>CM062829.1:15620938-16055332 GCA_031772345.1 Himalopsyche anomala
TTTTATCCACTTGATGTGTAAGACACGGAGAGAGAGAGAGGAGAGAGAGAGTTTAGATAGTGTAGTGTATTGTGATGTAATATATGAATAAATCAAGACATTTATTAGATTGTCTTGTAAGTCTTTGCGTATTTTTAACACTCGCGCAATATGCACTTGTGTTAAAAAATGAAGCTAGTTTAAAAAAAATGGTATTTGATTGAAACAGTTGGCTTCGCCTACTCTACAGTGAAATAATAATAAGTTCTTATACTTTTTAAACCTATACAACGATGAAAAGTGAGATGAAATAAATCCAGTAATTGTACATTATGTTGAATGAATTCCAACATGGACATAATACAAGATTGGCAAAATATTATCAATCGTGTTATGAGAATATTCTCCATTGAAAATTATCGTTATGCCACGTTCATTTTCAAACCAAAGATTCCTCTAGACTACATAGCGCACCACACTGACGATTTTAATGGATGAAAAGGATTTTGTGTTACCCATAACTGACTATTTTGTTTATTAACGTATTTTTTACAATGAAAATGTACTAAATCACTCATTCTGTGTTTTTCAAATTGTGGTTGTCATGAGCAAGCTGTAGCATATTATTGGCATATGAACGGTGTCATAAATAGTCTTATGGAATAAGCTCTTGTTTCAATCTAATTTTAATGAAAAAAACATAAAACTTTTTGCAAAATTTTCCAAAAAGCTGTTGTCTTAAGTCTAATTTCTTAAGCACAGTGTTGAATTTAGGTAGGTGGAATGTTTTGAAAACTTTCTTGGACAGCAGCAATGTTTTCAGCAAATCTTCTTGTACAATGTAGCTCAGGCTTGTGTTTGTCTGCTAATGAGTTTTTTTCTTCAAGATCTTTTACTAAATGATAAAATAGTGGATTACGATAGCACATTATTTATTTTTATCGTAACAATAATTGATGGTGGAGTTTTATGACATATTTTTATGGTTAATCACGTTGTTTTATCGAATATTTTTCCATAATAAATTTGCCACATCTAAATTTTACGATTTCCAATATGAACTGTCAAAATTGATGTTTACCAAAATGGCAACGAAAAAAGTGGTAAACTTTTCCGGCGAACACCTTGCATATACACAATTATTCGCTGAGAAACTTGGTGGAACTTCAATGTCGTATTTGAATCGTTTAATTTTGTAAGATTTCACATTGACATATTTTGTTTTTCTGTCTCTGACCATTCATTCAAGTTATAATACTTAAATTTCGCAAATTGCAGAACGAAGAAACCTGGAAAATTTAATATGTATAAACACCACAGTAAAGTTATTTGATGTTTTCGCAAAAATATAATAACGCAGTCGCTGCGGAAAAAAAAGCTTTGAATCTTTGAAAGCATATAAGTTGAAAGCTTCATTTTTTTTTATAATCCGCACCGATTTCTGGAATAATGCTTTTCCGCTTAAATAAATTATTCTCATATAGACTGGGTATAAATATTTTTTCTGTGTAATCAAACAGTGATTTAGAGATGGAATATTTATTTACGAATTCTACCGGATGATAGAAAAGATCACATTTTTTTCAGATAGATACACCGTACTCTGTATTGTAAGAAATTTGATTTATCCAAAGTAATCAATCATCAGCGTTGATAATATAAATTAGGTTTTAAAATATTGCCATGTTTAAAAAAGTAGATTCACATATTTTCCTTTAAATGTCAATCATTATTTATTATTTTGGTCATAAATTGAAAGCTTTCCACCAATAATGATCTATGTTGCATTTGAACGTTTTTTGATAATCAAAAAAAACTATTGTATGGAAAATAAATTATTTACAATTAATATTTGTATGTATTTTACATAATACATATGTTTGTGTTTCGTTTTTGACCTTTGTTAGGCTTTTTTTCATCCGCACACTTTTGTGTCATTATTCATGTTGACGGTGCATAGGTTGTAATTGCAAGGAGGCCAACATAGATGATGAAAAGCAAGCAACTTAATCAAAAGATCAAGTATACCAAAACAAAGCATTGCTGCATATTTAGTTAAGAACTATGAAAATGTAACATAAATAATTGATTATTGGTGGGAAGGCTTCAATTATGCTTAATTAAGGAAAAGTACTTGTTTTATTTCAATTTATTTTATACCACTCTATTGAATAATTATTACCTGGGGTTATTTATTTTTCCGTTATAATAGCAGAAATTAATGTGAACCAAAGTCACTGATTAATTAAAATGTCAATTTATCTGAAGTGTTTCAAATATATAAATTCATTTTTATCCGTAGTTTGTTTTAATTTAGTCATCACAAAGAAAAGTGTATGATCCAGAAATAGTCAAAGCTCACTAAAGACATTATTGGATCATGCCGCTGTGTGCAAAACTTGTTACTAAAATATAGAAGAATTTTGTCATTTGGGTCAGAGGCTTGGATATACGCTTAGTACTAAGGACGCTCTTTCTTCATGCAATTTCGATTCTCTAGGAGGATGAAAATATTCGATGTTTTGTAACCCCTACTGTGAGTCCGGCATTGTCAGAACTCAACGCCTAGATAAGGACAGACATAAATTACGTATGGATGATTGGAGTCATCCAAAATGCCTCACTTATTTTTTTCCGAAAGTAAGAGGTAATGTTTGAAAGATCGTGACTTTACTGAGTGGGTGGGGTGTCATAACACCTACGAGTGTCCATAGAATAGCGGTGAAGAGAATTGATTGAAGTGTTCAAGGTTCACTTCAGTCTATAGCAACAGACAAAAAGAAAGAAAAGTAACCTACAAGATAATATAAATATCTCGAATTAACCCTTCAAGGACGAGCGTGACCAGTAAACACCGTTGTCTATTGATCCCACTATTCATCCTTTTTCTACCTGAATATCGTTGTTTTCACTCATATTTGGTTAAGAAGGGTACAGACTTGAGTTAGTCATCAGCCGCAGGGACAGAAACGGCCACCAAAAAGCACGTTTTTTTTAAATTTACTTTTTGAAACTGTTAGTTATTTTTTTATCAAAATATCAAATTATTTTTGCTAATAAATTTTTATTGAAATTATATTGATCTAAAGAAGTCAAATTGTAAATATTTTTAAAAATTTCACGTTTCGCTATATTTCAACCCCGAATGTTTGCGTGCCCATACGGTCAGGCTCGTCCTTACTACTGTCCGTACACAATATTACACGGTAATAAAAAGATGAACATGACATGCGGGGTCTCTATACAACGACTTGGCGTTTTTTTTTAATTTTTTTTTTAGGAATAAAAGTTATCCGTGATTTCAATATGGCTTAACAAATATTTTTTTTATCGAAAAAAAGCTCTCGTCTCTGGGGGTTAAGAAAAAATCAATGAAACTATATTTTTGTCCAGTTTTCTATTCGAACTTAAATATCTGGTAAAATAACTACAGGTAGAAGGGAGATATAAACTTACATTTATATTGAATTTTTCTTTGTATATTTTTACAATGTACAGTTACAGCACATCTGAATTGAAACCAATGCTTTTTCTGTATGGACGCCCACGCGTAGAAAACGAACGGAACGGGCTATAAATTATGTATTGTAACAAATTCTTCTCGTGTAGCCTGAATATCAATCTTACAGTATTATTAATTCAATAGTAAACGGTCGATCACTCGTGAGCTGGAGCGATTCTGAAGATTTAATACTACAAAAAGGAGTTATAGAATATTATTAACAATCACTTTTTTGCGGAGGTTTAATAAAATGTAGAATAAACAAACATTCAAATATAATATACGAAATAGATTTTATTGTAATGTTCTGAAATTAAGTTCCAGATTGGGAATCCTTAAGCTTGCAAGGTCGTAAGTTAAGTGAGCTGTGTCATCACAAAATAAATTTTGTTTAAAAATACAATTACTGCTTTTTCATGTATTTTTTAAAATAACATCTTGTAGATTGATTATAAGTAATTATTATTAAATCTAGCCATAAAGTGATTATTTTAGTAATTTATTTTAATTTACATTACACTGTCCCCATGACAAATAAAAACTTTATTATATTTTAATAATGTATATTTTAATTTAATAAATAAATAACAAAAAAAACATTTTTTATGATTACTTTACTCAAAATTTAATGCAGGATGTCCAGACATTCTCAATAATTGAATCCGAGCCAAAGCAAAAGTGTTTTTGACTGTTAAAATGTTTTGGTAATATTTTTGAAATCATACAGTGAAATGCGAGTGTCGCAAAATATTTAATTTTCTTCTTGAATATATTAGTTTGCTTTTATTACAGTGTCCACTTCCAATTTCAAAATTATTCACTCCTATCATGGCATGTCAACAGAAATTATTGCACGAGAACTGGTTGTAACTCTTAATGAAAAAGTAAAAGCATAAGGATGAGGGTAGGAACGATCTATATCCCATCGCTCTCGCTACTTCTCATCCAGTTATGAGCTGACGAGTGAAAACAAATGTTAACATCGTATAACTTTGAACAAAGGTTCATAACTTGATCGAAAAATGAATTTAGTAAATTTTCTGTTCTGTGATTATAATTCTTTACGTCACCCAATACTGTTTACGTAATAAATTGATTCCAGGAATCAACGTGTTAAAAATGCCCTACATATTTACAATTGGTACAATGGTTCTAAAATTAAAAAAAGTCTTTTTAAAAGTTTCAGTAATGTATAAAAAATTAAATCTGTTTTTTTTTTTAATTTGCGCTTTTGTTTTCGTAACACCGGTAATAATATTTTCACTGTAAAATAACGCAATATTTTTGTTTGTTTAAAAAAATGGTTTAAAATCTAATAGCGTAGTACAGCGTTTCCCAAACTTTTCCCCCCGCGACCCGGCTATTTTAATATTTCTTCTTCGTGACCCACTAAATTTGTTATGACCTATCGACTACCGGCCTATAGGTAAAATAAAACAGTATATTTATGTCCATACAGTCTTTATATGTTATAATACAAAATAGTTTACTCTGATAAACCTATATAGAAACCAAATGTACCAATAATTTATTAATGAGAGGTATAACAAAATTATATAGTAAATATACAGATTTATTTTAGGAAATTGGTGACCCGGCATTTTGTTTTCTGCGACCCATCATTTGGGAAACGCTGGCGCAGTCAATTTAAACACGCAATTTTGCGTTATTATTGAAAAGGTATTTGATTATAAATTAAGATTGGTATGAGGTATCTTCTCAAACAAAATTTTTGTAAATTCCTGTTTTACCATTATTGAAATTCCGGCAATACAGGAAATCAATGTTTTGTGGTATTTTACAGCTTGCAAAAATGTTTGAATCAATATCAGAATAGGCTAACTCGTCTTAAAGTTGCACAAGGGCTGGATTTATGAAAGCAAGCCAATTGTTAGTTATACACTTATATCCCTCGGCAAAATGACATCAGTTTTGTCTAAAGTATCAAAGTTCAAACTTTCTGTATTAACACTAAGCTCGGAAACTTATTACCTACCCTAATTAGAAATTCATTTCCTAAAACTTACTGAAATATCCCTGCTTATGAATAAATTTCTGTAGGGTTCGTCATTCAAAACTCATTTGTATTATATTATTAAGTATTTTATTTATTATGAAACTGTATTATCTATTTATCTATAAATGCCAGGGGTCCGACCATACATATACGAATGGTTCAACTTATATTTATTTAATAAAATACAGATAGTTATAAAAATAGCCACAGGACCTATATTTTAATTACTTTCATTCCACTGCAAACACGACGCCCTCGAAGTCCTGGTCGATACAAAAACTATTTTTTATATTTTTTTTCAAGAAACTTCTTTCAACGAATATAAAAGCATCTAAAAGTATGTTATTCATTTTTCGTTGCAACAGTCAGAGCTTTTGTAAATTTTAAAACCAAAATAGTTTCGGCAAAATTAAATACCTACCAACAATATTGGGTACTCTGAAAAATGTTTTAAAGTTATAAAACTTGATTTTTTAATTACATTTTTTAATGCTTGTATTTTCTCTTTTCGTGATGAGTACGAAAAAATAATAACTGCTGATTTCTCATCTATAACTTGAGTATGAAATAGAATCAATGTTTTTGTAGTAATTTATAAACAAATATATATTGTCTGAATATTCCTCTGAAAACTGCGAAACACGTGTTAGTTAAGTTATCAATTTTGATTTCACATTTTAAATGATTTCCCACAAAAATGATATTGTATATTACAAATAAGACATTTGAAATTTAAATAAATATTATAATTTTGCATAAATCGCAAACTTGAATTATACATGTTGTATATCTTGTTTCACTGTATAAATTTAAAAGATGAAAAATCTACGATATGTGATAAATAGCAGCTGTCTAAGATTTGCGTTTTCTTCGAGAAATAATATAATCCGGACAAATGTAGAAGATTGTTCAACCTGGTAGCATCTGTTTGTGATGGCAAACCAAAGATCTTCTTCGGGTTTCTCGCCAGATTTATCACATGAGAATCTTATATCTGTCACCCCATGTCACTTGAAATACTACTTTCCGAAAAAAAACATCTTGCTTTTTTAATATATATAGATGCTTGCACCTTTTTGTATACATATATAGGTAAAAATATTGTTATATTTAAGAAAATATAGATAAGAATTCTAGGCACGTAAAAATGTAGACGATTTGATTAAAATGGTGTCAACTGTGAGATCTTGGCAGATGACTTATTGTGAAATGTAAAAAAGTTGTAAGTAAGTAATATAGAAACAGACATCGATCGAGTTTAAAGTGAGCATTTGAATTTACAATTATTTAAAAAAAAAAACCACAATATTCCTTTGTACTACTTCCATTTTTATTTAGCAAGATCAGGAAAGGTGTGATAACAATTATTGTTTATTACACCTTTTTATTTCATTTTATTTTGTATAAATAAGACTGTTTGATAATGTTCTCTTAATAATCTCTTAAGCTCTCATAAGTGGAAGTAAAACAAAATATTTTTTTTTTTTTTTTTAATATAATGCCTTTCGACCAAGTATTGACAGTGAAAACCTTAACAGTAACTTACATTCAAATTGACCAAGCGCGTTGAAATAACTTAGTATGTTTAGTTATAGTCGGGTCCTATGGCGCACCAGTTATTGGCTTTCGTCTCGGATCACACGGGTTCGAGTCCCAATAAGAACAGCATTTTTCCGATAGATTTATCGATTTATGTTCAAAAGCATGGATGTTTGTGATTTATAAAAATTCCCTTCCACCTTTCCGATCCTTCAATAACTGAGCGTAGCGAGAGCGATTAGTTAACCACTAGTCATGCCTTACCTTTATCCTTCTATCCCTACTACTCTCTTTCGAAAAGAGAGGTTGAGCGACTAAGTAAAAAACAGTTCTAGTAGAAAATGTTATGTTGAGATACCTCCATTAGGAGGTCGTACGCTCCACATTGGAAGCGGGCATAGATTTTTAAAAAAATGTCTAATTA
Organism: Himalopsyche anomala; assembly: GCA_031772345.1. NCBI lineage: Eukaryota > Metazoa > Arthropoda > Insecta > Trichoptera > Rhyacophilidae > Himalopsyche > Himalopsyche anomala. The sequence goes on from CM062829.1 coordinate 15,628,400, forward strand.
ACCAGCTAAACAATATCATAAACAAATTTTTAATTTTACTTATTGGGTCAGTAGTGCAATGTTCAACATCTTTGGCTGCCATAACGGATCTCAAGTTTCAATTCTTAAAAAGCATTTTTTCAATAGATTTATTGATTAGTGATGTCTTAAAATTCCCTCCCACCATTTCAATTATAAAATAACAGCAAAGCGAACGTGGTTAACTTACTACTAATAAAATTATATCCTACTTTAATCATTCCACCTTTCTATCTTAGTAAAAAGAGGGGTTGAGCAACTGAGTAACAAGCAGCTTCATAGCAACTCGTAATTTTTATTTTATTAAAACAGCTCTTTTATTCAGAAGCCACATACTCAACATTGGAAACGGATATGGATTTTAAAAAAATGCGTTTATAGACCTTGGATAGTTATAATGAAAATTAAATATCGTATGTTAAAATCTTTTATTCATAATTATAAAGATTTAATTTCACTCAAAATATTATAAACATACTATCGTTTATTATATTACTTATTTATTTTTTAATTAAAAAAAAATATACGAAAATCCAATTAAACTTTAGTAATGGTGCATTTTAAATACAAATTCACTCGTATTATCCGCTATCATCCATTAAAGAAAGCTTGGGTAATAAAATTAGGCATTTTAGATTTGTAATTGGTTTTAACGGAAGGCTCCGCTTGATACTTAACCACTGTCATTTAAATTTAAATACACAGTCTGAATATTGCGTTCACTTAAAATTTTCAAGAAATCACCATGGAACCAGGATCGAATTGGTTATTTCATATCGTCGGTATGCTGCCAAAAACTGACAATGTAAAAAAGACCTTGTTTTGAAATAATCGACAATGTAGCGAGGCCGTAGATAATAGGATAAATTAATAAAAAAACAATTAGTTAAAATGTTCACAGTTCAAAAAAGTTTAATCGATTGACTGTCTTTGTGTAACATAAGTCAAAATTTACCGGTAAAAAGTGATTCGTTATTTATTGGTTTCTGCAAGTAATATTTGTTATCGAAATTGGCTTAATTCGTATAAATTACTTTAATTTCTAAAAAAAATAATATTAATGAGCTCAACAGTTTCTGCCAATAAACCGTCGATATTATTTTTAGCAAAAATACGTATTCTATATTAATCTTAATCAAGCACTTTTACCTAATTTGGATGAATGAAATTCCATGTTGTCAATGTGGCAGAATACCTCAGGATGCTAATCACTTCCTGTTGTAATTTCCGTAATTGGAGAATGAAAGGAATAGCAACTCAAATAGGTTGGATTGGTCAGCCACGTCAGCAAATCAGGGGTGAATTGTATTGCATTTAACATTTTTATAACGACATAAACAGAGAAACTGGTTTTCAGCTCGTAAAAACTTGAAAATTAAAAAAACCATTATTACAATTAAGCAACAAACGCCACTCGTATGGTTCTTGTGACTGTCTACCAATCAGCGCTGCTGTGTCACATTATGTGGCCAGTAATGGCTATAAATCTGTAGCAGGTAGGACATCCGATCCCGGATTTCGAGATTTACAATCTTTCAATCCCGTGATCTCGGGATTCCGATCAGTAATTTCCGTATTTTCATTTGTTTACATATCAATAATTTTAGTTAAAAAAATAACTGGCATTACAGCTAACGCCCAAGACAACATCTTTATTCATTAACCACAGTCGCTTGAGATCAATTCGAGTAGAAGAAATATCACAAAACACCCGCGTCTAAGATCTCAAATTATAATTAGTATCGAACTAATAAGTAAGAATTCAGATTTAAAACCTAATTTTGTACATGTTATGGTGAATCCCGAAATCTCGGAATCGGTACAAATACGATTCTGGGAGTATGTGATCGCTAAATTGGTCTGAGTGGGATCCTGGAATTAGATGCCCTTGTAACAACATTGAATACAGCAAAAATGTAAGTTAAATGTTTATAATAATGTAATGATGTATAAACGACAAGTATTGTTTGTTCGATAACTGACATAAAATAACATTATTTTGCATTAAAATAGGTTACTTGGCTTGAAACGCTTTCAAAATTTTAAATACAATAATAGTTTCTTCTTTTCTTTGTTGCTAAATGTACCGACTACCTTATTTTTATTTATTTTATATCGATTAACTTGGTGATTCAACTACAATGAATTCCATCAAGCACTCTTAGTAGATAAAAAATTTAAGTTTGGAAGACTTTAATGAGTATATTTATTTTAGATATGTAATTTATTTAATAAATATATTTTTTTCCAAAATGTAATAATCTCGAATTTTTGTTTTTTGCAGTATTCCAAGTCCGTTCCTGTTTAAGTCAATTTAACAAGACGTTAAATTGGCTTAACCAGACTAACAATCCAATTTGACACAGAAATTCTACAGTAATTGGAGTTAGAAGACTTCAAAAGAAATATAATCAAATGGCTATTTGACGGTGTTTAACGTCGTTATGTTTATATTTTAAAAGCGAATCAAAAACACACCTTTTAATTTTCAAATTTAGCCGAAATATAGATCATCGAGTTAGTGACATTGATTGGTTTTACCAAATATTGTATGTAATAACATTGATCTCTTAAAGGCCATTAAAAAATATTTGAAGATTGATTATTTCTGAGACTACATTCATTCCTTGGTTACGATTATATTACGGAATTTGCTATTTCGACTGTTTTTTGTGAATTTAAATTTTGCAAAATTTTTCTCATTTAAATATAAAAAAACTTTACCGTTTCTCAAGAATAAGGCACGTATTTACGTAACACATTAAAAAAAGTCAAAATTTAAAAACCTTATATAATAGCCACGTATTATGATGTAGAAAACAAATTAAAAGATTTATTATAAGATTAGTAGTTAACAATCAATACTCGACATTTCACATGTTTGCATAAAATTAGCTATAAGTTGTATATTACCATTACATAACCACACACATTTTTTTGATTAATAATAACAGTAAAGAAAAATCCATTTCATATAAGAAATTATTTTTAAAAACCTCTTTTCGACGTTGTTGACAATCATTTAAAAAATGTTTTTTTACGTTTATCATCTGGATATCATTGATTTTAAAAATATTTTTTTAATATTATCTTTTTTATGATTAAAAAAACCAGTTTTAGAAATGACCATTTATCATTGTAAAGTAAATTTTGGGCGTGTCCAAAGTTGATTTTTACTAATTCATTTGTTGTAATTAATATATTTTCTCGACGGATTCGGCGCTTTCTTTGTAAAGTTTAATTTTAAATATAAAATTTAATTTGATAACTTTGTTATTCCACTTCTTATGCAACAAAATCTGAAATGTGCTTTCCTACGAATAAAATAAAAACATATTCTAATTCCTATAGTTTACACTACAAAATAAAACTCATGGTTTTGTACTTTTCTACTGGACGGAGAAAGGGGGTAAGATACAAAAAATGATAGGTGAGCCTCAATGGAAATAAATTCAACAAGTGTAATCTGTCAATTTAAAAAATATATATATTTACTAATTATTAAATAGAGCATTATTTAACAAAGTTTTTTTTCCAATGATACTTGCCAACGGCACTGAGTAAAATTAAGAGTAAAATAATTAAATAATATTTTCGTATCGGGAGACATTATGAGTTTGGAAATAAGTGAGAAATTGTTTGCATTCCGTAAATATTTTCAGCGGGTCAATTGTGGAAAATGATGAAAGATTCCAAGCCATGATCGAATTCTTTTTCTACTCTTTCAGACATTTTAAATTCCATGATAGCATTCTGTAACACTCTTGTGTATACACCGTGGGATTTTTTTATTATTATTTAAGGGTGTTTTTTAGATTGATTTTAACAAGATAACTAAATTTTCAACGGTCAATAGCCAACTGAAACTGTACAGAAAAAAACTAAATCATTTTTTCTTTATTTATTTTTCAACTAAATATAGTTTCTAATCGTCGAATAGCTATTTTCATACACTCAATTACTTTGTTTTTTTTTTATTTGTAGCGTCTTATATGAACTTTTTATTTATTTATCCTTTAGTACTAAATCTAACCCCAAAAATGAAGTGTAGAAATAATGAATAGCTTACAACTTGTGTTCTCCTTATCTTTATTCTTTTATCATTAGCAGTGGATGGTTAATTAATTTTGTAAAATAATAAAAAGAAACAGTTAACCCTTCTATAGTACTCCCTGCTAAAGAGCGGTTTTCTATAGCACACAAAGCAGTCGATCGTAAAGAGCACTCTCCTAGAGCGCTCCGATTTCAGCAAAACGCTTAATTTTTAAAACCAATTTATGTATTTCGTAAGCATGTAAATGTTTAAATTTTGATTTGTTATTGTCAGCATAATATCGTAAAAAACGGCCTGCGAAATCTAATTGAAAACATATACGTAGAACGTCTAAAATTTTGTATGGTTGTCTACTACTATACTATAAGGCGGGTCTCCTATCGCGTGGTTCCGAGATCGGCGCTTTATGTAGGTTCACCGTAGGTACTCAGAATATTAAATAGGGAATGTTAACAAATGTTATTTTTTTGTTTATAAACGTATGAGTCATTTTTTTAATCCAGTTAATGTTATCAAAAATTATGTTGTTAACAGTTAACTAATTCAAATTTGTTTTTGTTTTGTATTCAAAGGGCTATGCCGCTTAAAACATTTGTGCGTGTGTATTTTTGCAAACATACTGCAAATACCAAGCCATCCATAAAAAGGAAATGCAAATAATGCTAGAAGACGTTCATATTTTTCAGAGTGATATTATAAAAAAATCTTTATTATAATAATATTATATAATGCTAGATTTATTTGTCAAGCTGTTTTTAAGCAATACTTAAATATTTTGTATGAGTGAAATAATGTAAATAAAAATCGTATTTATTCAACATAGTTTTAAATTGTCGGGTAACAGAGTGCAGTGTCCAACGTAGTTTGATTCCACAACAATCTCACGGGCTTAATTTCCAGTACAAAAAGCACTTGAAATTTATTTATCAATTTTCGTTCCAAGGCATGGGTGTTTGTGATGTTTACAAATTCACTCCCACCCTGTCAATCCTAAAATATCGGAGTGTAGTGAGAGCAACAATTTAACCACCGATCTTGTTCTATCCATACTTACTTCTAAAAAAGTTATAAGCAGTTCCCGTAAAAAAACTTCTGTTATAATACCTCCATTAAGAGACCAAAATACAATAAAAATACGATAAAGAGACTTATTAAAATACCATTCATTATTGAATTCTTAAAATGAGAAATTATTTTTTCTGTAACAGATTTAATATTTTAAATAATATTATTTTAATATTAAATATGCAATAAATTATACTGTCAAATTTGTTTTGACTGATAATAAAATAAAGTCTAGCTGGAACCGAAAACACTCAACGAAAAACAATATTAAATATAGCTCATAAAGATGGAAGAGAAATTCTTTGAATTGTGTATGCATGTTAAATTTTGAGCAATATGAGATATGCTAATTTCGTACTCTACCTGTATCTGCTTTGTTCAAAACTCTGGTCTTTCTTATAAGTTTCAACTTACCAAGAACATATTTTCAAATTGCTGCCATAAGGAGTTTTGACATTTTTCATGAAAAATTTCAATAAAGAGACACCTGTGCATTCTTTGCAAAAAAATAACAAATTAATTTTTCAAGTTATGTAATTTTATTCTATAATAAAAAAACGTTTTTTTTAACAAAACATTCTTCATACTTTGAAAAATTTTCTCCACATAAAAGTAGTTTACTGTCAGTTCAAAAATTATATTACAATTTCAACTATAAAACTCTATACTTCACACAATAAGTATGCAAAAATAATCGTCTGTAAGCGTTGAACGTCTATAATGGGCCTTACACACAAGAGATTTCACGCACAATTAGTAAATGAGTATGTTTTAAAATGAATTTTAAAAGAGAAAGAGTGTGCGTTATAAAAATTCTTTCACGTTTTGAAGAATGCCTTTCTTTCAATCGCGCACGTAAGCGCCTGTATGTAAGCCCTGTTGATAAGCTAAGAGCCACTTCCACTTTTTACATCACCGTTAATTTATTTTTCTTCACTTTTAATTGGAACACTTGCAATTTTTGGTGGAAAGGCGTTACCTATATTGTAACAAAAAACAACATTATTATAGCTTAGTTAAAATTGTCAACCAATCAATAGCTTCAATCAAGCTTAGTCAATTAGAGAATATTTTAAGAATAAAAAAAGCGACAGTGTATGAAAAAGTTTTATAAAGAGTAATTTATCAACGAATGCGTATTCAAAATTCTTGGTAGATAGATTATATCAATTACGCCAAAGGTTGGTTAAAAATTTATGTCACTTTTAAAAAATCTGAATCTTTTCATGCATCCCTTAAACAGTTCAGGTAAAAGGTGTTTTGCACTCATAATTTGTAATACCATATATTTTTTAAAGTCAAAGTTTCACGACAGTCTCTCATTCTTAGTTAGAATAAATATTGACTTATTCACATTGAGTTTTAAATATTAACAATATGGCGACGATTTTGTTTTTAAAAGAACGCAATTTGATGACTCACATTATAACAGCAGTATTTCTAACAAAAGGTTTTATTTTATTGCATTTAAAAACGTTAAAACGTGCCAAGCATGACTTTTTGAAATACAATGTCGCACTCGTAAATTATTCTGACCCTATCTGTTGTATTACTTCTGACAAAGGTTGAGTATCATTTTACAGTGTAATTAAATAACAGAGACATGCTTATGAAACCACAAGGTCTCCATATATAACAAAGCGCTTAGCATAATTATTGCAGACATTACTTAGCGTTGCTATAAAAGTTTATGTCAATTCAGATATGAACATTTTAATCGATAAATTGCACTAGAGTGAATTGGGTTTCACGTAAGCGATCAATCGACAAACTATTCAAAGGTTGTCGCAACAGCTACAAAAAATGGTTTAATTAAATGGTTAATTTTTTTTAAAAAAAAAGTGAACAATCAATAATATAAGTTATCTTTTTATGTGAAGCTACTGCAATATATCAGCAGTAATTTTATATTTGTAACAAATGAAACGCGTAGTTGCAGCTAGGGATTACAATACCGGTATTACCAAAACCGGGATACGCGTATTTTTTCTTTAGTGTTTATTAAAACGATAAAAAATGTGGAGTTATTCAAAGCAAATTAGTTTAAAATTAAGTGAGTATTTATAAATATTTACATTAGCGTCTTGTAAAGGTTTTGGGAACGGTGATTGGTTTATATATTTCTCATCATTAAGGATGTTATTGTCTTGATGACGTATAGTTTTTCTCTCTAGTCTTAAGGCTCATTACAGGTGTTGGATTAAAATTTATGATTTGCAATTTCTTTATAAGATGGATTGCAAATAATTGAGAGTCTGACTTTTTTTTATTCAGTGATATGTGTTTTTTAGGTTGAGTCAATATACTACTGTTTGTCTTATGTATATTAAATTGAACAAGTCACAGAACATCTTATATATATCGCTATTGACAATTTTATTCAGTTTATCTTATATAACTATTTTCAAGATGTTCTTCTACTTTGTTTCAAATGCAAAATATACGGAATAATTATGTTTAATATTTTCATATACGAAAAAATATTGGTAGAACTAAAATATTTTTTTCATTTTATTACAATGTAGGTCCAACTAAATTTCAATTCAATTAATTAAAAGAATCCTTCATATCGCGAGTGAAATGAATCGTTTTGTTTGTAAATGCGACCTCACCTAATTTTCGAACACACTGATCAAGTTGACAACCTCTATTGAAAGCATTCTTTACTGCTTCGAACATAATCATTAATCAGAGCGCCCTTTTGTGAAGCCTTAAGCTGAAACGAAGACTCTCAAGTGAGAATTGAGAACTGAGCGTAGAGGAAGGAGGCCAGTTTGAACTTTTTGTACTACAGTCTGCGTGCCGACGTCATTCTTACGATATTGTTCAACCGCTACGATATACAAATGATGATCGCTACTCGAAAGGCTACGACTGCTACGAGTTATAATTTTTTTATGAGAGTAATAAGAAATTTTGTAGGTCTTAGCAAATGGGAAAAGCAGTTTGAAAGTTGCATTAACAATTCATACAATTCAACAAAGTGGTGTGCAAAAACCATTAACTAAAATTTTTATGAAGTTGATGTTCATAGAGTTTCCTCATTTTATCATTATGTAAAATCTATGAACGATTATCTTTCTTTGAAAAAAGAATTCTGTTCAAATATGTTGATTTATCAGAATATACAAGGGATTGTAACACCGGTATTATTGAAACCGGTATCACAGCATTCATAATGTCTTTTTAATACCGAAATACCGATTTTAAAAAAACGAAAATTTCGGTATAAACTAAAACGTAATTTTTACATATTTTAATAAAACTGTTCGTGTTGAATCTAAATATTTTAAATCTGCTCAGAGTTGTATCGATCAATATTCAAAGGTTCCAGAATTGGTGACCCTTTTTGATGGTGAATTATTATTATAGAAAGTTTATAAAAAACGCCCTTGTATGATTAACTATATTTTTTTAAATAACGGTATTTTATATGAAATATAGAAATAATGATTTTTATTCACTCGCCTGGTACTATGATCCCAATTGTTAGATTCTTTTTGGATTATTTTTGTTTTCGTAATTCTGCTATTAATATTTGATATTTATATATTCGTCCGGTATTGCAATCCCTAAAAATACTAGCCGAAAAGTTGTAAAAAGGCACTTACCGTCAATATTATAAATATGAAACCGTTAAAAATAACTTAAATAATCTTACAATATAGCTTGAAGATTTAAAATTAAAATTAATGATTTTTTTATTCAACTGACAACTGACTTTTTCGTAATTTCAATCAGTGAAATTACAAATTTATCAAATCCCCACCGAATCAATCATAAATATTAATTTGAAGACGCTTTTCACTTAGGTAATACATGTGTCACACAAGAAACATGACGAATCATATAACAAAGATATATATTTTTTATTTTGCATTTAAATATAAAAAGAACTTTGAGAGTAAAAAAAACAATGTTATTTAGTTTATATTCTTAAATTAATGTTAGATTATTACTATAAATCTGTTCTGACGATGGTCTTCTAAGGAAATAATAGTCCGCGATAATAATGTATTTATTTTAAGTTATTTCCGAATCTTTGATAACTATTTATTTTTTTAAGTCTAAAAGCTAACTAAAATTAATACAAATATAACTCACTTAGTACTTTCGTTCTGGGGTCAAAGTTTTTAGAAAAATAGGCCCATAATATTATGTTTAAACAATAATTATAAATTTGTCTATATATCTACATTATACTATACTGAGAATGACTAATAAATATATAAATTAAAAGAATCTTTGCGATTAATATTCTTTTTGATAGAGATATTTCGTCAAAAATGTATCGTCGTGTAAATACTAAACTTAACTAAATTATAATTGATATATTCCATTAACGACCCACAGGTCTCATGTTGAGAGTGAAAATATATTATTTATGTATTCTTCGTTACCAGTTTAGTATTAAAGTAGGAAGAATCTAAATTTAGTTTAGGTATGCCTCAGCTAGATATAAATGTTTCGGCCGTGTCAAAAACTCGGCTTTATCCCTAATCAATATTCACAAAGGGCGAGGGATGTTTCTAATTCGTCAGTGGGAAACTTTCGTATGTGATACATCATACATATTCATTATGTTTGGTGTGCGATTTGGGGAGCTTACAGATTAATGTACGGGAAACTATATGTATGTATACTATATTAGACATCTTACTTAATAATAATGTGTGCCATAAATTATTCGTGAAAAATATATGACGACAGGATGAAAAACATTTTTGTAACATGTTATACGATAAAATTACGAAATTATTTAATTCTAGATTAAGTATTTTTATCTTAAAATATTTTATGTAGTATTTACTCCACTTAACGCATATATATTAATTTTTACATTAATTTTTAAATAGATTTTCATGGTGATACCTTGATTTGAATAATTGTATACATATTTTCCGTTTGATTTATCTAAAATTGTAGACGAAATATCATATATGAAGTTTAAAGTCCGGCTGAGATTTTTAAGTTCATCAAAGAGTTTGGATCTAACGGTTTTCAATGAGGTATTTGACTATTATTATACATGATTTATATCATGTTAATTTAAAATATTTGAATACGAAGAAAAAAATATGTTTTAATTAAAAAAAACTATTTTGTATTACAGCTAGAGCCAAAGAGCTAAATATTTTGAAGTTGAAAGGCCACTCGAGAGCAACTCAAGGAGAATTGACATCACTTACGCTTACGTCCTAGTTCTCATACTTTGACACTGATCTTACCGGAAATTGAACCCAGAGCCACCTGATCGGTTGAGTTAAGCTCGGTAGACTAGACTACAGTGGCTGACATGAATAAATAACATTTAATACTTTTGGTGTGTGATTGACAAAAAAAATAGACACACGTTAAGACGTTATTAAAATAATATTTTTATTAACTTATATTCTTAATCAGTTAAATTTGATCCCAGGCTCTCCTAGTTATGTATTTTAAGGCAATCTTAATATTTATTATCTGTATATATTCCATGATACATTGATTAAAATTACTTTCCTTGAAACGAGTGGTTATATTTAAGATTTTACGATCGAGAAATTATTAATGAATACGACAGAAACTCCAATTAAGCTGAAATATGAACGTACATTTTTGCAGAGGCGTCAAAGTATAGCAAGTTAATTAATCAAATTCATATTTTCAAAATTATTCATAGAAATTAGCAATATTTTGTACAACTTGATGAACATAAATCAGCAAACTTTTATGTTTATTTTCTCAAAATCGAATTCAATATAAAAACTATTTACGAGCTTAAATAAATAATTTATACAAGTTCACATTATTACATAACCATTAATCTTCTTTTATTTTGTTTCTGTTGTGAGAATAATTTAGTTTTCAAATTGAATTTTCTATCCAAATTATTTAATAACTTATATAAACATGAACGGATGTGTTTGTCAGGTCCATGGCACAGTGGTCAACGTAGTTGTTTCCATGCCAGACCTCACAGGTGTGCATCCTAGTACAGACAGCATTTATCGATCGATTATTTTGCGAAGGCATAGATGCTTGTGATGTCTAAAAATTTCTCCCACCATTCCAATTCTAAAATAAGAGAGTGATTGGTCAATCACTATTTCTTTCCTGCGTTATCCTTTCTATCCCTACTTGTCTCTTCGAAAAAGAAAGGTTATGCGGCTAAGTAACAAACAGTTCTCGTAGAACAACTCCATTAAGAGGCCACTTGCTCCACATTGGGAGCAGACATGGATAAATATATATATATATATATATATATAAAATAAGAACAAACACAACACAACAAGATTTGTGGAAAACCATCAAATATTATCAATATACATATTTCTGATTTGTTAACATCATCTCATGTTCAGAATGTATTTTTTTTTTTTTTAATTAGCTTTATTAATGCCTTCCTAATAGCTTATTGTTTTATAAGTATAGTGTTTGAATTAATAATTACAACATACTGTCACATTCTTATCACGTACGTTTAAAATTATTTTGGAGTATTTCGTCTTGTAATAGTGCTTTTGTCAAAAAAGAAACAGATTTTTGATGCGTATTAACTGTTAATATAATAAAAAAAAATATGATATGCCATATTTTGTAAGCTACTGTTTCAACATTCACCGAATAAACATCGGTCAAGATATTCACCTCGAGAAAACATATAGCACAAAGTGATGAAAAAACTTCAAGAAATCCATAAACTCGTGAGTGGACTACCAAGCATTGAAGGCACTAAACCATCTCGGGATTAGATTATCACGCATCAAGAAATTGATACTTCACAAATAAAAACAACGAACCCAAACAAGCGAACTGAATTTACACGGTGACCGAAAAAGTCTATATCGAAAGAAATAAAAGAATGCTTTTGCGAAGAAAGGTCTACAGACTTTTAGACTGGCGGATACAAAAGACTAAGGGTCCGTGAGTCAATTAGGCGTACCGATGTAAAATTACCTTCATAAAAGCTTAAGAATATTTTTGAAAAAATTCGCTTTTACAAATGACGATATAAAAATTATCAGAGTCCAGATAAATACTTTTTTTTAATCACGTCTCCACTTATAGCCCCGTCAGGTTTTCTCAACAAAAAATATTTTACGATAACATTTTGTAACTTCGTTTGAAATTTGAATAATAAAAAATATATATTGTTGTAGTTTGATGTGGTTGATTTAATTAAAAAAATATTTGAGCGATTTTTCTTTGTCAACATTTGCAATTAGACAACTCAAAGATCTATCGCGTGAGTAAATCTATTCTACTTCTCATGATTTCATCTAGTAATGATAAATTAAGCATTTAATTAAAAATAATAATACATATTTTTTAGTTCATATACAGTTTAAAATTTATTCTTACTTTGAATAATATTCTTTAAGTTGAACTAATATTAGATTCTTTTGGAGTCTTAAAAATATGGAATTAAGATTGTTTCTTTAAAATTTTTCAATCATAAAAATTGACAGTTTATTATACTTAACTGTACTTAGCTTGAATGACATGGCTGTCTTTCGAATTTTATCGTTAAAATTGTGCCTTTAAAAGATTGATCCATTGCCCAGTATTGAAATATTATACCTGAAAGGTTTTTCCGCGTCGACAAACTCAATAAAGCAGTTCGTCTCTCTTGTTTTCGCAAAATAAACAGTCAATATTGTATTCATATGTTTTTTTAAGAGAAAAATGTAACGTGCAACTGGAAGTTTATTAAAAGTAAACTGTCTTATTTTTTTCTTATCACACTCAAATAATATTTAAAAAAATATGATTGGTGATTGAGAAAAAATCAAAATAAAAAATAAAATTGATTGTATTTTTTAAAACAAAATCCATGACTATATTTGAAACCCTGCCTTCCCACAATTAAGACTCGGTTATCTTTTTTCAATTGCAAGGAAATCCAGCATACATAATGCTTGTTACCAGGCAAATTCACAACATCGTAAAGAGAGGAGGTATCGACCTGAAAATGGTTATTTTCGTCGGTGCTCGTCAAATACGACAAACTGTAATTTTAATGACGACGTGGCTCGTCGTTCCAGTTTGTTTGAGTGATGGACCTATATCAATACTTTTTATTACAGAGTTACGCTAAAGTAAATATCAAGCAAAAATATATAAAATTTGAATCATTCAAATTATGTACACTCCCACAGATTTTGTCACTAACGACCCGGGTTTCGCCTTTCGGCATCTTCAGGCGTTCAAGCGCACGGATGAACTTGAACTGACGCTTAGTAAATGGATGTTTCGTGTTTATATATTAAATAAATGTATCACTGAGTAAAAGCCATCGCTGGCGAAAAAGGGTATGCTCATGGGAATTCCCAAAGATTTGAGTAGTGAGTGGTTTTTAGAATTATATTTATTTGTTTGTCGGCAAAGGTTTTATGATATTATTTATGATATTATTTATATAGGGTATAGAAGTGGAGAGCCAGGAAGGTTTAATATCTCGTTCAAAATCGGAAGACTATGTAACTGTGCCCTATTAATTTCTAAAATTTCCTGGAAAAAGAGCTTATGACTGTCCGTATTTGGGTGTAACATTTTTATCCCCTGTTCCTGATTGAACACGTGTCCTTCCGAAATTAAGTGATTAGCAAAAGTAGACATCACGAAAAGTAGATTACAAAAGTAGAGTAAACCCAATAGTAACAAAAGAGTTACTTAATATATTAGATGTTTGCGTTGGCCAGAATTATTTCCAATTTAACAATAAAATTTATAAACAAACAGAAGGCCTTGCGATGGGGAACTGTCTGTCGCCGTTGTTAGCTGAATTTTATATGAACTATTTAGAAGATAAAATTTTTAGAAACAAAACAGAAGCCAAACCTATAGTCTATTGGTTCCGATATGTAGACGATATTATTTGCTTGTTTAATGGAACGGATAGACAAATAACTAACTTTCATAACTTTATAAATTCATTTGATAAAAATATTAAATTCACGTTAGAAGTCGGAGGCAAGAATATTAACTTTCTTGACCTAAATATTAATATTGAAAACGGTTCTCACGAATTTAAAATATTTCGGAAGCCTACGTTTTCGGATACCGTGATACATAAGGATTCAATGCACCCATTTTCTTATAAACTAGCCGCTTTTCATTCAGAAATTCATAGACTTGTGAGTGTTCCTTTGAATGAAAAGAACTTTAATATCAAATTAAAAATCATCAAACAAATCGCCATCAACAATGGATACGATATGTCTCTTATAGACAATCTTTTATCAAAAAAACAAACTAAACTTGCAGAAAAAATGTTATTTCAAGGTACATTGTCAAAGGACATAGATCATACTAGGTTTTGGCGTAGAATCATTTATTTAGGAAATACTAGTCTTAAAATTAAAAAACAACTAGCTGATAGTGTTAGACCAGCCTTTTACTGTAAAAGCTCTTTAGGCAAATTATTAGTTAACAATAAAGATAAAATACATTACCTAAATAAATCTGGAATTTATAGATTACAATGCTCTTGTTGTAATAAATTTTATATCGGCAAAACAGAGAGGACTTTAAAAATCAGGGTATTAGAGCATATGGCAGCCTTTAGACTGAAAAAGGACACGTCTACTTTTGCTAATCACTTAATTTCGGAAGGACACGTGTTCAATCAGGAACAGGGGATAAAAATGTTACACCCAAATACGGACAGTCATAAGCTCTTTTTCCAGGAAATTTTAGAAATTAATAGGGCACAGTTACATAGTCTTCCGATTTTGAACGAGATATTAAACCTTCCTGGCTCTCCACTTCTATACCCTATATAAATAATATCATAAATAATATCATAAAACCTTTGCCGACAAACAAATAAATATAATTCTAAAAACCACTCACTACTCAAATCTTTGGGAATTCCCATGAGCTTACCCTTTTTCGCCAGCGATGGCTTTAGACTCAGTGATACATTTATTTAATATATAAACACGAAACATCCATTTACTAAGCGTCAGTTCAAGTTCATCCGTGCGCTTGAACGCCTGAAGATGCCGAAAGGCGAAACCCGGGTCGTTAGTGACAAAATCTGTGGGAGTGTACATAATTTGAATGATTCAAATTTAATATTGAAATTCCACCAAGCACCTTCAGTCGAAATCTTAAATTATAAAAATACATAAATAAATAAATATACATATAATGATTGATGTCAATTCTCGGTTTACTTATCAATTTAATTTAATTAGTTTTGAAAGTCAACTGATTATCAGTATGCTTTGTTTTTGTAAAAATTATGCTTGTTCACTTTAAACGTGTTTACTCTCAATTTTTGGTGGAAAGGCGTTATGTTAAAAAAAACTTTTGTACATACTAATTCCAAATTTATTTATTAAGATCAGATCGTCACAAGCATTTTCATTATTTCAGACTATGTTTAAAAAACCAAGTAAGATTGTTGTGAAAAATAATATGTGAAAGATATGGGAAAAGATTGCATAGAAAGAAAGGCACTAAATTGTACTATTATTATAATTTTTAAAACCTCTTTTAAATAATTGCTATTTATTTGCAATCGCATCAAAAACCAATCAAGGAAATAAAGTCACTAACAATAAATTAAATAGTTGTTCATTTTCATTTAAAGATACACATAATATGATCAAAGAAATTAATCAATAAGTCATGTTTGACAATGTTTACATTTTTTTTTTCAACTATATCTGATCCTAGTCTGTAGGATATCAGATTGTGTTCACCCACTCTCCGAGAATAGAAGCGTGAAGAAAAGACCAAAAGGAACTTTACACGTCGTGTAAGAATTGGATTAAAGTTAAGTGAAATATAAATAAAATATCACAGACATACATGACATTGGACACAAACCGATTAAATCGAATGAAAAAAAGATTGCTGCATTTTGCATTTTTTAAATTTAAAAAAAATCAACACTGAAGTAGACTAGACGAAAGACAAATATCGTGGAATATTTGGCTACGTATATATACGTATATGGCTATATATGGCAATATTTGTTTAAATACATAGATGATTTACCAAAAACTACTAAATTTTGACAAATTTCTTCTGAACTTCTCGATTAGAATTGATTTGTTATCGTTGGAACGGCCCAAGTTTTCTTAATACAACGACATTTCCTACGTTAAAAGTATTGTTATATTACAGGAGAATAGTTCAAAGAAACAAAAGATTTGTGCTCGTCAAGTTTTTGATCGTTTTGCGGCCAATTTAGGTTGTTCATTGTCAATTATAAATATAATTTGCTACAAAACGATCAAACACTCAACTTCAACCAAGCATTTGTCTTTTTAAGCTTTTCTCCTGTAAAGTGCTGATTTTGAAGTTACAATATTTTTTGTAAACGGTATCGATAGCTCAAAGGTATTTTTATATTTTTTATGGATTCGGCGGTAAATTTGTGGAAACTTTGTTACTCCGTTTGTACAAACGGCACGTGTTTGGTTTTTTTAAGAAGCATCTTTTTTCGAGGATATGAGTAAATTTAATGATTGATGATAACAAAAGTAAAGAACATCACCGTGAGTAACACCGGGACAGTCTGGGACATTGAGGTACAATAAACATAAGTATAAAATAATAATTACTCTTAAATGTTCGTTTCTGGAGTAATTAAGGAACGCGCAGCTATTCAATCACTGTTTTTTTTTTCTTGGATCGGGAAAAAGGTGTTCAGTTAGACATGCAACGATTAAATGCAGTCATTAATCAATTCATCAAAAGTACATTTTCCATTATAGAATTAATAGCCGTGGCTCCATTTTGAGATGAATGAAATGTTGTGCCTAAAATATTAATTTATAAGACAAACAGCTGACATGTCCATAATGTACTGAATTTATTATAAATTTTGAGAGATTTGTATCAGTTATTGGTTGAGAAACAGAAGATAACAGGACATAAAAATTAACGATAAGTATACCGAATAAAAATTGTTTAAACGCGTATTTTATAATTAAAATTTCACGTTTCTAAATTTCGATTAAAATTTGTGAAATAACAAACTTTTTGCCTTGTAAAATAAATTAAAACGCAGCGTTGTTGCAGCAACGTCATTTTCAGATTATTACACATTAAATTTTGGTTAACAAATTTTTTGTTTACCGCATGCTTTGTTAGACTTTGGAAAGCATTTTTTCTCACTACTTCTAAAAGCGGAATGATATTGGGGTGGGAAATGAATTCAGATTAAAAAATACATTTTGAAGCGGCTCAAAATCCACGAAGAGCAACTGGGGTGGAATGGATTTTATTTACGGCGAAATCGTTTTAAAAACGATCAAGCTCTCTCTGTACATTTCAGCAGACTCAGTATATTTATGGCGGCTTCATTTCAATATATTTTTCTTTATTTATGGATAAATCCACAATACTGATTTAAATAAAATATCTCGTCTAATAAAATTAATCTTCATAATAACCATCAGTTATTTGAGTTATTTTTTTTATATATATTTTTTTTTTGATGAGCATAATATGCTTATTAAATTTATTAAAATTTCTTTAATTATGCGAATATGTTTTTATGAAAAACGTTTGTGGAGTGTGTGACTTCTCAATGGAAGTATCTTAACAGGAATATTTCCACAAGAACTCCAATTTACTCATTTTCTCAATCTCTCCTATTCAAAGAGAGTAAATATAGAAAGAAGAAGCCCCGTTAATTTTGAATGGAAAGTTTCAGTTGGAAAAATGGGAAGGAAATTTTTATACATCACATATACCCATACTTTCGAACAGAAATCGATTGAAAACAAATGCCGTTCGTACTGGGAGTCAAACCAGTTAGATCCGTCATGGAATCCATCAACGTTTACTACTACGCAACAAGCCCGACGTTTTATTGATTTATTTATTTACTGTTAAAACTTTTGCAATCAATTTTACACATCTCCAAACGATTTCCATTTCGGATTATTACAAAAATAGAATCGGCACTATTTTAAGCACTGCGACGTCTTTCTTTTCAATTTTAATGGGCTTGACAAACTTTGCTTTTTATTTAAACGTATAAATAACAAGAGTAGAAATTACTTTTAATTAAAAGAATTTTTTGAAGAAAGAGTACGTTGAGATGATTTTTAAGTAATATCTTCTAACTTCAAAGTGTTAGATAAATTATAGACCTTGTAAATAAATATCCTGTTCTTATTTTGATAAAAAAGCAACATTTTTCAAAACTTATCAGAACCAGTTATCAACCATTTTACAAGGGAATTAAAATGTATAACAGTTTTAAAAATCATCTTAGCAAGGAGAGAGATTTTTAAAAGTGACTGAAGCAAATTAATTACACGCATTCATTTTACTCAATTATTTGACCTCAAATCACTTTTCTATAAAAGAATAATATCCTCTATTTTATAAACATTTTCATATTTTTTTTATATAAATTCATTTTCTAATTAAGACACTCGTGACACTTTTGCATTCTAGGATGAGGTTGTAACACTGTATCGGGTGATTCGTGATACAATATGTCTGCTTACTTATGTCTGTATAATATATTTGCGACATATAGTATCATTTTATCACTTTATGGTACAATAGCGTCATTTTATATTCAAACCGTTGTATTGCTCGAATGTCATATTTTACTAGCCATTTGTTAATTCAAAAACTCACACTTATAATTTAAGTGACCGGACAAAATTATCTGAACAGAATTGACCAATAAAAAAGTCTGGATATACATTATCATCTGCAAAACATTTTGTCTATTCATTTCTTTAGCATGAATCAATTTATTTGAGATACCAATAAGTTAATAAGTAACAGTCTAAACTGGGCATGTGCGCTTTTACGAGTTAAAGAAACTTTTCTTTCACTAGATTTTCTCTAATATGTTTTTTTTAAATATTTAAAATCAATGATCGAAAGATTATAAACGTAAATAACATTTTTAAATCAATTTTAACAACTGTGTCCATGTCTCGTTTTAAAAGTCTTCCATTCTTTTAAAAGCGCTTTTCAAAATAAAATTTATGTATTTTTGTTATTATTATTAGTAAAAAAGAGCGTGTGGTTATGGAATGATATTTCATTTATAACTAATTTTATATAAAAATATGATATGTCCAGTTTTACTAACAAATTGTTATATATATATTAGCATTACTATAAAATTTAAATATACAACTCAATCGAATAAATTGAGAGTTCCCATAGCCGTAAACAAACTTATTGACGATAACAAATAAAAATTAAATAGTATAGTTTCTACAACTGAAGAAAAACGAATCCCGAGTTTTGTTTTGAATACCTGTACAGCCACTTCTTGTCCTTTTGTAGGTCTATCATCACATATTCGTTCATTACTAGCCACAGTGATTTATTCGAATAGTTTGATATGAACTCAACCTAAAAAAATACCGTGCACACAGTACATAAATACTGCTTCCAATTGGTGTGATTATAATTGTATTTTTTTTTAAACTTTGAAAAATATAACTTCAGATGTTTGATTAATTTTTTTTTCAACATAAAGCTTACTTCATTCCATATATATCTGTTTATTTAGTTTCTCTTGTATATCTCACTCACTTCAAATTCACTGGTAAAAATAACTATTCATTGATTTACATTTAGCATACGAAACTTTTCGATAAGCAATAAATTTCAAATACAAATATATTATGAACCACTGAAAAACATGTCATCGTATATTAATTCGGAAAATGCTTTAAGTGTATAAATCGTATAACGTATTTCACCATTGTCGATAATATTTGATTTATTGTCTTGTTTTGAAAACATATATTTGAATTACGTAGACCAAACCTATACACTCAATTCAATTATTACTGACGTAAACTGAACACAAGATTGTTTAGTTAATTTTAATTGAAAGTTATAATTTAATTTTAAAGTGAGAATATTACAACATTTGGCAGTGTTACCGCATTCAATGTCAAATATTAATTGCTTATGCAACAACACAAAGCGATTAAAAAATCTTCTTTGGTTGGTCGAATGGAACGCTTAATTTTTCACTCGATTTATGTGCCAACCACATTTACAAAAAAAGTCGGAAGTGGTCAAAAAATGGCTTCATTAGATAATTCTAAAAGACAGTTATTTGAGTAGTTTATTTTTTAAAGTTTCGAGGACAAGTAGGTAAGCTTATTGAATAATATAATATTACTTTTACCAAAGGTTAAATTTTTGCTAAATCGATAAAGATTATTTTATTAAATCTGTTATAAGTAAATTAGTGCGTAACGATACGTTGGATGGAATTTAAAATTGATTTAAAAATGTTTTAATTGTTTTATTAAATTCTACATTTAATGCGATGCAGAAGCATCACTGCTTTATTTGTTCAAACGATGTTTTTTTATAAAAATTCGTGAGATTATCGAAATCACATTAGCTCTTTCGTCGACTTTCATAATTTCGCCAACGACTTTTTTGATTATCACTATTTTTTCGCAGTGCACTTGCAATAAACTCGCGGTGCACCGGTTAAGAACCAATGACCTAAGGTGTCAGTGACAAAAGTTTGAGAGCGTTATCGCATTTCCTGTTACTTTTTAGGGCCTATGCATTTTGGTGTTTTGACTTGTTATTGTTTGCTCCACGTGAACCCCGATTGAGAAACTCTGATCTAAAGAACTGAAAGTAGCCAGACAATTTTGTTATAATATCAGGATAAGCATTGACCATATTTATAATTAAGGAATTCCCTTTTCTAACTTAATTTAACAAAAAAAACTTGAAAATTTATAAACTGTCGGTTACTATTTTCTGCATATTACTGGTCGATATGTAATCTTCTTTTCCGTGTACTCAATACATTTCTAATTATGAGTAATATTTATTGTAGTTAATTGTGGCTTGCCTTGGTAAACAAAATTAAATCCATTACATGCAGAACAATTTCATGATTTTCATCGGTATATTATTGTAAAATAATTATTATATATAAAATCTTGGAAATTCGAAGTTCATCGACCAACTCATAAAAAGCGTTACGTAAATCTTTATAAAAATCAAGTCATAAATATACATATTTTAATATTAAAATTTGTGACTTAACGGAATAACAACCATTTGTCGATGCTAGTATTAAAAGTTAAAACAATGTGATGGATGTAGTAAAACAAAAACACATTATTTTGACAGATTGCGGTCTTTTTGATATTTATACAGTATCTAGCGTAACTTTCGTGTCATCAGTGAGTAAAATAAATAAAATATGTGTTGTTCTCAACTATTCACCCAAAATACTTTTCTTATACTTATTTTTATTATAATGTTAAATAATAAAACCAAGTTCGTTATATATGCTATAATTTTGATAGTTTGTTTCAAAAAAACCATCTCCGATAGTACTATTTTTATTTTTCGACATACAGTGAAAATATCTCAAATTTAAAATTAAAGTTTGGCCAATCGTAAAAACGCAATTCGAAAATCATACTGACAGTTAATAAATTTGAGAATAAATCTGCTGAACTATGAAAGGTTTGTGATCAGACACGTTAGTCATAAAAAAAACGATATTGAAAATCTTCTACCCTTTATTTTAGGTTTTGTCTGTTTTAAATTATGATTATGTTCAGGGAAAAGAAATTATAACTTCACAGAAAACCAAAGCTATTAGAAAAAAACATTAAATAAGGTATAAAGGTATTCATTTTGGGCTACAAATTTTAAATTTCACAACCTTGCAAAACAAAAGATCATTCGTGTATTGTGATCAGCATTTGTAACTAAAAAAATGCGAATAAAATGACAGTCGTCCGACCACTTAAGAGAAATGACAGATGTGATACATCATCTTTTGTCTTTGCCATAATGTTAACGCCGGTAGCAAACTGGTGCGAAAGCGAATCGGTATGAAGCACAACCTTATGATCTGTGTGCTAGCGGCAAAATATTTCATTACGATATATTATATGTAGCAATATTTATATATATATTTGTGAGTAGTGCAACACACACAGTCAGCGCATGTGCAGAGAGAGATGGTGTGTGTGTGTGACGTAAATACTGTTAACATTTTTATATGCGAGTACATTTTTAACTTTTTTCCTCTGTCTGTGTATTATTCGCATCAATCGTATTGAATTTGATAATTCTGATTGGTAATAATTTATAGTAATGAGTATGTAAAATGTTCTCTAACTTTTTTAAAAATATTGGTCTTTCATAACGAAACAACTTTTTTTTTATAATGTTATTTGCATTCAGTTTGAGAAGCTCTTTGCCAATACTAAGAAACTAAGTGCATAATAGAACAGACAGTTTTGTGGCATCCCTGTAATATGTATGGCATTTACGTATTATATTCAGAGGCGTACTGCCTGATATAGGCAGGCGGACCGAGCGGCTGTGAAGTTGCGGCAGCAAAGCATTTTTAATTCAGAACCTTTTCCCGACCGATTCCTGTCTCTTTCTACCGCCGGGCGCCACTCTTTTAATGCTTTAATACTCTTAGCGCAGAAATGAAATAAGACAAAACAATGCCGTTTTAAATAATTTAATCATTATTCAAAACAAGTTGCATCATTTTAAGACGTAATTTTACTATTCAAAATTATACATATAAAACGCTTTGTTTTTAGTCTGAAATTATAATGAAAGATCCATCAAGATATTATGAAAATTATTTTAGCAAAATATCAGACATGAGTTTGTGTAAAAATGTATTTGATAGAAAAAATCATTAATTCCGACAGAAGGTTCGTTGGTTATGTTCTTTAGCTAATTGCTAACAATTGTCGGACGCCTTATGTCTTTCAATACAATAATGAAATCTCTATAGTCTTCAATAATAATGCGTTCTTTACGGAAATGGTGTCCGACGCATATAGAAAAAGACTCAATTTAAAGAATGATATAACTTATTTGTTTACTAGAAACATATAGTTATAATTGAGCTTTGAGAAGTGAGATGAGCCAGTATAATGATGAGTAGTAAATGGTCAAACTTTTTAATTGAACTTTAAAGTACAATCACGGCTTTACTTGATATTTTGAAGGATTGAATATTTTTATTTGAGGAAGATAACATTTTTGTGCTGTTTAGTTTTTGAGCTCATTTCATCGTTATGATACTTTAAGACATGTAGAATATTAAAATGCGTTTAATTAATATTTTGCTAAAACACCACATGGCTTACTTCACGCTTCAAGATTTCATATATTAAAGTAATAAACCTTCATAAAAAGACTAAAAAATTGTATTCAGTGTATCAGTATTCATAATATTATATTTTAAAGTATTAATTCAATCTTCTTATTCAAATGATAAAAGAATAACGATGATAGCCCAGTGGGTATTTTACATTATATTTGAAATAAACTTTGTGTCCCTAATAATTGGTTTGCTTGACGTTTGAAATATAAATGGAAGCATGCAATGAAGTATGGTAGATACTATTTTTAATGCAGACAAAAAATATGTAAATATTTGCGTTTCATACATTTTAAAATACAAAAATATGAGTGTAAATTGTGACATTTTTAAATCACTACCAATTCTTAAATGATTTTTTAACATTTTGAGTAATTTAACTTACTTATAAAAAAGTAACTCTCTTAAAATTGCAACTCATTTTTAATAATATGAAGACATAGTTTTTATAAAAATATATTATATTTTTTCCAGGTTTTTCTACAACATCAAAAATATAGCCGAGGGAATTTCAAAATAAGCAATATAGTTAAATACAGTGATTATTTCTAAAAATTATCTCATTAAATTAATGGACCTTTAATGAAATGATATTGTGCACCTAAAACCACATTAATTTTACAAACCACAATACCGTTACAGCTGACAGAAGCATTAATTTAAAAATTGTTATCACGAACAAAGCAGTTTAATAATAATTATGATTAAATAATATTTCATTCTTCTGTTTTCAACTTTTGTTATTAAACAAATATTTTCCATAAATACGGTGAATAAAAGAAATGTTTAAAAAAACAGCAAAAAAATAATAGTTTCTTACATATTATATGTTTGAATAAAACAGTGACAAAAATTATTAAATCAATTTATATAGCTATTAAAATATTATTTATTTAATATAATTTGGTACTTTTAATTTACTACGATACTTTTTTTTTTTGTTTGAAATCTTCCATTCAGACAATTTTTAAAGTGATCATGTCAATAAATAAACAGTTTAATTGAGATTACATTTAATTATAATCCTACATCACAAAATGGCTTGCCCATTTCGCCGCGCGTCCACTCAACAACAGTTAACGAATGGAACTTCTGCCGCAGCCAGTCGAGGGTCCATTCCCAACAGAATTGAGGGTCTGCAGTCCAGGCAGAGCTCGTTTCATCTTCTTGGAGATGAGCACGGGGAAGATCTGAATACTCTTAATCTGAAGCATCTGAGTGCAGCTCTACAAATACTAACAGCACCAAAGGTAGGAATACTTGTAAATCTATTGATATGCATTCGTGGTTTATACCAAATTGTTTAAATCATTCAATCGATAATTGAAATCGTATTCGAGTCGACAAATCAAAATATATAAGTTGCAAAATATACAACGTGCTATTTTGTTTATTTGTGTGAGTATGTGTCCAAAAAAGTTTAATGATGGATACTTCAGAAATGTTATAAGTCAAGCAATTTATATTATATATAATATAATTCGACTATGGAAAGTTAAAAGGACTTAACTCACGCATAACAAATTTTACAGGAGATACAAAAAAGTTTTTTGATAATTTTGGACCAAAGGCAAATTATGAAATATACACAACCTTGAAGTGCATGGAGACCATCAATAAAAAGATTGTTAATGACTTTATCTGATATTATTTAAATATAGTTTTTAAGAAAAATCTTTTTTCCTTATCGCAATTTGAACAAGCCCTTCTTTTTTTAAATTTGAAAGCTATTTTTTTGTACTAATTTGGTATTTTCAGCTTATATCCGTTTAATAGAATCTGTATCAAGTTGTGTACATTGTGATTATTGGAAAAATCTGTTTTGAAAAAACTGAGGGTTAAGTCTTTTTCTTTTTCCTAAGCCGATATACTTATATATTTTTATTGTTTTCACGTTTTAAATCATCTCAGTAAAATAAAACACATGCTAAAAGCTGTTTAATTTTAAGCAAATAACTTACGCCTTCGACGTTTGTCTGTCTTCTAGCTTCCACCCACTAAATTTATCCAGTGGCAATTAAGAATAATAAATGAAAATTAATAAACTGTTTTGACTAGATGCACAGCTTTATAGAAATTTTTCCAAAAAATTAACTTATTCTATTTTCAATTCATTGAGAATATTAAATAATTCCCGATCAACCTGTTGATTGAAAGCAATATTTTTTCAATAATTTGAACATCGTTAATCAAGGGTGACTCGTCAAAGAGAATTGTTATGGTATACGCCACCAGTTCGTCGATTAAAAATAGTGTTTTCACGTCATATAATTACTTCACATTATTGTTAATGCCAGGTAAAATGTTAAACAGTCTAGTGCCAGATGAGACAATGTTCGGAGAAATAATTTTTGAAAAAGTCTGCGGGATAATCGATAGCAAAAAAAATGCTTTATACAATTTCCACTTCTCTCTCCGATACAGAACAGTCAACACACGGCACGTTTATGGTGAAGAAAAATTATAAATATGATAATATTAAAACAATAAATTATTGTAATAATGAAAAACATCTTTTATTTAAAATCAATATTGTTGAAGTCATTTTGTATTCTACTACCCCTCTTGTTTTTATTACCACGTGCTGCCCTTAATGTTAATATTATCGTTTCAAATTTTTATTGTGTGTACTTAACTTTTACTACTGCTGAGTAATTCTAAATAATCTTAAATTTTAAGTCAAGAATTTCTTAGTGAACAAAGAAATTTTAGCAGTATTCGTTTTAAAATTAAAAATCGGTTTATTAGTTACTATTTTTATTTTCCTTGTTATATTAAAAATAAACCGTATTATTATTCCGCGTCATA
Organism: Himalopsyche anomala; assembly: GCA_031772345.1. Lineage (NCBI taxonomy): Eukaryota > Metazoa > Arthropoda > Insecta > Trichoptera > Rhyacophilidae > Himalopsyche > Himalopsyche anomala. Next base: position 15,654,463 of record CM062829.1, read on the forward strand.
TAAACTAAACTTGATAACAGACCAAAGATTTTATAATGAAACATTATTTTATGATACATCAATCGATTTCAAGGTTTTTGTTCGAAGTCGTAGGTGTCTGTGTTGTTTATTTTTTTCCTATCTTTTTTATTCTAAAATTTTGCAGCTAGCAAGAGTGATTAATTAACGACTAATCCTTTCCTTTACCGTATCATTCTATCTAGTCTATCTAGTCGCCCGCTTTGGTCTAGTTGGTAAGAGCTTGCTCTACCGATTAGGTGGGTCCGGGTTCGATTCCCGGTAAGGTCAATGTCGAAATTGGATTTTTTCAAGTTTAATTTGAGATCTAAGACATGGGTGTTTGTGAAGTCAATTCCCCTTGAGTTAATCTTATGTGACTTACAAAAATTCTCATCGAGTATATCTCGTATGATCTTTCAACTTAAAAAATATTTGACGCATTGGCGTAAGCTGTAATGTCAATTATTTTTTATTAAATTTCTATTTTTTATTAAATAAAAAATCTCTACTCTTTTCGAAAAAAACGATTGAGCAACTTAGTATCAAGCAGTTTCTTGTAGATAAATTTCTGTTAAAATATATCCATTAGGAAGCCACATGCTTTACATTGAGAGCGGTAATGGATTAAAAAAAACTAAGGTAAATTAAAAAAGTCCAATAGCTGTCTAAATATGTTAAAATATAATTATTTGCGACTACTTATTTTATTTGAACCTACGATTCTCTAAGTCGACAGCAAAATTTGAAAAAAAATGTGAAGAGGAAATGAAAAGTAAAATGTCAAACTTATCGCCTGAAAAGGATCTTAAAGGACTGCTTGCGATGTTTTATTCCATATTATTTTGTATTTTCACCTTCCTATAGTATTTACTACAATCTGCTTTACCCTCTTTAAAAACACGGCAAGTTCACCCTTTCATATTTGGCTCCCCGGAGGTTGGTTACCCAAAGCCATCCATAGCTTCGTTTTATTTATAAACAGGCTGTCTACAAACACGATAGGGGATTGCGTATGTTGGTGAGAAGTGAGACGTACTTATATGGTTTCGCATTAGGCTTTGATTTTCAAAACGTATACTAATTCTTTATTACCTGAATACGTAAGCATACATATGTAATTCATCATAAAAAATACAAAACAGAAGTAATTGAAATCTAGTCATAACAAAATAATATTAAATATCTTCGCCATAAGTGTCATTATTTTATTAAATTTCTGGTGAAAACTAGACATGCCTACGTCAAGATTTTCTCCGAAAGCTTAATATTTTTTATTTCAGTGGTTTCTATTTATGTTCCCGAAATCTATTAATACAATAATCATCCAAATTGCATGGTTATATCATTGACAGTTTTATATATCTCAATAATTAATGCACACAACTTTTTTTAAAAATATTTTTTATTCCGTTTTTTTAAATCACAAAGAATAAAACAAATCGTCTTTAAATATTTTTTTCTTTACTTTTTTAATTACAAAAAATATTCAGCATTTAAATCAATCAAAATACTGATATTTTTTTAATTTATATTATCATTGTTAAAAAAAACAAGTTTTAAATAAATCATTTATAACAAGAAAATTGCAAAAAAAATGTACAATGCTACATAATAGTAGCTTTAAATATTATAAACACATTTGTTATCACTTATCAATTTAATTTTTACTTAGAGATGAAAAAAAATTGTCCTGTTGATAAAAAGAAACATCAACAAGCAATTCAGCTCTAATGTGAAATTGCCTTGTATGTCCTGACAGCTGCCAAAAATTACACAAATATTTGACTCTCTTCATATCATAAACACAGGATTCATATTTGTTTTGTAAAAAAATACGCCTCAACGTAAATAGTAGCAACAAAAATTGAATAAATAAAATCATGCGGTATTTGCACATCCTATACCCACAGGTATTTCTCTCACGTTACACAAGTCCTTGTCCCTCTGTGGCCTTTGAATATTTCACGCACATATTCCTTCACACAATTTTAATAAATACGCCGGAGAACCTTATTCTTGAAACGAAGATCTTCTTTTATATTTAATATATTTAAATATTCCGAAAAAAACGCTTCACTCGTTTATATTTAAGACCTTCTCTTTCACATTCGAGATGTTATGTGGATCAAATTTGGTGTAATTTGTTTTTATTTTATTTTCGCTTACTGCTTTTAGTTTGCTCTTATATATTTACACCAGCTTTACAGCAGTGGCGTATATATTCTCTGCTTACTAAAAATAGTGAAATAAAAGAGTGTCTCTACATGAATATGGCAAACATGCCCAACTTAACTATGGAACAAGATATCGCTACATAAATGCAACAGAAAAACAATTGACAAAAATATCTTTCGAGCTATGAATGGCATTACAGAATATGTATAATGATGAATCCAATTCAATAGTAGAATACGCTATAATTTTAAAATACGATTCACGTGAATATTAATATACTTTTAATGCAAGAGTAAAAGAAAACACTAATATTGATACACACATACTGTATTATTTTTAATATGATTGGTACAACATCGCCATTCAGAAATAGTGTAGTAAAACATATATATTATGAGGATACTAGTCAAAAATTACTAGCATGTACATACTTTTCTACAACTTAATGTAAAAAATGCATTTAATATTGCAAAACACTCGAAACTTTTGATATTTTCTTCCTATTGCGTCGACTTGCATTTTGTATTTTTTAAGCACTGGGTTTTTTGTTTTATAGACAGATCCATTGTTGACTAAAGTAACTACTTAAGACATACTAAGTACAGTTCAAAATGTATTATGTGGTAAATCAGTATCTTTTTTTAATCATTATACTAAGAACCTGTACTTAGTATAATGAAAATCGTATCAGTACAGTGATACCAAGACGATTTTACTGAAATTAAATTAAGATAAATTAATTGACATGCCATTAATCCATTACATTCCCAAAAAACAACCTGTTTCCTGATATCGGCTTTTAAATAAGAAAACATGAATAAAGTTTTAAAAATGATATCAGTAATATAATTGTTTTTTGCCATGTTTAAAAAAAAGAAACCTTTCCAAGAAGTTTTGTTTTGTTATACTTTTCAGTATGTGTTATTAAATATCTACAACACACGAACAGTTGCAACTTTTATGTGTGCTTCCTTCTACAAAACTCTGAAAATCTTTCCCAGATTCTTAACATTTTCCTTATCTTACACGTGGAGATAATCTCTACCATATCTGGCTCCTCAGTTGTGCCAATATCACATCAGTGCCGTGACTGTAGTAGCCTAAACTCTTCCGTTGCCAGTTTATTGTCGTGTTCTTTGATATTCATATCTCCTTCATTCATTTTCTATCATACGCGATTTTCTTTTAAAGCTCATTTGTTTCTTGAACTTAGGCTTGAAGCTCTAATAAAAAAAATCGAACGAGCAACGGCTTGTATCTCAAAAACTTTTATTTGGGCACTAGTTAGTCAAGGTATAGCTGTTTTTGTAACGTTTGCAATACAAGTTATAGAGAGTGATTAGTTAACTATTAGTCCTGTCTTAGCCTCATTATGCTATCTCTACTACTCTCTTCAGAAAAGCGACTGAGTAGAAACAGTTCTCGTAGAAAAACTTTTTTTGAGATACATACTTTCATTAGGTGGCCATATTCTCCATTTTGGGAGCGGACATGAATAAAAGTGGTTGCGAGTCGTTGTATTTAAGTATTTAAAAATAACAATGTTTATTTTTAATAGTTTATCGTCTTTCCAAGTGCACTACCCACTTTTTATTTATATGATATTGAGAACATATCCAAAACCATTTGTTGTACTGTGTACCATTTACAATCTGAATGTTTTTGGCTGAATAATATCTGTCTCAATGAAAATGCTTTACTATCAATATTATGCTCAATACGAAGGTTAATTTTTACAGAAATATAGCTCAATTTTAAAAAAATTAAATCTACCGTCATACAATTGATTTTCTATACCTGAACTATACAATGTAGTACGTTAGAAACTCTAACGTTTCTCTCCCATTTTTGTTTACTTAAAATAACACTCCAAAATCTCATCATTGAATGATACGATACTTTTAGAAGTATCAATTTCATTTTAAAATGATTTTGAAAATAAATATATTGAATGCTATTCCCAATTTATCTCGCCATCTGTGACGTACCGCCTGTCGCCTCCCGAGCGAGTATTAAAAAAGTTTTCTTGTTCCATAATTCGTGTATAACTGAGGAATATAATGATCATATTTAATGGGAGTAACTTTTACGTTTTTCTGGATAGCCAATTTAAGGGCATTAAAATGAAGGATATGAAAAAATAAATGAACTCATCTAAAAAATAAAGTATTTTAACGCCCGGAGAAAATACGCAAAATGTCACCCACGCCAAGTACCAAGTTAATGATCCTAGGCGCTGAACTTTGAAAGAAAGATTTTAATGTCAATTTCATGGAAAAAATATTGACGAGCAACATATTCGTTTAATATATGGAGATTAGTGTGGTGTAATCATCATATTTTTTTTATTACAATAAACGTTCAATAAACTACTCTTCAAATATTATGTTTGCCAAGTAATACAAAATTAATTAGTATTTTGATTTTTTATATCACGATTGAATTAAAATGATATCTGTAGATGTAAAAACTATTCAAACATTTAATCTGTATGAGCAGAAATAGAAATAAAGAATTTTAGTTATTATGATTTTTACGAAACATATGATATTTATGTCAGAAAAATACATTTTTTTCAATATACAATTTAGTAGACACAGCGTATAACAAATTACTTTTAAGAAGACTAACACATTTTATAATATGTACTGTACAGCACAAAAGAAATCCTTTCATCGACAAACACAAAGTGTCCAATTTAATATATATAATTATGATACCCAGTGTACGTAACAGACGTAAAATAAAATAGAAAAGTGGTAAAAGATTTTTGGACTAGGAGCGTTTTTCATCCATTCTTTGGCGTAGATTTTCCGCAAGAATGTGTGGATGTTTTGTTCCTTTGTGTGTGAAAGTGGCGGCGGTGGGAATATTTTCAAAAATAAAATATGGAATACACAACGCAGAAAAACACGCGATAATATCAGAGGATCTTCTTTGTGGTTTTTCGAGCAGTACAAAAGAATATAAACCTATGATAACGATGGCTTGCTCATTAGGCTTTCATGAGAGCTGCCATAAACACAAAAATAATTGGAAAAGATAGCACATTTTTTGCTCAAGTACTCGCCTTATATTCGTAAAGAATTTAATGAGTTTTTAACAGGTTCATTGAATCGTACTATTTCAATATCACTTAAGCATATCATTTTCTTAATTATTTTTTCAAACTACCTATGTATTATTTTACTTTTCTTGTATACAGTGCCATATTTAAATAATAGCGTCTTTTGTTTATTTCAAATTCATAATTATTCATTAAACGCTTCGTATAGGTAAATGATTTCATCTTTTCCTTAGCGCTATCAATAGATTTTTGCTGTGACCGATCGACAACTACAGTATTCTTATACAAACCTATTGAGACATCATCTATCCATATTACGTATATTTTATTATCGACTTTTATTTAAATTCATTTTTTACTCTAATAATAAAATGAATATTTCTAGAATGAATATGTTTTATAAACGTTTTGTAATTGACTTTAAAACAACAACACTATATATATTTTTCTTTGCCCATTTGCAGTTTGTTTTTTTAATAAATATCAAATTTAATATTTTAAAATAATATTTTCATTATAAACATTACGTCATTTAAAAACAGTGCTCTGAAGTTTTATTTTGATTTCTCTGAGATATCAGTAATTTAGCTTATAAAATACAAATAGAAGTTTTAACTAATGCTTTCTATCACTTACCCATTTTTGTGTCAGATACATATATTTAAATCTTCTATAAATAAAGAAATTTATTAAGTATCATTTGTTTAATAAGCACATACTGAAAAATACAAAAAAAACTTAAAATCATTATTTTTCAAATTTTTGTCTTAAATAAACACACATAGCTGTTTTCCAAATGCTTTCTTTGTCTAGTCCAGAGGTGGGGAACCTTTTAATCTCTAAAGGCCGCATTCATTTTTCTGATTTGACATAAGACCGCAGTAAACATTGACTAGGGAATCTTCGGCCAGAAACAGGAATTTACGGTCAGAATATGTCAGGAATTTACGAATTTACATAAATTTACAGAATTACAAAATTGGCCAGAAGGTCGCAGGTTCCTCACGCCTGGTCTAGTCTCTTTCCTTACCTAGTGATAACCTAACCTTGTATTTCTTCATGACATCAGTTTTTTTGACCACGAATTTATTTGTTAACAAATTTAATGTATAACTTATCATAAAATTACTATACAAACATTCATTGTAAATTTAATAAGAAGATACATATGTTTAAGCTAAATCTAAATTAAAATATATCAAGTTAAATTCATTACGCGGGAACATTTACGTTTTTCTAATGTTAAAATTGAGATAATATGTATATTGTATTAAACTCATCCAATCGTCAAGAACAACAGCGATACAAAAACAATTTACAATAAAAAACAACAGCCAATAAAACCACAGTACCGTCACATTAAGACAATTGGCCCAAAAAACCCAATCTAGAAAGCCCATAAACGAAATTATATCTAGTACAAGATATCATACAATGTATCTTACATCTTATAACATTTTGAAACATTTGTTTGCTATTTCACGTCTTAAATTGTAGTATTGAAAGTTTACTAGAAAAAAATATGTCATTGGTGCTCTAGATCAGTGTTTCTCAAGCTTTTTGGGAGCGTGGCCCCTTTTGAGTGTTTTTATTTTTATTTGGCCCCCATCCCATTGTTTTGTCTTCCCATGAAAATTATAATTTCAAAAACCCACATTTTTATAGCTCTTCCGAGATTTCCGAATCTAGAATGCCAGTAATTTATTTTATTTACGGATTTACAAAAAATAGCTGCGCGACGTCCGCCATTATGCTCTTCCCTGTATCGTTTTATCAATACCCGTGGCCCCCTAACCTGTGTTGTGGCTCCCCAAAACAAAAATATTTTTTTGTGGCCCCCTTAGATCACTTGCTCTAGATCAGCGATCAGCGATATTTTTCTTATACTACAGTTCAGTATGCTTTTACATATTATTTTATTATGTTGAAAATAAATAGCAAGCCGTATAATTAGAAAGCCTACTTTTCAATTCCATTAACTCGCGTGTATTGAATGAAAATGTTAACTTGATTTACGCTTAGCATATAAATAAATTGGTTTTCGGGACGCTTTATCTGAAAACGATACAAAATGAATGTCAAGACGAGGTTGTGTTAAATGTATTGAAAGTGTATCGACAAAATATATCGTAAGCCTAACAAGGAATCATTTAAGAGGACACTTTCTTTCATTGCCCTGCTTGTTCCATTTATTTGTTTCTTTCGCCTGGTGATCCCTTTATTTTTTTCTCTCTCTTTTTATCTTTCTACTTCACTCCATTGACGGCAGTTCCGAATTGGCATAGAGGCAATTTTATCAAGCACCGGCTATATAAGGAACAAAGAAAATACAGATATGTGTAGTTTGGCTTCTTCGAAAAAATAAAGACTGAATAAGCATTTTTTGTGAAACTTCAGGGTTAAAAAAATACAAACCATTAAGCTACAAGATCATAGCTTTCAGGCACTATTGAATTTGGGAAAAAAGCTTCTATACTCCTAGTTTATCAGAATTCTTTGGCATTTCAAATCGAATATCACGGTCAAAAGCTTCTTTTGTCCCTTTTCATCTAGCAAATATTAAATGGCTAAGGTTTTTTCTATAATTGGCGTATCAATAATTTAACTTTCGGTAATGCTTTCATTCATCATTTAAACAACGTTTTATTGTTGTTTTGTATTAAAATCTACTGTATAATTTCTCAGTTAAAAAAAAAATCTATAGTACTCGCACATTTAACGCATTTTATTAGTCCTATAAAAAACATCACTTTATCATGATTAAGAACTCTTTGAACTATAAAAACGAAACAAGTTTGGTGTATATCTGTTGCAACTGGGATCATGATAAATTTTCCATTCTTTAAATATCCACTTAACTAGCTTTGCGTTCTATAGATCGGTAGCTTCTGAATTATCATTGTCTTCTTGATCGTAAAAGTTTTGAGTTGTTATACATTATCTTTTCGTCGTTGCTTAGCAAAATAAGTTACAAGTTTAAAGTTTTAATAATCCAGTTTCACGAAAACAATCATGATAGCTGTAAGTAGGGTTGTTTTATTTTATAATAAATTAAATTATTTTATTTAAGGCGTGGGATTAGACATCTTTCTTTTGTTATTTTAACATTAGCAAAAATTAGATATTGTCTCGTAATAATCAGTTATAGTGGAAAAAACCGGGTGCATCGTCGTGTGGTCAACACCGCTGATTTCGTTCACGGAGTTAACTGGTTCGAATCCCGGTACGGACAGTTTATATAATTTGATTTTCAATATTCTTTGTAGATTTCTGTTCAAAGGCATGGTTGTTTGTGATATCTTGAATTTCCTCCCACCCATTTAACCTAAAACGGGCGTAACAAGAAGATAACCACTATTCCTAGTCTAAACATCTATCCCTACTTTTATTAAAAAAAATAAGTTATTAGCAATTCTTGTAGAAACACTTCTGATTAAATAGTCTTCATTAGAAGGGCATACATACACTTTACATTAGGAGCAAACATGGTTTTATAAAAATCAATGTGAATTTTCACGATTTAGTTTTTAAATTAATAGTTGTGATTGAGTCATACAATGGGAAGCGTTCGTTTTTAATTAATTTAAATCATAAAAAAAAAAAATGTTTATTCTGTATAAAAATATTACCAAAAAAGATCTAAGCGTCTCCATCGCGTAAATGAAAATCGTACCTTTCTTCACGCAAAAAAATGCCAGTATTTAATTGAAAATATGGCCAAATAAATTTCAGTTGAATGTACCATCTTAATTCCGCCAATTGGGCCCTGATTAGCAGTGACGGCGAGGCGGGAGGTAACGCCTTTAGAGGCATGTAACGAATCGTTTCCGATTTTTTATGTTTGCTTTTGTTACGCATCAGTTGCCAAGTTCCCATTACACGGTTCGGTTTCCTCTATCCCTTGTCGCGTTATCCCCTTTGCCGTGCATTAGCGGAAAATCTCCTGTTTCATATTTCAGACGATACCGCCATGCTACGCCGAGCTCCGGGCGCTCACTCCGACTAATTCGAAATTGATTTTGCAATATTTTATAGCAAGCAAATTTTATTCCAAGAAACGTATTATTTATTTTCAGCAACATAACACTATCAAAGCATGCCAATTGTACATTAACTCAGCTGTATACTAGAATTTTTTGCATTTGCTTTTTTAGGTTTCTAAATATTTTCAATTAATCGCTAGCGGTTCATCGCCACATACATTGATTGATTAAGCAATATTTAGACTAAGAATGATTCCTAGTATATTTAATCGTCTAGAACAGTGTTCCCCAACTTTTTTACACCTGCGTACCGGTAAAAATAGGAAATAAATTCGCGGACCACTAATAATGAAATAAAAATGGTTTTTATGTAATATTTTTTAAATCTTATATTGTTACAAATTAACATAATTATACAACTGTTTTCAGTTGACAATGCTCGCAATGAGCGAAACTGGTCATGACCTTTTAAATAACGTAGAATAAATTACAAAGGAATATTATGTTTATATTAATATAATGCCTTTTCACCGAGTGTTCACAGTGAACACCCTAAGAGTGAAAACAATTATGCATTATGAAATTATTGGTATAGGTAGGGTTTTGCATCTGGGTTAGCAAATATTTATGACTGTTTATTCTAAAAAAATCAGCGACCATCGCGTCGCACACAGAAAAAATAATACAACAGAATACTGTATCCGCAATAAACTAAACTTTACAAATTTGAAGCCGGATTTTAGAAATATGAGTAACATGTAACCACACAAAAAAGGCCAAGAAATAAAATACGGAGCCGAATTATTGATGTCTTCTTATTTAACAATAACTAAAAATACAAGAAAACCTGCAGGTGATACAAATCCTATATTCAACATTTTTGCATGGTGAATTTCTTGAAATTTGGCATACTGTTTGCGGCCCAGCACTAGGCCGCGGACCACCGGTTGGGGAACACTGTTCTAACAGTGTTTCTTTCGCTGGAGTGCGCGTACTCCTAGCAAGAAAGTAATTACAATTATTATATGTTTACATATTAAATTCACGCACAAACCATTTAAGCGTAAAATTTATAAACTGTTTTTTGTATATACGTAAATTATTCACCTTACTCAAGCGATAAAATTTGGAAAACTACGTTTTAAGACAATATTTTTTAAATAATTGACATAAATTTAAAAGCGATATCTCATTCGCCTAATCTTTTTAGGGTCTGTGCACTTGTTTTGGCTTGTTATCACTTGTTCCACGTAGACACCGGTTAAGAGACGCTGATTTATGGAACTGAAAGTAGCCACACAATTTTATTAGATTATCAGGATAGGCATTCATCATAAACACTATTTACTAACTGCACTTAAGAAAAACCCTTCCATAAAAAATATATAATTTTTAATAGATCTTCTGACTATTACGGGTCTATATGTTTAATAAAAAAATATCTTGTATTAAAATTAACTTACTTAATTGAAAAAAAACATCATATTCAAGGTGGTGCAGATCACTATAAAGCTTAAAAAACAACTGATCTATAAACAATCAGATGAGTTAGTGAATTCATAGAAACATATTTTTTATTTATATTTGTGCTTTAACTTATGATAATATATTTTTTTTAAATTCTTTGATAAATGAGAGAATGGTTCGAAAATCATCTGTAGACTATAAATTGTTTATTCAATCAATTGGTTTGACGGTTAACTGCTAGGGATTATTTTTGGCGGAGATTTATCTTAGACTTGCAATATTATATAATTTAAGATTTCGACTGAAGGTGCTTGGTGGAATTTCAATATTAAATTTGAATCATTCAAATTATGTACACTCCCACAGATTTTGTCACTAACGACCCGGGTTTCGCCTTTCGGCATCTTCAGGCGTTCAAGCGCACGGATGAACTTGAACTGTCAGTTCAAGTTCATCCGTGCGCTTGAACGCCTGAAGATGCCGAAAGGCGAAACCCGGGTCGTTAGTGACAAAATCTGTGGGAGTGTACATAATTTGAATGATTCAAATTTGCAATATTATGTTTCCATTTGAGCCCCTGTTTGGTACACGTTATTAGTTTAGTATATTTTTTAAAGCAGACATGTTTAAAGTAGTTCGGATTATTTTCCAAATACGAAAACAAAATAGAAAATTTCCATCTATAATTATTACATCTTTCAAATACTGTATTATTCTTAATTATCTATAACAAATAAATGTAAGTACATAAAAGAGTACAGGTAAGATTTTTTTTGAGGTTAGGATTCTTTATATCAATCCATTCAGTTAGACATTGTTGTCAATGATAACATTGTTCATATGTGACATAATTGGATAAAATAACGACTTGTGGTGTAGTGTCACGTGCAAATGACACACATCATCCAATTAATCGAATAATATTTTGAGAGAACTTACATTATATATTATATTTTCTTTTCATATTCCATCAGCTAAAATACAATAAGTTAACCTAACAAATTTAACAGAAGTCATATTGACAGTATACATAAATATATACAGTGGATATTGGTTAAGACAAATTGGATAATCCATTGGCATATTACCTAATAACACTTAGCAAATGTATAACTTTTCCACTGTAAACGAGAGTCTCAGAGACCTATTTCTCACGATTTCCCAAGATAAATGTTTTTAATAATTTACCTAATTTAATAAAAAATAAAGTTGCTTAAGCAGACCAAAGATGCATTTTATATTGAATACACTTGCAACTGGTAAAACAATTGATATAAGAAAAACGATGTTTTCACGCAATTCAATTAAAGCTGTTATTATGAGACAGGTAAGATTTGCATTATGTCATTTATTGTTTAAGATAAGACAGTACACAACATTAATTTATTATAATACAGAGAAGAAACAAAAAAAATAAAACATTAATAATCACATCAGACTTAAGGTGAAACTTTTCCTTCATCAGTTAATCACGAACTGAATTTGGATGGGAACACCAATATCAATTTTGAAACTGAAGTATTAATTAATAAAAACACAATAATCCTTTGTACTTCATTCCACTTTATTTAATATGTCAGGACCGGTTTCGCTCATTACGAGCATCGTCAACTGATAAGAAATATAATTTAACAGTGCTATTTATACAAAAATGAACAGTTATAAACAACAATTGGCATTGAAAAGAAAATACCAATTACATTAAAAGTGATTCTAAAATAGCACAAAATTAAAATGTTTAACACATCTAACATATAATTAAAAAGTCATCTCAGATTAATAAATTTAGAATGGGAATTGAAAGTAATTACAAACATAATTAAAATTTGGGAATTCTTTGACAAAGTGATACAATAAAAATAATGACAATAATATAGTGAATAGGCTTAATGATAGTTAAGAAAATTTCCCCTCTTCCAAGTAGTTGGTAAGTGTACATACTTAAACAAAATCGACAGCCAGGAAGATTCTGAAAAAGAAATTTTTCAAAGACCATATCAATTCTAACAAAGATATATATATATATATATATATATATATATATATACATACCTATATATATTTTAAATTATATAAAAGAATAGTTAACAAGGGCTAATGCAATGGATAAAGTAACGGGGAACTAGCAAATATTAATTGATCGTTCAAAAGATCTGAATCAGGTAAAAATTTGAATCTATTGATTTCTAGGATTTCCTGTTTGTCTAGTTTGACAGACTTGTTATTTAAATGTAGAACTTTAAAATTTCTACTAATATCGAAAGTGTGATTATTTTGAAACAGATGGTTTCCAAATGAAGACTGTTCATCCCCTTTCTTAGCACAACTCAAATGCTCTTTGATTCTAATATTAAACGATCTACCTGTTTGACCAATATATTTGGCTTTACAGGAATCGCAGTTGAGTAAATATATACCGCTTTGGTTCAAAAAGTTTAACTTATCTTTAGAATTAACTAAAACACGACTCAAGTTGAGTGTGTTATAAAAGGTTACATTAAATTTATTTCTATCAATTTTCCTAGCGATTTTTTCTGTAACTCTACCCAAGTAATTTAATTTAACCCACTGTTTTATAACAACAGGTTTATCCAACACCAGGCCAGAGCTAACATTTAAAAGAGCAAGTTTTTTAGTTTAATTAAATAAAAGACGATCTACTATATCCGTAGCATAACCATTGTTAACTGCTATTTGTTTAATGGTTTCTAATTCTAAATCAAAATTTGCTTTAGTCATCGGAATCATTAGAAGTCGATGAATAAAACAATGGAAGGTAGCTAATTTATGCGAAATATGATGTCTAGAAGAACTACTAATAATATTGTCGCTGTAAGTCGTTTTTCTAAAAATTTTGAAAGTATGACGATTATTTACTATTTCAATAGTTAAATCTAAAAAGTTGATTTTATTTACACCCAACTCCATTTTATTTGGAAACCATCTGTTTCAAAATAATCACACTTTCGATATTAGTAGAAATTTTAAAGTTCTACATTTAAATAACAAGTCTGTCAAACTAGACAAACAGGAAATCCTAGAAATCAATAGATTCAAATTTTTACCTGATTCAGATCTTTTGAACGATCAATTAATATTTGCTAGTTCCCCGTTACTTTATCCATTGCATTAGCCCTTGTTAACTATTCTTTTATATAATTTAAAATATATATGGGTATGTATATATATATATATATATATATATATATATATATATATATATATATATATATCTTTGTTAGAATTGATATGGTCTTTGAAAAATTTCTTTTTCAGAATCTTCCTGGCTGTCGATTTTGTTTAAGTATGTACACTTACCAACTACTTGGAAGAGGGGAAATTTTCTTAACTATCATTAAGCCTATTCACTATATTATTGTCATTATTTTTATTGTATCACTTTGTCAAAGAATTCCCAAATTTTAATTATGTTTGTAATTACTTTCAATTCCCATTCTAAATTTATTAATCTGAGATGACTTTTTAATTATATGTTAGATGTGTTAAACATTTTAATTTTGTGCTATTTTAGAATCACTTTTAATGTAATTGGTATTTTCTTTTCAATGCCAATTGTTGTTTATAACTGTTCATTTTTGTATAAATAGCACTGTTAAATTATATTTCTTATCAGTTGACGATGCTCGTAATGAGCGAAACCGGTCCTGACATATTAAATAAAGTGGAATGAAGTACAAAGGATTATTGTGTTTTTATTAATATAAAGCCTTTCCACCAAGTATTGACAGTGAACACCCTAAAAGTGATGAAGTATTAATGTAAAAATATAAATATTCACACTTATAATTTCATTACACCCATTGAAAAATAACACTATTGTCATATTTTTAATTAAAATCAAAGTATTCGTGGCGATGAGGTGATTAATTAATTAGTATTTTGTATCCATGTCCGCTCCCAATGTGGAGCATATGGCATCCTAATGGAGGTATAAAATAAGTTTTTTTCTACGAGAACTGCTTGTTACTCAGACGTTTAACCACACTTTTTTTCAAAGTGAGTTGTAGGGAAAGAAGGATAAGGCTAGAACAGGACTAGTGGTTAACTAATCGCTATTGCTACACTCAGTTATTGAAGGATCAGAAGGATAGAGGAGAGGAAATAATGTGAATTGACATCATAAACACTAAGTCTTCAATCACAACCTTGAATTGAAAATTTCTCAAATTGACTGTGATCTTACCGGGAATCAAACCCAAACCTGCGTGATCGGTAGAGCAATCTCTAACCAACTGGGCCACAGCAGGCGACGATACTAAAAAACTCTATCAAATTTAAAATTTCATTAGAAAGATTTCAAATAAATTAAGAACGTAATGTGTGGCACAATTTTTACTATGATAATCGTATAATTTAAGATTTCGACTGAAGGTGCTTGGTGGAATTTCAATATTAAACTTGAATCGTTCAAATTATGTACACTCCCACAGATTTTGTCACTAACGACCCGGGTTTCGCCTTTCGGCATCTTCAGGCGTTCAAGTGCACGGATGAACTTGAACTGACCGTGCTAGAACGCCTGAAGGAACGCCAAAATATGTGGGAGTGTACATAATTTGAACGATTCAAATTTTATGATAATCGTAGTTTATGAAAGTAAGTCTTCTGTATATATATATTTTAACAAATTGTATACTATAATAGTTATTTACGATTCATTTCCAGTGATTTATATATATTTTTTAAATATTTTGTGAAAAATTATAGAGTGCTAACACGTACGACAAAACAAAAAACAGTATCAAACTGAAAATAATATCATATTGAGTTTCTCTTACAAACGAAATGATTATAGTAATACGTCATTATAATGGCACCATCCACTTATTAATGCAAATTTAATTGAAATGTATATTATTTTGACCTGTGAAAATGCAATATTCAGTTATTGTGCTCCAACAAAGTCACAGGCAGCAAATACGTTTCCAAGAAATGCTCGTCACAATTTATAATATTATATTGCAAGAGAGAATATCTCTTTGTTTGAAGCTGAATATGATAATTTCAAACGCTCTCGGAATCATGAAATTATTTGACGATCTCCTCATTATTCACAATTTCTGGATACAATCATTTTCCTTTATGAATCACCAAATGTTCTCCTTTGATCGTTGTGTTTCAAAATTATTTTTCCCAAATTTATCTTAGTTGGAAAACAGTCGCTTCGTGACAGTAAACATTTTAATTTTACACATTTAACTTGATTTTAAATAAAAACAATCAAGTCTATTGAGTATATTTTTATTTTGTTACAACTGTGCAACATAGAACATGCAAAATATTAAGATATCTTATATCTAAAAAATCGGGGGGGGGGTGTGGCACATTCAATTTATAAAACGGTACATCATTTTTGTTAAAGTTCTGATACAAAAATCGCAACCATAATGCGGTTTAATTACATAAAAAATATGTATTTTTTATTTAAGATTTCGACTGAAGGTGCTTGGGGGAATTTCAATATTAAATTTGAATCGTTCAAATTATGTACACTCCCACAGATTTTGTCACTAACGACCCGGGTTTCGCCTTTCAGCATCGCGTTCAAGTGCACTGATGAACTTGAACTGACTTACACCGTACACTTGACTCACATCCGTGCACTTGAACGCCTGAAGATACCGAAAGGCGAAACCCGGGTCGTTAGAGACGAAATCTGCGGGAGTGTACATAATTTGAACGATTCAAAAATATGTATTTTGTAACTTTGTGCTCTTTTGAAAAACTTTAAAAATATCAATGTGACTGTTTGTTGTAAAAGTTGTATTTTTTACCCCAGGTTATTCCATATTAACAACATGATTAAGACGTTGTTGTGCTTAAATAATCATATTGTAGATATGAATGCTTCTTAAATGTATACAGTCAGTAGTAAAGGTCTGCACGGGTGCGAACGTGGCCCTCGGGCTTTTACCCGGCCCGGCCTACGGGCCGGTTTCGGGCGGGTAAGCGCAATTGAAATTCGGGCTCGGTCTGGGCCCGGGTAAAGAACTTATTTCTTCAGAAAAATATTTCAGACTATGTTCAAGTCATAAGTCAGCCATGATGATTTTAATTATTACCAGTTCTATAGAGAATCGTAAATTGTTGTAAATTTGTAAAAAACGGTTTTTTTCGGGCTTTCTGCGCTTTGGGTCGGGTTCGGGTAACATGTGTGGTATTAGACTCGGGTCCGGGCCGGGTTGGGCCTGAGTCTTTCGTGCTCGGACCGGGCAACTTTGTAAAATTTCGACCCGTGCAGACCTCTAGTCAGTAATCCTCCTAACAAAAAAACATTCTTTTTAATACTTTGTTTTAGTGGTAAATAACAATTTGAAAATGGTATGTTCAAAAAATGTAAAACAAATTAAGAAATAATTACAAATGAAACAAATTATTATAATATATTTTATGAAGAATGAATTTTCATTTGTGTGTTTCTGACGATCTTTTTTGCAAATGAAACATTTTGATACAAAAAGGGCCGAGTACACCTTTTTTGACTTAACTTTTTTGACAGAACGACGATGACATATTTTGTGTAACATATTATTATAATTCTCATAAGTCCTGGACTTCCGCGACAGTAAACGTATCACGGCATTATAATATAATATGCGGGAAATAATATTTAAAAAGCCTATGTCTGGCCTTGGTGTTTTCGTGACCCTTGTTAAGCTTGGCAGGCTGGCTTATTGAAGATAAAAAAACACGTGTCTTACTAAACCGGATATGCCAACAAAATACGATGCTGTATTTAGTTAACTTTCATTAGCAAGATGTTTCAAGGTGGGGTGAGGTTATTTATTTAATTTATTTTCTTGGCCTGCTTTCATGAAGTTTCCGGTGGCTTATTTGCTAATGAACGAATATAAACATTTGTTAATATCTTAATCTTGTTGAATCCTAGCATAGAAAGTTCTTGACTAAATCGTTGATTGTAACAACTTATTGATTTACTTTGAAACTTATAAATTGACTTTCTTGAGTACAAACAATGTACCTTTACTTCAACCATCTCTGATATTTGTCAGGAAATATTATTTCTTACAAGATGAATCAGTGCTATTTTCAGTTTTACTCCTGCTCTGAATAAACGAGAGAGGAAAAGTATCTCCTTCCAACGGAACAATGTTTTTTTCCCTTCCTATTTTTTACTTTAATAACAAAGAGCTAGCGTTACTTCTCTTACATCATACAGCTAAGTCCTAAGGCAGTTTTATATTGGCTTCCCAATACAGCTACTTCCAAACAAAACCAAACTGGCTGGAAACGAAACGTGTCGAGTGTTTCATAAATTTTGGTAAAATATTTTTTCAATAAGCGATTTTCTAGTGTGAACAAACGGTCTTTTCTACAAAAAAAATTAACGGAAATTTTAAACAAGCTTTAGTGGTATAATTATTTTTGGATTGTTTTTAAATCTATT
Organism: Himalopsyche anomala; assembly: GCA_031772345.1. Classification (NCBI taxonomy): domain Eukaryota; kingdom Metazoa; phylum Arthropoda; class Insecta; order Trichoptera; family Rhyacophilidae; genus Himalopsyche; species Himalopsyche anomala. The sequence goes on from CM062829.1 coordinate 15,672,584, forward strand.
GAATTTTTATTTTAATCTTTTGACATTGCTCTTTTGATAATTAAAAAAGTAGATTCTACCCAATCAACCTGGAACCCGTTGTACGAGCCATATCTAAAAAAATCTGTTAATGCAATCCTAGAAACAAGGCGTATCTAGATAACTACTAGTCCTATTCAATCCCCATCTTTCTTCTTTACTTACATTCTCCAAAAAAGATAGGCTTAACTACTGAATAACAAACAGTTTTAATACAACAACTATACATATAAACTTGATTTAAAGTTTAAATTGTAAATGGCCATCAGACTTTGTAAATGGCAATTAAATCATTTAAATTTTAAAAAGAAAATGAGCTAAATTAGATTCTAAGCTTATCCAAAAACGTTTTCGTTTAATCAAAAAAAAAATCCATCTTAAATTGCCTTTTATGTTTTAAATCAAGTAATATTTACAATACATTTATATCTACATTAGCTTTTATGTTTAATATTCAAATCTTTATTAATAAGTATCTCCTTTGCATTCTATAATATGTTATTCTGAGAATTGGACTGTTTTGCTAAACAATATCTTGCATAGATTTTTAGCTGAAGTAAAATGTTTTTGGTTTAAATTATCAACGTTGTTTTCCGTGAATCATTTTTTGATTTTATACTCGAGAAAATCTCTTGCAAGCAGTTCTCAGCAACAAAGCAAAGATACGTAGGCATACAATTTATTTATTATATCATGAAAGCTTACAGAAAATCTTATTTAATAACTATCACATGTTTAGGCAAAACCATAAATAATATCTATCCAATGGTAAAAGTTGGTTTTCCATTATTACCCGTTGTATATATATTAGGTAAAACGGAAAGAAATGACATTTTTTCTGGCGCGTCACTTTAAAATCTGTTTGTCAACGGTTGCCGTTGAGCTAACACGTCGGGGTTGGTATTATTTTAAAGCTCTGTGTGTACTCTTTCCATTCCAACATATTTTATATTTTTTTTGCCGTTGTGGAAAAATGGAGAAGCCTGAGATTGAATAAACACATTTGCGCTGTTTTATGCTGTTTTTATTCGATAAAGGATTAAAACCAAAAAAAGCTACGAAGACCATTTGTGACATTTGCGGTGACTTCTTGAAACTTTGAAAGTGCTTTAGATGGTTTCAAAAGTTCAAAAGTGGCGATTGGGAGTTAAAAGACAAACCAAAAACAGGAAGACCTCTCAAAATCGATGATGACGTCCTCAAATCATTGATGGAAGCTGATCCTCGTAAAATAGTGAAGGAATTGTCACACGACATTGGCTGTCCAATAACAACTGTGCAAGATCATCTGAAAAGATTGGGAAAAAAAACACAGGCAAGCTCTCTCAAAAACACACACTCTCTCAAACGGCCTTGGAACGAGCGTGACCATCTGTGCTTCTCTATTGTCCAGGCACGAAACGGATCCATTTCTCAGAAAGATAATTACCGGGGACAAAAAATGGGTCCTTTACAGTAATACCAGGGGAAAAAACAATGCCTATCACCAAATCAAGTACCTGTGCCTACTCCACGGCCAACATTGACGTTAAAAAAAGTTTTGTTGTGTGTTTGGTGGGATGTTTCGAAGATAATACATTTTGAATTATTGAAATCTGGTCAAACAGTTACGGCAGAGCTATACTGTGCTCAACTAGAACGATTAAAAGCAGAGTTATTAAAAAAACGATCTTTTTTGGTCAATATCACTAGGCGGATTTTACAACATTACAATGCGAGACCTCATGCGGCAAAAATTACTCAGCAAAAAATAATTGAACTTGATTTCGAACTTCTGCCACATCCTTCATATTCACCGGACATAGCACCTTTGGATTATTATCTCTTCAAGTCGATGAAGCATTCACTTCGTGACAAAAAATTTACAAACGCTGACCGGGTGAAAAATCACCTGGATTTGTATTTTGCCAGTAAGTCACCAGAGTTTTACGAAAAGGGTATCAAAAAGTTGCATCTTTTATGGAGGACGATAAAAGACAACGAGGAAAATTATATAACAGAATAATATTGTATCATTTTTTTTTTAAATAATTTTTTTGTCACAATAACAAAAAATGTCATTTCTTTCCGTTTTAATAATATGAAGTCAACTTTTTATGGCTACCTTCAACAATGCTATCAAAAGAAAAAAGGAGTGTATCCTTTACATTTATGACCCGAGCAAAGCTGCACAGGATTGATTTTAAATCATGCACTAGTGTGCTTAAAAATAAGAAGAAAAATAATAATTTAAAAAGTGTGAGTAGCTCAGCCACATAAAACAAGTTGATAATAAGTGTCTTGTTTTCCATATATTAAGAGACCGTAGTTTTAGACGAGTTAATTGACTCTAGTAAGAATTGAAGGTATGACAGTACCTAGATAAATTAGCAAACTTTTCAAATGCCGTTTAGTTAGTCTTGTTTAGAATCAAGTCAACGTTTTTCCAATTGTTGTTCGCAAACAGATTTTCTCGTTCTGATACCATCACATGGCTGTCCCACAGTCCACAGAATGTCATTAATTTTATGTTCGAGTAAAAACACAAGTAAAATCTAGCCTTAAAATTAACTTTCCCGGTGCAAATAGTTTTGAATTGATTTTTTCATGGTTGTTAATCGAAACTGACAATTCCAATGGGATGGTGTTAGTGATTGCATTGCAAAAATTCTGCCAAAATTACAGTATATTTTAATATAAAAATAGACTTTTACAATTATTTTTTATTTGACTGGATCTACGGTACTAGTCTCTGTCTGCATACCTGCTAATTTTTTTCTTGTATCTCTTTTAGGAGTGATCCGAGTGTGGATTGTTTACTGATTTTCGTTCATTTACCTTGTCGAGAGCAATAGGTGACTTGCTCATCTGATTTTTTTTTCACCAATATATTAAACCATAAAGACCTGCACGTTATCGCAAATGCGATACTTTTGGTTAACTTTAATCTGTAGAATATGTTACAAAAAACATTCGAGCAGTTTGTACATTGTACGTTTTTCTTTCTGTCTAGTACTTGTTTGCTGTTTTCATTTCGAGAAAAAGTTTCATATCTTGTACTGATATGATATTTTCAGTAAAACTTGCCATTTTAAAGTTATGGCGACTGGTGTTCGTGTATGAATGGATTAATTTTATTGTCATTTTTCCGAATAATCGCTGGAATAATTTAAAATTTGCAATCAAAATTTAAAAAAAAAACAGTTATTACATCATATCGACTGTTTCCACAAATCCCGATTATGTATCTAAAGTTAATTTTTAGGATTTCCTTTAACAAATTATTAAATTAATAAAACACTTAGTTAATAAACTAACACTAAGTTAATAAAACACCAGTTTTTAAGTTTTTTGCACTTCAAGGTTCTATTAATTTAATAATTTGACTTTGGCCCAAAATCAGCATTTTTTGTCTCCTTTTTTGGTTACTGATTCTTTCTACTTAAGCACAGTCGATATGTATCTGTACAAAACCTGGAAACACTAGTTTACAAGCATTGTTGTGGACTACGATGCTTTTTATCATATTTGAGATAGTCAAAAAAAGATTTATTCTTAAATGTTAAATGATTACAAAGTGATGAATTTTATTTCCCATAAAAATAGAAGATACGATAAATAATTCATATGAAATGATTGTAAATGTTTTTATTCGTAGCTAGGTATTTAAGAAATTCAAATGAATCAATCCAACAAATTTATTTTTATCCTTAACAAGTTTTGATCCCATAGATCCTAACCTAGAGATTTTATTACTAGGCTACATAAACAAAAGTCGTATTTAATGGTTTAATAAAAAGTATTTACCGTCAAGCTAAGTAACAAAAACATCTTTCTATTCATTAAATTTAATCAACTTCGGAATTTCATTATCACTTTCAAATACTTAAAGAATAAGTTTTTGAAACGTATTATCATTCTTCTTCCTCCATCGACTCTAGCAACAAGAGTAAATTACAAAACTCTCAAAACACATTATCTTTTCGAGTCCCAGTAAAGTGAAAGACTCTTCGCAGGATAGCACTCATTTTGCAAATTTAAGCAATTCTCTACTCCCACCTGAAAATAAATTACCGTGTCACGATGTAAATACTTACGGTGTTCCTACTAACTAATTAAACATAACTCCGCTAAGAATTCCCTGTTAACCCATTAAACTTGAGAGGTTTGGAGTTTGGGCGCCAATTTTAAAGTACCGCCGTTATGAGGCGCTTTGTCGTACAGCGTGAGGGATATTCCCTTTTTATTATACGTCATATAATTACTTTAGTCAATTCAACTAGTAACACAATAGTTTGAAACGAAGATAATTCAATTAAAAAAAGCTATAACAATCTCTTCACTATTTTTACTTTTCCATTACTGATGAAACCGTTATATTTACATTACAAATACATGTGTAAATAAGTTGGATCAAAGAGTACAAACCTTTCCTTCAAATCTTATTCCCAAAATCTGTGCGCAAAGCGTTGGTTGGCAACCATTACTTTTACTCTCATTTGCCAATTATTTACTCATATGTTAAGCAAACTTTTCTATAATTTCAATGCAGGAATATAATAGTTGTCAGCTAATGTCCTGATACAAACAATTTACATAAATAATGCTAAGTCATTACGATTATCATTCTGATGTGCAATTGATATCATGTAAACTTAAAAATCATATGACAAAGGCATTCGTTTAAGATGAAAATTCATGGCCTACTTTGAAAAGCATGTAGTTCTCAAATAATAAAAGTTCTTACATTATCCGAATTCTATTATAGTTGATGCACACTATAGTGGATGTAACCAAGTCTTCATAAAATATTTTTGACGAATGCTTGAATCACGTATTTTGCTGTTGTTTTCGTAATTCAATAACTGGAGCTTTAAGTGTGTTGGTATGTTGTGTTAGCGCCAAAGTTCTTAGAGTCTTCTTCATCACTGATGTGTTGGTTACTTGCATTCCTTTTCCACCGTTGCTGACGGAAGGGAGTGATCGTTACAGAAGTAATTTACGTGAACACTACGGATAAGATTGTTGCGCAGCGGAATTCACGATATGAAAATGTTTGAAGGTTTTGTAGATGAAGGTTAGTACAAATTGAATCTCCTTCAATACAGTTTTATTAGGAGTACATAATATATGCATTTTTACGCTATGATTCGAAATTCACAATACAATCATAGCGCTACAGTACTGCGATACATTCATTTGTATTAATTTATTGAAGTTTTCCTTTATAAAATAATGAAATTCTCAAGATGTGTTAAACGGCCAACGAAACAGAAAATGCAGATAAAGAGGATTACGGAATTTTCATTAGTGAATAATTTTCTTGAAGCGTGAATAATGTTCTCGGCCTACTTTCGTTCATGGCTAAATATGGATATTAATTATTATTTCGTTTTATATAAATGCCTCTCTTTGAATTCTACAGTCATAAGCCATACAACAAGGAAATTGAGTACTTACAAAGTTCAATCTTAATCTATTATTTAATTATCTTTAGTAACTTAATGTTTCTTAAAAGAACACAAAAGTGAAATAAAATTAAAGATAACCAATTTATTCAGGAAGACGTATTTTTTTCTCAATCTATTGACGAACATATTCACTTCATATGTGTAAACTGTCAATTCTTGTTGAAATTGTATATATTTATAAAAATAAAATACATATGTCTTATTTTTATAAATATCTCAACTAAACTAATCGCAAACACTTTCATCAACTGAAACCCATTTTGATCCTTTGCTAACTTTATCAGATTAGTACAAACTTTTTATTTTATTTAAATAACAATATTATTTATAAAGCCATCAACTTTAAACATATTTGTGTAAAGGTATCACAATGTATATAAAAATTAAGGAAAATTTTGCTGTTGTAATTCATCAATTTCGACTCATTGCGATCATTTTCAGCTGATAAATAATAAAAAGAAAGTAAATTTATTCTTAAAATATGTATTATTTATGATTTATGAGAAAGTATAAAAACAAATATTGGTGTATCGTCTAGAAATGAAAATTAATTTTGGTCCACATGAAAAATAATGAATAAATTATCTGTAATAAAAAAAGAAGTCACATTAAAATTTAATTTAATTTAATTAAATTACAAACTTTTTGGTTGGATTTTCAACTAAGTCCGAACCCAATGTCAAACGTAAAGACTAAGGACTGCTAAATATATCATTTCAACAGATTTTTGTTTAGAAAAACTAGTGTTGTATAAATAAATTCACTCAACCTCTTATTTTACGAGAGACTAATTGTGGACTAATGCGTATTATAAAACACACATAGTTAGCTAAGCGTCCTCTTTTCTGGTTCAGATTAGTGTTAAGAAATTTAAATACGAAGTAATATATATCCATGACACAACCATAGATTGTGTATTCAATAAATTTATAGAAGTTTCCCACCGCAGTCAATTAGACGAACGCTCAAAAGTTTTGACAATTCAGTGACAGAACCAGCAATAGAAACACACTTAACCCATAAAGCTTAAAAATAAAAATAAAAGCATGCCATTTAATTAAAGTTACATGTAGGTTTCACGAATTGTCGGCGAACATAAGATTCGGATATAAATTTCAATTCGAAATACACAACACACGCTGTTGGCAGTATGCCAATAAATTTCCCATATAACATGACTCCTCCAAGCGTAAAATAGCACCAATGGATGCAGATAGTAAAAATAAAGTTACTTGGGTAAAAAAGAAGCCGTCTTACAAACAATATCTTGGCATTTTTCAATCCATTCTAATTTTACAACGCTTGTCATTAAATACTCATATATTTAAGTATAAAACGAGACAAATTAAATGTTCCGTTAAATAAACATTTTTTTGTTTCTCTGATGAACTCGGCGGTTATTTGACGGTAATAATTACATTTATTATATTTATAATGAAATGGCTTTATATTTTTTTTAACCTTTTAGCTGCCGTAGAAAAAAAATACGTAATTACCTAGCACGCCGGCTATAATTTTCAATTATTAATTTAATTAGTTATTGACGAGTTAATTTTACGGGATATCTCGTCTATGGCAGCCATCGAGTAAATATTCGGCATTACAGATTGTAATTGCTAATGCGCTAAATAATAGGTTATCTCATAAGTCTTTGCGTATTTGCGTACATGTGTGACATGTCAAACGTCATCAAACGTCTAAGCTACTTTCGGTATTTTTTTGATATTTAGTAAAGCCATTTTTTTCAGTTAGTACGTTAATATCATGAGAAGAAGATTGTCTTCCGTTTAATGCAGACCGGTAAAGTGCAGTGTTGCCACCTATTTATATATATTACATGTTATTTGCGGAACTCAAGTGGGTCACTTGAAATTATCAAGTGGGTCACTTGGTAACTCACGAGTTATAGATTGCCGACGTCTGCTTAATAGAGTGAATATAACCACGCCGTACTCTTTCGTTTTAATTTACTGCAGTGCAAAATATATTGAAATATTCGTAAATATAGAAGAAAAAAATAGATTTTATCAATGAACGAATGATTTTATTACTAGATATAAAATTGTAATCTTTTCTTGTAAGTACGCGGTTTCACGCGTAAAACATTCTTTGGTTACGTCAAAATCAGTGATTTTCAATTTGGTTTGACCGAGAAAATCATTTTAATATGACATTAAAGGTTGGTTCCAAAATACAATTTTACATTAAAAAACTAAGACAGATCTATAAAAATATTAAAATGTTCGATTCTATTTATAAATGTGAGCACAGATTCTTACACATTACATTTATTTAAAGTATGAACAGAAGTAGATTAACGTATTAAATTAAGGCACATTTAGTCTTAAGATGACTAAGTAAAAACTGTATTTGACTAGGTATCAGGAAGCAGTTAATAGCAAAGAAATTTGTTTTTATTAATAACGTTCACAAATTGATGAAATCAAACTGGGAAAGAATATTTGTTTTTATTTATACAACATAACTGTTAAAAATAATTACATTTTTGATGCTTCAAGTGTAAAAATGTAATAAAAAAAAAAATTAGACACAAAAATACTGTATTATAATATGAAAAAAAAACCAAACATTTTTTTTTATTCATTTTAGCTTCCAATGAGCATACGGCTTCGTAATGGAGGTATCTCAACTGATTATTTTGGACGAAAATTGTTTGTAACTCAGTTTCTCCAATTATATTTCTCGAAGAGAGTAGTAATATTAATCATAAAATAGTAAGGCTAAAACAGGACTAGTTATAAGTAAATCTAAGCTAAATAAACATAAGTGTTTTTAGGGATCGGAAGAGTTGGAAAAAATGTTTAGACATAATAAACACACATCCTTCGAAAAGAAGTACGTAAATTGATTGAAAAAAATGATGTCCGTACTGGGACTCAAGCCCGTAAGATCCGTCATTAAAGCCAAGGACGATAATCGCTGCGTCACGGATCCGAAGACTATACGTCTTCTTAATAGTCACATTTTGGATAATATTAACCCACAGCTAAAAAACGTTGCTGACAACTGCTAACTAGTAATCTATCAATACATTATTTACATACACTCTAAAAAAACAAAATATTCAACTAGTAGACAAAAATTTGATTTTTCCCGTTAATAATATGTCAAATATAAAAAACGCTATTGGTTTTCGGAGTTAAAAGCCAGCAATTAAATTAAGATATTTTTTCAGCTGTACCTGGTTGATTACTATTTTTTACACTAACCATCTTTCAGTTTGGTATTTTTTTTTAATTTTTAATCCAATACAACGGTAAATTTAAGTTTTTCAATATCGCACGAAGAACGTCACCACACTGTCTGCAAAATTTATGACTTATGATTATAGCCTTACGTTGCAAAAAAAAACAGCCTTCTTCTACAAAAAATAAAATAAAATCGATTTAACATATCTCATCTAACATAAGAGAAGCGTTTGAAAATGTATCCAAAAATAAATGGAAAAGACACGAAAGATTTTGTTTGCGTAGACAAATAATAGCCTCCAGTGAATTGCGAATACAGACGTTGTTTGTTTTTCATTCAACGATGCAATCGACGATGAAAAATATTTCGCACTGGTAAACAAAAACGACTAAATTAGTCAAAAAATATTCCCAGATTTCAACGTATTTTTCACTTTATACGCACTTCTATTTTTATTTGGAATCAAGATTTTATTCGGAAGCATTTATTTGATGATGCCTTTAATTGGACTGTTTGCGCAAATATTTTAAAAGCATAATCTCAATCAATCAACTGTACTTTTTATTAATTGAACTGAAATAATTTTAACGAGTTTTATACAATGGCGCTTCATTCAATTTAGCTATATCAAACTGTCATTTTTACTCTATCAATATGTATTTAATTACATTTTTTTTTGTACGATGGGTAGTATCTTTCTATATTCCTCATTGAGGCATCAGAAAAACTAGATGATTTTCTATCTCACGGTTTCTTAAACTATGTTTCGTGGAATACTAGTGTTCCACAAAACTTGAAATGTTGTTGCGCGAACATCCACATAACTTAAAAACCTTATTTTTCAATATTTTTCAAAAACTATCAAATATGATTCCTTGGCTTAGAATCCATTTTTGATGCCCGCAAAACCAGCATGCTTAATTCAGCGATTGTGAAAATCTGACTGATTTTATCACAGATTCTGATATAAATGACATAAATTATTTTTTGGCGAGTTTGCCAAAATAGTCCTCCAATGTGTCAAAACAAGTTAATATTGTTTGACTATCGTTGTATACAATCTATTAATACGAAGCAGGTCTTACTTTTTATACTGCAACGAAAGCATGTGCAAAAGTGCTGGAACAAACTCGACGCCACGCCATTTAAGAAAAATAAGAAATGTTTTACTAACATTTTTTTGTGTTTATAGTATTATAAATTACCCGGGATAAAAATAAGCCAATTGTTTTGTTAAAGTTTCCGAATTTGCAATGAAAAAATTTGATAAACCGTGATGTTTCATCCAAAATTTTTCGTGTAACTTTTTGATGTTTTCATCAACAAAAATTATCTAACTAGAGCAAGAGTCTTATAACTGCCGTTTTTGCAGTAAATGAATATGTTAACTGCCGCTTTTGTTGCAGATTCAGTTTTAATTCTTCAAAAAGTTATATTTTGGAGCTTTTTTTTTAATTTAACTTACTACACGATGATATAACTCATTTTCGACAAAATAAGGAGACTGCCGTCATTGTGTCCAGAGCTTTCTACTGTATGTTCAAGTTATTCTTATTTACCTAAATCGTTTCGATAGTAAAACTAAAAACTTGTATTACGTATCAATATGTTCTTAGTAAAAAGTCTTTATTTTTATAAATATAAAACACTTATTGAAACTGCTTGCAATGGGCAAATACGGTTCTGATAATCTTTTCTTCTTAAAATTTTGAAATAAGGACAAAAAATGTGTTTTCATTTTTATGAGTACATAGTTTTTTTTCAGAAACGGGTGGCGTTATGATTTACTTAAAAAATTGAATCGGCTGGAGTTTTCTCTTCAAATATTTCACCGAATTTAAATATTTCATTTTACTGACCGGTAATGGATTCCGAAATGCAGTCATACCTAAATTTAAAATATCCATACTATTTTATTTACTTGATTTGTGATTTACTCAAAATTTTCTTGGAATTTAATAAAACATGCGATGTATTTTATGAATTTAATGTAGTAAATTACTAAAAACCAGACAGTGTGTCGGCAGATAGCTGTAGAACGACTGTATATCGGACTATCTATCAAATATTACTCACAAAAGATAAGTAAGATTTATGCAACTTTTTCCTCGGAGCCCAGAGAATATTATAAAAGCTGTATTTTTATAACACACTTTTTATGTGCTTTACTGTGTTTCAACCATAATACATAAATATTAACATCCTTGGGAATAGAGGGTGTTTATCTTTTACCAGGTCGCATTGAATTAAGCACAGTGAAGTTATTTTAAGAAAAAGTCACTCTTTTTTACTAATTTCACATTTATTTAATATTATCAGGAAAGGTTTTGCCCATCATGAACATTTTCAACTGATAAGAATAAAGATTTTTACGTAGCTGTTTATACGAATTTTAGTAAATTTATTATGTAACAAAGAATTGTTAGCATAAATACGAAAATAATTTACAAATAAACATACAAAATCTGAATGATTAATGAAATTAAAATAAATAATACTAATTTGCAATCAAAGAATGCATGAGTTAGAGAGGTCACTAACAATAAATCCAAAAGTTTTTCTAAATATGCATTTTTTACAAGTTTCTTAATTCAAGTCTTTATGAAACAATTTTGGAAAAATTAGATATTTTCTATTAAAAAGACTGTCAGTAATTTGTTTTATTTTTAAACCGAAAATTTCATCAAATTGAATAAAATTCACTTGCAATGAATATACCACTTAAACTAAATAAAGGTCTTGGTTTTGTTTATATTTGAATTCAATATTGTTACGCCCAGTATTATCGATTAAAACAATAATCTGATCATTCAAAACTTTTGTTGATATTTGATAATGAAAAATCTGGCCAAAGTAATAATCGTGCTAGTAATTAATAAATGACATTAGATGGAACTTTATACTGAATGAAATATATATTACTTAACTCCCAATTTGAAAAAATCGATTGAATAGAACATACTTCAATCGCATATTCAAATTTCATTTTTTTTTAATTTTGACAGTGCTGTTGTCTATATGTGTAATATTAAGATTATCTTTTTTTACAGAATGAAAAATATCAATTATCTCACCTATATTTGAATCAAATTACTACTTGCCATGATCTCTAATATTAAAAGGAAAAATATCTCAAGTGACATAACTGACATAAATCAAAAAAACCTGTGATATTCATATTAAGTATACAGCTTTTAGTACCTACTTATCATGATTTTTATATAAACGCTGTCTAATATAATATATGATAACAATGTTTGTATCTAAACTTCGATTAACGAAGTAGATAAGAGTTCAAAATAATCCGCTTAAATTGAATTGTGAAATTTATACAAAATAGAAGGATAAGTTTGAGGTCTTAGGATATACAAAATTAGATAAAATAAGACTTATGATCCAAACATAATAGGAAATATGTTCGAGAGAAAACACGGTACACTAACAAATTTAAATAAACAAATATCAAATATATACATTTAATTGTTTTTATGTGACTTTAAAAAAATACATTCGTCATTTTTACTTCTCTATTCTTAAGTAACCATTTGTTTTCAAACTGGGCTAATTAATATCACTGAGTAAAAATATCGCAATACCTCATTATTTGTAAAAAGCTAACTTTTTTTTACATCCCCTACTTAGTGGGAGAATATGGCCACCACATGGTTCCTCCAAGATTCTCTGTCCTCTGCCAGCCTTCTTGCTTCCTCCCATGTCATTTCAGCGTTCCGTAGCTTCGCTGAGTACATGATACAGACGGTCATCAGTGGCCTTCCACGACGACGGAATCCATCCGGTTGGTAGAAAAGACAAGCAGAATTAAGGCTACCTTGAGACATCCACAGCACATGCACAAACACTTACTAGTAATTTTTATTATTAATTTATTCACATTAATTATTGAGGTAATATTAATCATTTGCATGTTTTGCATTTTTCTTAACCGCATTTAAAAAAATACCGTGTATACAGGAAATTCTGTGTATTCTTAAAAGAAAATATTTAATGAGATATCAAAGTAATTTTCGATAATTGAGGGCTCAAAAATTCGACATTTGCATCAAAAAGAAAATAAAATTCATCAAAACATTTTTTAATACGCTCTTACCAATGACATAAACGTTTTTGATGTTCCTGATGTGTATTCATTTATCAGATAATTAACATTTTTTCGTTCTTCTTTTGAAAAACGTTTTACTTTAGAAAAAAACCTTAAATAGATTTTCGTACAAATTTGCCATATACTATTTATGTATGCATGGAATAATATCCGTTAGATTAAGGTACACGTTAGCCAATAATTATTATTAATATATTCTTTATAAAGCATTTCCTAAATTTCCTGGATGAGAAGGTGCTATATAATAATACTTAAATACTGAAAATGTGAGTGTTATTTTTCTGTTTCGTTTCCAAAGACATCCTCTATATTTAAAAGATCAAAGAAAAGCACATAAATTGTCAAGGCTTTGAAAAAACCCACCTGGTTGGAAAGCAAAGGAAATTCCTCGTTTTTTTTAAGATCTCTTCAAGTAGTATCAAGTGTTTGGGTGTAGGTATGCTAAACGTAAATCAAACATGCACTGTCGGCATAAATACTGGCAACTAAGTTTGCTCTGGAAAAATATTTATGAAGAGATTTTCACAATTTCCGTGTATATTTACATACATATACAATTTGAGCACAAATTCCTATATTCTTTATTTTTCATCGTATACAATATGATTTGTGTATTGTTCTTAATAACCAACCATTATGTGAGTAATTTTATTTAATTATGTCTTTTCTTATAGATGACAACATTGACATACACTAACACATTACTACAGTAGTGTGTCAATACATTTTTATATAAATTAATTATAAAGGTATTTATATATTATATTTTACGTGCAACTTAAATATTTGAAATTTCAGCTTTAACCAATGCGTCATATTTAAAAAAAAATAGTTTACTGAACTCCAACTCAAATAAATCACATACACCAATAAAAAAAGGATTCATTATTAATCTTTTTGGGACTTAAATTCGGTATTTTGTTGACCTCAGTCGATTTTTAAACAAATAAAGTGCATACAATGAAAGGAAACAGTTTAGATTTTAAAAGATTGACTTAATAAAAAATACTGGTTGTTTTTAGGGTGGTCAAAATTTTAAATACTACCAAATTTTTTCTTTAAATTTATGCCAATTTTCTAATGTTAGCAAAACATTTTCATGTTTTGATTTAAGCCAAATGTAAGTAAAATGAAAAGTTAATTATGTCGTATACAATTAAAACTATTAGATTTAATGCAATATCTGCAAATATAAGATCTACTTTTTAGCATTTCTGAAGTTAGTTAAAATATAAAAATTTTGTACAATCAGTAACACAATATTTATCTTTGTTTATTGAACTTCCTCGGAAATATTTTATCGGGAGTAAGTTCACATTACGTGAATTTGAACACTCACACAAAATACACGTGATTAAAGGGAAATAAAAACCAAGTACTTCGTACTCTACCAAACAATTAATAAGCCAAGAAGCCTTAGGCTTGATTTGTAGGCTCTACATAGTTTTAGAATTTAAAAATAACAGTTTTCAAATAATATCTTATATTACTGAAGTGGTATTTAAATATTTGGTGATTTTTCAAAGAGATTTCTTATTGATTTTTTTTCCCGAGAGAATTTTTTTTTTTGTTGTGAGGATTTTTTTATCAATGTAGCAATTTATTTAAATTTATGCGTGGGAGGACAGAATAAACAACTTTACTCACGTAACAATACATTACTTAGTTTAGTACTCGATACTGACAAAATAAAAATATGGCAAATAAATAAAAAAAGATCTTCGTTCATGGATAATATATTAGATAATGTAATGAACAAGCTTTAAGCTGTATTCTTACAACTTTTTTATTTATGATACTAAAAGTCTTTATATTTAAAATCTTTCGGACATGTTTTAAATAAGAAAATATTTCGATCGTATTTCTTACCATATGATGAAAAGCCACAACATACTTTAAAGCTTTTAAATAATCATTGTAATAAATCTTTTTTTTTAAGAAATTTGGCTTAAGTTTCATTGTTAGAGGATGATTTTAAGACGTCACGCAATGTTAGATATAATAGGCTACAAAATGCTAAATAAACATAAGAAAAGAATTACCACCACAAAATGTACGACATCTTGGATAGTTTGCACATTGGATAGTTTAAATCGTATCTTCTCGTTCTTTTTACAGTTAATTATTTCAATACGGTGTTGTGCCATTTGTAAAAAAATGTGTTTTATTTTTACAGGTATATTTCATTACCTCTGTGAATTTACAGTTTACCAACACATTAAACGTGTGTTATGCTATAAGTTTGTTTTGGTGACGTTGATAAAATGAAGATTAGTCGATCTAGCTATAACACATCATTTGCAAGATGCGTGATTAAAAAATACGTTTTTATTTTTCAACCGTTAATATTCATTATTTGAAATATATCTTAAATCAATATTTATGGTATATTCCAGTTTTCTATTCGATTGCGAATCTAAAACTAAAGAATACCTTAAAAATGTATTCTATAAAATTTTATTATTAATCAAGAGGCTCTTATAATCCGTATTTGAGATTCAATTTTTCACTTTTACTGTAAGAGTGTGAGTAATCAAAACTATTATATATAAAAAATCAACAAAAACGATGAAATATATTTTGTATCTGCTATGCATTTGCAATAGAATATTATCGATCAGTTAGCCTAATAAAAACGATTCTTTCTTTCTCTATTTTTAAAATTTAGTTAATAGAACTTAACAAGGCAGTATAACTTGCTTATTTGCCATTAAATAAATGCTATACATATATATTGAATGAAAAATCAAACCCTTCCAAAAATTCAAATTTTATGTTTTCAAACTACATATAGATTTATTTCTTTATATGCACAGCATTGAGATGCTATTGACCCCTTTTTTACTTTTCTACTAACACTTTAATCAAAATAGAATGGTGCCTACCAGCATTTTGCTCACTATCTTTCAGTTTTACAAATAGGCAAGCATTTCTTCTTTCTATAAGCATAGGTATGTGTAAAAAATGTTTGCTTAGAATCTCAGCTTTAGATCTTAATACGTGTTAAAGTAAAAACCAATACGTAATACTTATGACGGTGAAACAAAATCATTAAATTTGCAAACAATCAGTATCAACAATATCAATAGTTTCATTCTTACTCTGCATTCTTTCATATTATGGTATATTGAGAATTAAATAATTAAGTAACTCACTAAAGTCCATAATTTCTATGAAAAATTTTCGTTTATTACTAGCGATTGAAACATATTGAGTATAAAACTCTAAGAATGGTGAGACATTATTTATAAAAATAACCATTTCGTCATATACTATGACCAAACGAATCGAGTCTACTGCGTTGGAGATTTATCGATGCAAACCACTTCATCGCTTTTTTTCGACTAATCAATAGCGAGTAAAGTGCTTGTTTTCACTTCAAAAAATAGTTTAACGTCTCAACTAACGATTAATGATTGATAAATTGCAATGTTTTATTCAAGTTTTATTTACGTAAATAAAACTGAAATAATTTTATTTTCCTTTTGAGTGTGGGTTGCACACTAGATCGTAAAGTTTAAATAAAAGTTGATTGTTCAAAATGGTACACTTAATCTATAAATGGCAGCTGAATGGCTATTTACCATTTGAGACGAGTTCTTGCGATGGACAAAAAAACATAAATTCTTTTTTATATTATGTTTTGGCTACCTTATTCGTTTGTTTCACGAGCGTGTGAGCTATGTTTTATTTTATGCAGTCATTTTTGTTTTTGTAACAGTATTTATGGCAGGATTATGTTATATACCATATTAGAAGAAACATTTTCAAAGTTTTGTATGAATAATAAATAAATTTGATTTCATAAAATTAAAAGTATTTAATTCAATTATCATCCAAAAAGTATTTATCCTGACATACTTCGCCGATCAAACTATATATTTATAACAAACATATTATTGTTAGATAGCACGATAGTTATCAACATCGAACTATCATAAAAAACTATGTCAATTCTTAGATAGTACTGACTACTGATCCGAAGATATGTCAGGACCTTCAATCCAGCTAATCAAATGCATTAAATGCTAATGGTGGAAAGGCATTAAATTCAAAAAATAAAATACAAATTTGTACTTATTCTTTTATTTAATACGAGCAATAACGAATATAAAAATAATAAAATATTTACTACTGACATTTTTTTCTTTGTAACTATAATAGTTGAGCCCATGAAAGGTAAAATGAGTCATGCGATATTGTTTTAAAAATGATTTACATGCGTTATAATGTTCTACGTGTCTTATAGTATCGTAATAGTGAAATGAGTTCAGTAAATACTCACTGCAATAGTGTTATCTCCATAAAATTAAAATATCCAATCCGGCAAAATAACAAATAAAACACTATTGTACTTGAAAGTTCAATATAAAAGTTTTACCATGTTACTACTTGGCTCACTTCGCATCTCAAGAGCTCAATTATTTTAAAAGCAATTTCCTTGGAAAAATTTAATGGCAAAAAAAAACAATTTATATTTGGAATTTCTCGGATAAACGAATATTCTCGAGAAGCACCGAGAATTGAAGTCTATACGCTTGCGATATACATCTGAAAATAATGAGCGTGACATAGTATCATGCAATATTGCTTTCTTTGAGGACATAATGTTTTGAATAATAATGATAAATCATATAACATGCTCAATATGTTAACAGAAATGCCATTATTAAATAATGAAAGGAAGTATTACTGATTGAATTATTACTATAATCTTAAGACACTTGCGTTGGCAAAACAGTAGGGTATAGTCATCTGGACGCCCAGGGCTCGAAAAATCTCTGAAAGAAATATTTCATTCATTATTGTTATGATTACCTTACGAATAGTAACATTCTGTTATTTTTTCATTTGATAAAATGAAGTACACGTGATTTAAAAACATGATCATACCAAAACGAAATTCGGAAGCCGACACATTTTAATAATTACATTACACACTCAGAAATAGCAATTGAGTGACAGCCAGTCCTTAATTAATAATTTGTGTGCTTCACATTCAAAGCGGATATTAAAAACACATAATAAATATTTCCCTTTTTTTATTATTATGATCGTCAGCATTGTTGGTGTTTACTGTTTATTATTTATTGTAGAGAACAAAATCAATTTATAAATATAAAAAAGTATTTCAAAAAATTATTACTGACTGAAAATTGGTTTAGCTCACGAAATGAGTAGTAACATCAAAATTATAGTAGTTAAAAATCATTAGATATTATTTAAAAAGACATTCAATAACTCTGTTTTTATTTAATTGTATAAATTCTTCTAAATTATTCTAGGCTAACAATATTATGACGGGTTATTTTTTATCAGTAGATTTTCATAATACTTTATCACAAATAGTTTATTTTTCAAAATAACGATTTTAGTTTTTGAATCCGCTTGTTTTGTTTGCATACAAATAGCTTTGTGAAAAAATCTTCCATTTATTTGGCACAAATACTGTAATCGCTAGACCAGTTTTTACTTGCGCTGCTGCAGTAGTAATACTGCAGATTTGTTGGCTCAAATAGGTTTGTGGTGAAAAATATCTGAAATTTTTCAGTGTTCTAGTCCAAAGTATCTGACAAAGAATCATATTTTATTCTAGAAGCGTTGTTTATGTTAACTTCGTGATTTATTAAAATATTTTTTTTTATATTTAGAACATATTGATAACAATTTTCCTATCATAATTCATGATTATTATGGGTGTGCGTTTTTAAGTAACGTTTGATTGTTTATCGTGTATGTAACTAAGTAATAATCGTTTCTGAAAAACTTCCTTTCTGATTTGCAGATCTTTATTTGATTCTTTGAATAATCCTATCAAAAATATATGTATTCGTTATTTATGTATTCGTGTGATTACAGATACATTAATTTTTCATTTTGAACTAACATATAAAAACCAATGAAACAAAAACTTAATTCGGTTTGTTCAGGAATCGTTTATTGAAAAGATAAATGAAAATGAAATTAATGTAAGGTGTCACTACGCAAATAAAAAATCTAAGTCCTTGAAATATCAATACAATGTAAATCTTTGAGAAATTCTTATATTCACAACATTATAAATACAATTATTAAATAACGTTATGTATACACCGTCATTTTGGTATTCGAGTTTCATTAATTACATGACCATACGATAATATATTGTATACGTGTTGGCAAAATGTTTATGATAGAAAAAATGACAAAAAAACACATTATTATAAAGCTATTACGTGTATGCACGTCTTTTGACATTTACCCAAAAATTAAAAAAAGGTTTCAGAGTCAATGACTTAAATATAAATTGGAGTTTTTCGGAATTATCTGCAACAATGATTGCTTATGCCAAATTTACTAACTTAACTACTTTCAATAACTTTGCTTGCAAAAGTTTTGAGCCAAAAGTTATTGGCAATTGCCATTATAAGTTTGTATAATAGTTCATATGAAAAGCCACAAATGCACGAGAGGATATTTCAGATAGTGCCAAGAACCGTCAGAGGAAAAAGTTTTAGTCGGAAGCTGTGCGATGACAGCTGCAATGATAAAGAGTGTACACCATTATTTGTTGTATATAAAAAAAATACCAAATGCAACTGCGTTCTTGCATTGTCTTTCACAAACAAATTCAACGTGATTATAGTCATTGTATTATGTACGATTACTTAATCATTACTACATTTATGCGAAAAAAAGACAAAAACCTTCTGTCAAAATTTTTGAATACGTCAAAGCTAGTTAAGATAATTCTTATTTTAACAAAAAAAAATACTGAATAATATGAAGGGCATGCTATCAATACTCATAATATATATTATATGTTTGATGTTTTTGAGATAAATATGTCAACGAATTGCTGCGTGTATCAAAAATAGTATTGTATTAAAATTCACTATGAATACTGTTAAAACCACGACCAAAGATTTTTACATGAATGAAAGAACCAATGGGCGATCAGTTTTTCTACGGCGTAATAGTATATTTTCCATCTTAGGAAAGTGCTAATTTTCACTTACGATAAAAATTCTTGATAATTTAAAACATTTTTTTATGATTATGAAAATTTTTGCTGCATTTTTGCAAACCACAGGTTATTGCGATGCTCTCAATACTAGATTTTTAGAGATTATGAGTTACGGTACTAAGCCTTTCATATGGTATCATATGACGCCTGTGGCAAGCGTTAATGATGACCGATTGTTTTTTCAACCAATTATTTTACTACAAATTAAACGATTGTTTTTATTATTACAATATCCTACGAATTTTCGTAAAAAATCATTAGTTTCGTATTTTTTCTTATTAATATTGAATGTGACTGTAATTATTATTTCTTTTCGCAAATTTTACTCATATAATAAATTAAACGCAGTCAAATATTAATATGTATAGAAACACGTATTCAATTTTAGTAAAAAAATATTTCTTACAAAAAAAATAAGTACATAAATACGCCTAATGGTAAGTAAATGTATGTTTTTTTTTGGTCTATTTAATTGTTGATTAATTCAAATCAGTTGTTTCATTTTGAAAATTTACATTGTAGCTTGAGGCTGTTATCATGATGTATTATTATTTATTAAATATTCATATACTAGAAAAAACATGTGAATATAAGGTTTTATTTCAGGAACATGTTACTACAGGTAAATTTGCCCCGAGCGTCAAAAGCGACCTATCTCAAAAAATATTTTATATTAAAAGGTCAAACTACTTCAACAAAAATGGGTTTATATAAAGTTTTCGGTCATTCTAATCCCTAGATTTGAGTTTAATTCACATGTGGAAATTGCGATTGTCAAAAATAATCGCAGCACTCTCAAATATTTGCGCTTCATGATGTTTATCTGTTGAAGTGTAATACTTAAATTTGCCACAGCAAATATATTTTGTGACAAAAGCGTGATGTTTTTTTTTCTTCTGTCATATTTTTATCTCTACTGAGGCAAATGTTTAAATAACGATTTTTTTTTATATTCAAAAATCGTCGATCCTTACCACTCATAGATGGAAGTTAAGCTGATCCATTGATCTCTAAATTTCAGTGACCTAAATGTTTACAGTAAATAGTGTTTTCATTGAATTATATTAAATAATTATAAAACATCACAATCACTCAATAAGTTATATTATGTTGTTATAGTTTCTGAAGGAGGTGAACTAAATAATACCACCTGTATAGTAAATTATATTTACTCGAAAAAGCGTTTTGTAGTTTTATCATTAGGAAAGATTAGGACATTTATTTCAAATTACAATTTATTTCAAATTATTTCAAATTACTAACAAAATCATTAAATTTGATTAAATTTTGCTCTCATTTTAGAGTAGCAACTGTTAATCAAAATACAACATAAAATTTAACGTATTTTTAAAGTTTAAAATTAATTGGAATTATATCGTTTCAAAGTGAACAATTTTACTTATATTCATGATATAACATTACAGATTATTTTTTGATTAATTCAACATTCTTTATTTAACTTATATCATCTTGTTTTTTTATTCATCGTATAAAAACGTATTACGAAAAAGATCCAAAAAATATTGTATAATATGATAAAATGATATTTGCTTCAAACCAAAAAAGGCAACTAATTGATAGGGTCGTGTAAATTATTCATTCAATATTAAATATCAAACAACAAATAATATATCTTGGCGAATGCACTTTTTTAACGCTAAGTTTATTTGTTTAAAGATAAAACATGTTAAATGAAGGTAAAAATATGTTAAAAGAAGTGATGTAAGATTCACATGTAGCATCTATAGCATGGCAAAGTTAAACCGAGAAAAATACTAATAAACCCCGCAACCTTCTATCTCGCAACGATTCAACAAAGTGCACCCCGAGTTAAATAAATCATCGCATCTTATACCTATTGTTTGCTTAGAAATTCTTGTTCACTTCAGGTCTTGAACCAACCCCTTTCACCACTTTGTTCTCGGAAGAGAAAAGCAATAGCTGGAAATGCGGGGTGGTAATTTTTCATTCGACCTCCATCCCTGTACACGTTATCATCGCGTTGTCCTTTTTATATAAGTACACTCAAGATCCTCCTTACTTTTTGAAAGCTAACTTGAGGCACTGTTCACCATATTTTTTTTTGTAACTTTATTATCTTATTATATGTACAGTTTTTTTTGTATGTAAGTATAATATAATATTAACATAGAAGAAATATAGCACACTTAAATTCACATATATAATGAAAATTTTGTACATATCGAGTTTTTTAAATTAAACTTTTAAGTATTTGTATGTACATTATTGCTGAGAAATAACATAGTATAATTCAAATGAATATATATTTCAAAAATATTTTAACATAGCTTGGTATAAAAAGCTATTTAATTAAATTACCTAATAACATATTTAAGATATAAAACATATAAAGGATCTGTATTTAAAATTGTGAAAACAAGTAATATCAACAGATCTTAAATATTGTTAAATTAATAAAGATCTTAAATATGTGGATGTTAATGAAAAAAATGCACACCTTAACCTTTGGGTAAACTTTTTTTTATTAAAATTTTGTCAAATAAATAAACATCAACGAAATGATTGAACAAACTACTCCCGGCGGATCATGATTTAGTTACATTTTGTATTAAGCTCAATAGTCATTTATATTTACCATTAATAATAAAACTATTGATTTTGAATAAAATATACTGTTATAATTGGCTAAAATGATTTGCTGTTTGACTAATTCATACACAGATTCACAGGAATATCTTTGGTCGTGCTGTTTATAAATATTATAAGTCTGTCGTAAAAATAGCTGATACTTGCTGGGTATACCACTAAGCTAAAACCGAAGGGCACTTAGAAGGATCAATATATTTATCAGGCTGTTACGCTATGTAGCCATTTATAGCTACCCTCTGCGGTTCAATAAACTAGCCGTATCGACTTTCGGTTAATTAAGAAAGGCTATCGTTAATAAGGTTAACATTTTATCTCCCTTATAGAAGATTTCGATTTATTGATTCAGTTATAATTAAAAAGCTCTCTCACAATAAACAGTGTATTAAGCAACTAAGCTTTGAGAGGGAACATTGTTAATTAAATGGATAAAAAAATATATATAAATCTGTCTAAATAAAATATAACTGTCGGGTCTCATGACACAGCGGTTAGCGTGTTGGGTTTCCGTGCTGGACATCACGAGTTCGATTCCCAGTATGATTAGCATTTTTTCTATCAATTTATCGATTTCTGTTCGAAGTGATGTCTGAAAATTCTTTCCCAACCTTTCCGATCCTTTAATAATTATGTGTATCGAGAGCGATAAGCTACCCACTACTCCTGTCCTATCCTTCTATTCTTACTGCGCTCTTTGAATAAGAGAGGTCGAGCGACTGAGTAACAAACAGTTCTCGTAGAAAAATATCTGTTGAGATACCTCCATTAGGAGGCCAAATGCTTCACATTGGGAGCGGACATGAATATTAAAAAAAATATATATATATATGAAGCTGATTTTCACTTGGTTATTATATTTTAGGATTAGGACCGATATTACTCATCATGACTATTTTCAACTGGTGATGACTTTCCTGATAGCTTTAATAAATAAATTGTGGAATTAGTTCAAAAAAGTGTTTTTTTATATGTCACCAAGTATTGACAGTGAACGTCCTTAAGCATTACAAATTTTTATTTGAATTTAATTCTTAAAATCAAAAATACACTTTAGTTCTGTAAAAGTTATCATATAGCCTAACCTAACATATTTGATTTTTTAAAAGTTGTACATCAATCGTCCAGTTTATGATTCAGACAACTTCAATAATCTATTTTTATATTATGGGAACCTTTGACCCATTAGAGGTGAAGTGAGCCAAGTGGTACTTTAGAAAATAAAAGTAGACGCGTTGTAATATTCTACACGTCTTAATGTATCGTAAAAGTTAAGTAACCTCAGTTAATACACATTGCAAAAGTGTTATCTCTGTAAAATAAAAATATGTGATACATCAAAACACCAAACAAAGACGTAATTGTATAATACTTAAAAGCCCAAGAAAAAAGTTTTAACATTTTACTAGTTGGCTGACTTTACCTCCCGAGGGCCCAATTGAGCCATACAGAAGTAAAGTGAAAGAAGTAGTTAAATGCTAAAACTTTTATATTATACTTGTAAGTACAATCACGACTTTATTTGTTGTTTGATGGTTTGCATATATTAATTTCAAGGAGATAACACTATTATAGTGTGTATATACTGATCTTACATCACTTTTACAATACTTTAAGACATTTAGAGTATTGTAACCAGGGCTGTGGAGTCGAAGTCGGAATCTGAGTCGTGAAAAATGAACGGCTCGATTTTTTTTTGAAAAATATATTTAATGATGTGTATTCAAACAAAATAGTCAAAAGTGCTAACATTTCATGCTTGGCTGACTAAAGATGATCTGATGGTATACATATATATATATATATAAGTTAATATGAAATTATTGAAAAATTTCCTCGGAGTCGGAGTCGTCTTTTTTTCAAGCGACTCCACGGCCCTGATTGTAACAGATGTAACACATTTTTTCCTGAAATAGCACTTGGTTCACTTCACCTCTCAGGTGCTCGATTCACGTGTGTCATATACACATCTTATTAGCAAGTGCTTGCAAATTTAATACTTTGATCAGGTTCAGAATAAGAACATTAATAAATATTCATGTAACAATCCAAACAATACCAACATTTTTTTTGACCCTTCGGCATTAACATTTTTTGTGTAACTTTTCAATTATCTGATTATTGGACTATCGGGTCCAACAATCAGATAATTTAAAAATAAATAAACAGCGCACAATTTTATACTAAGCGGCATATTTAAGTTCAATTTCTATTTTTAGTACTATCATCTGAACGATCGACATATATTTGAATGATTGGGGAGTGAATTACCTCTAACATTCCTAAAAACGTAGCAAAAGTGATGAAAGTAGCATGCATGTATCTTTATTCCTCACTCACTCTGAAACAATAGGTTAGGCTGCTGAATACTAATTGGGTATCGTAAAATAATTTCTGTTAGATGCTGTATTAAGAATACATGAGTGCTTCTTCTACGAGTAAACATTATTGGAAAACAAAAAATATTGTGGAAATAAAAAGGACGTGACCCCCACATAACAAATTTTACAATAAAAGTTTTTTTGATTATTTTGAGCCAAAAACATGTTATGAAATAAACACAAGCTTGAAACGTACTAAGACTGGATAAGGTCAATAAAATATTATATATTAATTGTTTAAAAAATATATATAAAATCCTTTTTCCTGGTCACTTTCACAGGCCCTCCTTTTTTACTATTAATATTTAGAACATTTGGAACTAGTATAAAAACGTGTTTTATTGTTTTGAATACACATAACAAATGAGTGTTTTCTTTTTTATTTATATCATATTGATTTAAGTATCGTAAAAATAGTACAAACTTTAATTGTTGACATTACTTCATCTCGGTAATATTATTAAATAAATATGTTTTAGTTTATTGGAAGTTATACTGAACAAAACATATCACAAAAAACAATAAATACGACAGGTACTTAGATATGTATGTTGATTATTTGGCTTTGTACGAACTTTCCCGATGCTCTCCCTATCATTGGTGTGTTATGAATTGTAAATATTTGGATGCTTGCCAAAATTTCAGTAAAATAAACAAAAGCCGAATTTGTAATCTTTCAAAAACAAACAATAAAAACGTAAAGTAAACCTAAATGTAATTGAAATGTCAAATTAATCAAAACCAGGTCATCGTATTTCGTGCTCTTCGTTGTCAATTTCAAAGATTTATTGTGTTTTATAATAAAATCAAATGAAACATCGCTTGATTTAATCTTTCAATACTTGGCATCGAATTTAGAAATTTTAATTTTGTTTTCATGGATTATATTGGATATTGCTTTTGCTTCTCTAATTAACCTGTGTAATGTTTGTAATTAAGTGAAACGCGTAGAGCTGTGCTGAATTTTTACTAAATAAAATTAATAATTCCGACTGAATGTGCTTAATGATATTTCAATCGTTAAAATGTTGTTCATTTCCAATTTTGTCACAAACGATCCGGATTTTGCTTTCCGGCCAATTCAGACATTCACGTTTACAAATAAACTTAAGCTGACCTTTAGTTAATAATTTGCATTATGTATGTATAAAAACATACTAAGGATAAAATATTTTAAAAGTTGTTAATAGCTTAGAAATTTGCAAATATTTCGACTATAACACAGATTTAAAAAAACAAAAAAACATTTTATATAAAAAACGAGTCTTTTCTAAGTTTATGTATTTTTAAAACTTTCTTACTAAAATGCAAAACTTTTTTCTTATCTATTTTAAAAAAAGTCGTTTTATATTTTTTGCCTTAAAAACGATTATACTAATAATCATTTAATTGAACCCACACAATTATTTATTGAAATATTATAAATTTTATGAAGTTAACATTATTATATATTAGAAAAAACAAAAGTGAAATACTTTATATTTTTTTCAATAAACGATATAAAAAGCCTCGTTGTTCTTACCGTTTACATATTATTATAATACAGTGAATCGTGCTTGTTAACTTATATTTATAAGGGAATATGTTTGAATAGGACTTTTATTAAGAACATGGAAACAGTTGAAAATTTACACACGCTAGAGAAACTAATAGTATTAATAATATATAAGCTAATGCTGTGTTTTCATTTTATCCTTTACCGTTCAAGAAAACTTCTGTCAGATATGCATAAGCACGTATGTATGCAAAGAGCCAACAACCGTGAAAACTAAAAATCCATAATAAACAACGCTTTTCAATAGTGCTGTTCAACTCGTTGGATAATTCATATTATGTTTATTAGAAAACTGACTTTGAGATATGGATTATAAAAACTTCCTTCAATTTAAAAAAGGGTCTGCTGTTAAGTAATAATCGTCTATGGCCTAAGTTTCAGATCTCAGGGGCTTGAATCTCAATACGGACAAAATTTACTGTCGATGTTTGGATTTCTGTTCAAAAACATGGTTATCTGTGATGTCTTACATTATATCTCAATACCTCTTCGATTTTCCCATCAAATCGTGTTTCGGTAAATGGGGTTTGATTTTCTGCGCTTTTATCACAATAATGCATTTACCAACAATCAAATCAAAAAATAAAATGTAATTAATTGTTGAGAAGTAACAACATATTTTTTCATGTGTTAGAACTTTTATTTTCAAACCGTCTACAAATAAACATATAAATATACGGTGTATATAATTTATAATTTTAAAAATATATATTCCCAACAAGTTCGACTTAATTGTTGATATTTATGATTGAAAATATACATCAGGGTGCTTGGACAGTTCTGCTGCACACAATAAACAGTCTAATGGAAAATTTTATTTCCCTCGGCTTGAGGGACGGTTGGCATAGGAAATAAAACTGCATTGGCCTACATTCGAAATGATTTTATTGCTGCAAAGTAAAATAATGCAACTGAGATGTCCGCCTATTTACGATTGCTTTTATTTTATCAAAAGCTGCATAAATAGTAAAGTAATTAAAATTTATGTCTTCGATAGCAAACACATTACAACCATAATAGAAATTTGCACAATAATGTGTTGGCATATAGCAGAAAGTAATAAAATAAGCATTTACTTTATATTGTTTTAAAATAAAAATGTTAAGATATATGCACTTATTTATTTCATGTCGTAAATGGATTTCGCTGATCTTTTTAGTATCCAATATTACCTGAACTTGATCTTTTTAACCTATAAGTAGCTGATCTTTTGAAATTTGTTATCAACAACAGATATCAATTGTTAAATATATATAAAATAAAGGTTTTAGTAAAAAACAAGCTTAAATTAATGTTACTATACTGTAAATTCCTTACAGGAATCTCATTGGATGCAGGCGGAGTGAGTATACATAGCTGTGCAAGTCGATCCAATTATTCAATGGGCGTTGTATTGTTGGCAATTATTCATTGGCCATTGGTAAACGTTGAATTGGTGAGTAATTTAGTTAATTGTTTGGCAAGTAAAAGTAAATACAACTTGAATAAATGAATACAAAGTCTAAGTATACGTCAGTTGAAAAGTGTTAAATTCTTCCTTAAATATACCTGATTATCAGCATACTTAAACTACCAATTAAGTCATGGGCAGCTACCTTAAGACAATGTTAGTTAAAAAAAAAAGGAAAACTGATCAAATGTTAAACGTCGCAAAAAATTAACAAATGAGAAAGCAAGAGAGGCTTAGAGCAGAAAAGATAAGTGGCCAACAACCATATTTTAATTTAAATAACGTTTAAATATTGAGATTCTTCATATATACAGTTATTTTTGCCAAATCAAAGAATAATGAAAGTATATGTAAAAGAAATTGTGTTTCATCATTAAAGACGTGCTTTGAACTATATTATTTTTTACCATGTCCGCTCCCAATGTGGAGCATATGGACTCCTAATGGACATTATCTTAACAGAAGAGTTTCAATGAGAGTGGCTTGCTACTCAGTTGTTCAACCTGTCTTAGAGAGTAGGGAAAGAAAGATAAGGCTAAGACAGGACTAATGTTTAACTAATTGCTCTCGAAGCTCTCCATTTTAATGGATAAGATAAGTGGGAGGAGAAATTCAAAACATTATATATATCTATGCCTTCAAGCCGAAATCCATAAATCGATTGAAAAATCAATCTATAATAACTGTCCGTACTGGGATTTAATCACGTGAACTCCATGTTCTTAGACAACCACAGTGACACCTGACCGCGTAACCGGCACAATAAATTATGATAAAATGATTTTGCGAACACCAGGCCCATTCATTAATAATCGATTATCCTATAAGACCTGTAATTAGATGATGCAGGGAAATAATAAAACATTTCTGAGGGTGTGATATGATCGTGTGCAACATTTGGTGACAAGAGATGGTAGTCATATTTAACGGTAAGTATGATTGATGCATGAGTAAAAAAAACATTCATTTTGGTAGCAGGAATGTTGGAAAATATATTATTCATGATTTAAAAAAGAAAACGGTGTTCGCAGCGCTTTAAAATTGCTACGAAAAGTTCACATAATAAATAACAAAAGAAATTTTGAAATGGTTTCATGTAAAGGGATAATTTATGTGCATTACTAAGGACAGAAAAAACACGTTCGAATGTTTGATACCGTACGGCTTAAAAAATGACTGGTCGTGGGTAAAATTTAGGCATTGCAGAAATAAATGTCTCCATACATTAATTGAAATAAAGAATCCTATGCTTTCTCCAGAGATACGATATGACAATATGCTTTTAAGCGCGATGAAACCCTTTGACGAAATTTCTCTTGTGGAATAAATACTTTTCGGCCAGTTTCCCTTTGTGACACTTGTTTATTTTGGTTTCACAGTATGTTATGTATACAACTTTCATCAAAGATATACACAGTGAATCAGAAACAATGACCTAGTTTTGGCATTAAAATAAACATGAAAATTCGTCTGTTTTTGCTGCGAACGTTTAAAACATTGATATTAGTAATTTCGAAGTAACGATTTTTTTCATGTCACGGGAAATTCTCGCGTCCCGTAGTAGTGTAGTATTTTTTTATAAAAATATATTTTATTAACAAATATTTATATTCATGAACACTGTCGATAACTCAAAACTCATGCAAACTTCTTTTTGTAGTTGAATATTTCAAAAGATAACAACTTTGTTTGGTTGAAATTTATCTTACTTTTTATAACACATTATTCGAGGGATTTGTTTGATTTTGCCGATAAAACAGTTTCCGTCGAAAAATAATAAATTGGTTCATAAATGTTATGGCTATTATTGAAAATGAGCAGTTGAACACACAAACAGATAATCGTCATATTTTATTATGTTAAATAAATGAAAGATTTTTTTATATTTCTTACCATTCTTTATTGAATTTCAAAATGAGCAAAAGTTCTCAAGGTAAAGTAGTTCTCCAACCATATTTATATTCAATACCAAACTCTTAACCTAAAGATGTGGTGTGCAAAATGAATGATATTTTATGAACAAAGATAAAAGATCTATAGAACGATCTGTTATCAAGAACACTTCATTTTTCAATCACTCGATTGCTTTATTGAATATGTTTTTGCTCCATTGTAATGTAGAAGTGATAAAAATTGACTATTACTAAGGTTCTAAAAAATGTAAGCTACTTTCTTTATTAAAGGAACAAAAAAAAACTAAGATGTACTTTGAGAACTTATTTATAATTATTTTTTACTAAAGATATTCAATTGAAGCAATAGGATTTCTATATAAAAATCATACATATAGTGTATTATTATCTTATTATTTTATTTTTGGTTAAAATGCAACATAATGTAATTTGAAATTTCAATTTGCATACATTGAAAATGGTCGCAACTTGGCCAAAGCCAATTTCATAAGTTTGCAGAAGCTTATTTTTACGATTCGCTTCCATGGTAATGAAAAAGGTAATAAAAATGAATTAACGACCTAAAATACTTTACACAATGACCATAATTCAAATATATAACTTATAACTAACTTTGACAATAAAAGACACAGGTAAATACAAAACTTTACCATACATCCTAACATAAGCGGCTGATGATAATCTTATTTCTATGATATTAACTCATAACATTTAAGAACTTTCATAAGTAATCTCTAGCTATGTTTAACAATGATAAAGTTTTGTAAAAAATATTGATGATTACCTTCCCTATACCTATGGCCAATCACTTGCTCAGTTATTGAATGCGGCAAGTATATTATGACATATATTATTATTACTTTACGAGTACTGCTAAAATACTGAGTATATTAAATATAATTTTGAAACATGGACATTTATTGTTTTTTGGACCATAGTATGATCATTATTTTAGTTATGGTCAAAGCAAACAATTATAAAAAAAAGTATTATGTTATGAATTATACTACTGTGCTTGCTAAAAGGAAACAGAGTAGACATTTTATAATATTCAAACGGATAATGTTGAACATATTGTTAATAAAAACATCGCTTCCATATAGCAACAGTGAGATAAAGTGAAAAAAAATCGATTTTAATATACATAAGTATGCCAATCAATTGTTGAAAGTTAAACCTTTATAATGAATCATTGAAATATTTGAAGTTAAAATGAAAACGCCTTAAGCGAAAGAAAAAAAATACATTTACAATTATTGATATTGATATTGTTCTATAACTTCAAAGCATCAGCGATAGTAGTAAAATAACAAGATACAGACTATTATCTGTTATCATAAAATTGAAAAAAAAACATAATTCACTATTTGAAAAGTACAACACAAACATAAAAAGTTCAATTATTTCGAAACTAGTATTTTCGTACACTCGATGAATTTGACGGTAACTTTATGGAAGTTATAGATAATTCCACGTATCGTGCTACAATAAACGTGTTTTGCCTCTTTCAGAGGCATCCTCAGACGATATTATTTTCACAAATGCTTGTTTAAGTACTTTCGTATTTTTGATTTATCCCACTATTGCTTTAGGATAGCGATATTCTAAATGCATTTGACTGTATTGTAATGAAAATAAAAATGCATATTTTAATAAAATTATATTATTATATCTAGGCTTGTTTTATTTATAGAGTGAAGATTTGTTTCAATAGTTGATTTTTTCTTCGAATTACATAATATATTGTAGCGCGATTTAAGGTTCAAATTTCCAGATAGTCACATTCAGACATTGTTTTTTGCATCAAATTATGGATTTATATTGAGATATTTTATGGATGTCTGTAATAATTTTATTAATTTTCATCAATCATTTTCAAGATTTGCATTCCTGAGTCCTGATGAAAAGACAGTTTATTAAAAAATAAAACACTTTTCCACATCATTTAATTAAGTCCACGACTGGTTTTACTTGCCACGAGACTCAACTGATGAAAAATAATATAAAAATGACACAGGGTTATTTATACAAAATTAAGTCAAACTAACAACAGATGTGACAAACAATGTAAAATAATATGAAACTAGTTTATAAATTATAAGTAAATTTCACTAAATTTTCTATTATTTAAATCCACCAACTGATCGTTTCTTGTGTTTTAACTGTCTTTGAAAAGAGAGGTTTTGAAGTTAATAAACAACTTATTAAAATTCTCCCTTGAAATTCTTTATTCAATGTTGACATTT
Source organism: Himalopsyche anomala (assembly GCA_031772345.1). Lineage (NCBI taxonomy): Eukaryota > Metazoa > Arthropoda > Insecta > Trichoptera > Rhyacophilidae > Himalopsyche > Himalopsyche anomala. Next base: position 15,704,558 of record CM062829.1, read on the forward strand.
GTGGACACGCGTTATAAGTGTATGAATTTTACAAAATGCCTTCAATAATAAAAGATGACACTCTTTTAATTTTACACGTTAACCTGCTTTTCTTAATACACGTTACGTTCATGTCGATTTTTTAAAACTTAATCAATGTATATACATATTAAATTTGAATCGTTCAAATTATATACACTCCCACAGATTTTGTCACTAACGACCCGGGTTTCGCCTTTCGGCATCTTCAGGCGTTCAAGTGCACGGATGAACTTGAACTGATGCTTAGTAAATGAGTGTTTCGTGTTTATATATTAAATAAATGCATCACTGAGTCTAAAGCTATTGCTGGTGAAAAGGATAAGCTCATGGGAATGCCAAAAGATTTAAGTAGTGAGTGGTTTTAAGAATTATATTTATTTATTTGTCGGCAAAGGTTTTATGATATTATTTATATAGGGTATAGAAGTGGAGAACCCGTTAGGTTTAATATTTCATTTAAAATCGGAAGGCTAAGCAGCTGTGCCCTATTGATTTCTAAAATTTCTTGGAAAAGGAGCTTATGACTGTCCGTATTTGGGTGTAACATTTTTATCCCTTGTTCCTGATTGAACACGTGTCCTTCCGAAATTAAGTGATTAGCAAAAGTAGACGTGTCCTTTTTCAGTCTAAAGGCTGCCATATTTTCAAATTTAAATTTGAACGATTCAAATTTAATATTGAAATTCCACCAAGCACCTTCAGTCGAAATCTTAAATTATATATACATACTACATGTAATTTTATTTTCTGCATGTGAGAATGGTTTGCCAAGTCGTTTGTTAGTTTATTTTTAAAAACTTCACTGAATAAATAAGTAAAACGCATTGAAAAGGGTGTTCGATGGAGTTAATAAAACAACTTTTCAGGGAAGTGGAATCCAACAACCCTAGCTAGATTTATGAAAATGCCCACCAATAAAATATAAAAAATACACAGAACAAAGATAGCGAGGCGAAGATTTCCCTTGAGTATTAAATTTTCATTCTAAAGTAGTAACTAAGAAACAAGAAATCCGAAATACTTTTAACTTTATACAAAAGGATACAATTTATTGATAATAAATAAAATCCTTTTGTTCTCGATGCCCTGCTGAGAGAGTTTTAGTTTATTTATTGTTTATCGTGTTTTCTGTGTACTTTTGAAAACATTCATCTTAAAACAAATAATGGTTGTATTACGAAATTGATGAAAGACAATATTATATTAAATTCCGAAAATCAAACAAATTCACAATCCATGAAAACATCCGAATTCACTGACACCTTACACGTGCCATGTTTAATAAATCTTGGATTTTATAAAATAGTCGATGAAACAGTTAATTTAAAATCGTTGTTTTTAGTCGAACTATTTATTGTATAAGAACATTATAATTGAAGTGTCAGATCTAATTACATAAAACAAATCTCGTATTATTATGGTGCCGCCTTTTTACTATCTCAGTTTGATAAATATTGGTGACAGTTTTTTTTGTTAATTAATCTCAACCATTATAATTTATTTCCACCATAAGTCCAGTATTGATGAAGATGTTACACATCATGTAACACATTTACGGCTTTTCAAGATCAGTACTGTTCTAAGCTGGTTTAACAAGAGTATTCTGTATCAATTATACCACGCGAACAGCCATGTGAAGTTAAATTGTAGTTGTATGTGTAATATTTTTAAGCCTATGCTCGTTACACCTTCCCATGTGACTTTGAAGAGTAATATTCAGGGATAAGTATAGAAATTTTCAAAAATATTATTTTTAAAATACTGGTTTTTCTAATAACATTTTTTTTAATCCATGTCTTCTCCCAATGTGGAGCATATGGCCTCTTAATGAAGGTGCCTAAACAGAACTTGTCTCTGTTACTCTTTGGCTCACTCTCTTTTTTCCAAAGAGAGTAGCAGGAATAGAAAGATAAGGCTAGGACAGATACTAGTGATTAAGTAACTACTCTGGCTACGCCTAGTTATTGAAGGATCGGACGGGTGGGAGGGAAATTTTAGGCATCACAAACATTCACATCTTCGAACAGAAATCGATAAATCTATCAAAAAAATGCTGTTCGTACTAGGACTGGAATCCGTGAGATCCGGAACGGAAGCCATCAACGCTAACCGATTCACTATAGGACCCAACTAGGGTATCCAATCCCGGAGCCTTTTTCCAATCCCGGGATTTCGGGATTGATAAATTTACTGAGGAATTTGAAATCTCCGATTTGGTATACTTTTTCCCCAGATTCTCACGAAACCTCGTTTTTTTTTTTTTTTTAGCTCACCGGGGATATTGGAATCGACAATTTGCCAATTCCGTCTCACTTTTCGAGATTTACTCAAAATTTCTCAATCCCGGGATTGCGACCATGTCAATCCCGGGATTTCGGGATCAGAAAATTGAACGGGATCCCGAATCCCGGGATTGGATGCCCTAGACCCAACAATCCATATAACTATACGGATAGTTAACAGGTCAGAGACCTGGACGCTTACCTCTTAAGACTCTCAGAAGCTATAAGCTTTTGAGCGAAAGCTCTTGTAAAATATATTCGGTATAGTCTAAGAGAATGACATCTGGCGACGTCGGCACAGCAATGAGCTTAATAACCTCTACGATGAGCCAAACATTGTCAGATTGAATAACTTAATAACTAAAACAACGTACTTTTTTTAAACTATTCTTTGTTTTTAAACATTCATCTGGCGATAAAAATATCAAAATAATTAATATATGTGCTCATCATAATGATGATACATTATATTAAAAGTGCTTTACTATATACATACAAAATCGAAGTACACATACGAAGAGGTCGGTTGTTTAACAATATGAAGGTGTAAATAACCGAGGCGTGAAGCTTATTGTCTGAATTTACGCCATGAACGTTGTTTAGAAACATTATCTAGGAAATTTATACAATACCAATATATTGGGTAATCTTAGCATAATTATATTGTTCTTGCTAATAGCAACTAATTCAAGAAATAGACAAATTTATTATTCATCAATTATGGCTACGATATAGTTTTAGTTTGCTTCTGAATACAAATACAAATGAATGTTAAATTGTGAGGCTTATTTTAACATTTTCGTGTGTTTTACTATTAGCAAAAGCATCAGAGCAGTAAGTGATTAACACAAATCTGTTAAATATTTTCATATGGAAATATTTTATTTAAGTCGAAAATCACGAGAAATATAGTTTTAAATTATAATAGATAATACAAAACACATTATACCGTAGGTAACTTATACGTAAGAAACAGCAAATGGTGGAATTCAAGGTACAAGAATTTTATGTTTAGCTTGAAAATCGTGAAATTCAATGTTCTTTTAAGAGTATCTCACTATACTTATCATTAAATTATGTACAACTGAAAGCGTTATAAACAAATCCCGCTAGTGCGTGGCGTGGTTCTTTTGTATTATATGTGTTGAAGAAACATTGATCGTTGGTTGAAATTTTGTTATGCAAAACGTCCTAAACCATTCCCTCAAATCCTATCTAAAGGATTTGAAAGGTTTTTGAAAAGCGATCTGCCTAATCCTTTTTGCGCTGTTTACTTAGTAAACGGATTATTAGGGTATAGAATAGATGTACCACTTATAAAGTGAGAGGAGCGTTCGAACAGTTGTGTAATAATCTTCGTGATTAGGAAACTTGTTTAATATTCGTTTTAGTAACGTCTTTAGAGACATATTTTAATGGCACTAATTTAAAACAAAAAGTTCTTGTTAGTTTCAATATTTATATTATATTGCGGATATATTATATACATACCCTTTAAACTTTTTAAATTTCTGCGACATTTTAAAAGCTAAATCATCTTTAACAATCCAAAAAAACATACGGCTAAAACTCTTCCTATATTTCTGAAAAAGCTTTTGTAACATTGCCATTTAACTTCTTGAACAATTTTTTTACTTTATACAATATATACAACGTGTCCTATATACCTATTAAATTGTCGATTTTTTATACAAACCTGCTATTTATTTCTCACGTTTAAATCTCTATGCTGTGCAGGACATGTATATTTTACAATAAATATTTCATAGATTTCAACAGACAGAATTATTTATTTCATGCAACTTACTACACATTGCATCAAATACTTTTAATATCTTTATAAAATTATTTTTACTAACAGACTTTAGATTTGATGTAGTCTTTTTTTACACATTAACGCACAAAATCAAATTATATGAATTTAAATGTAAGCGTTCATCTGGAATAGTAAACATTTTTTTAGAAATCGGAAATTAATTCACTATTCAAATTAAGGTTTAAGATCCTGGATTTCTTGTCAATTTGACGATCCCGTAATCCAAGAATTGTCTGAATACCAATATTTTGATTTCATAATAAGTAAATTTTAATGTAAATACTTCCCGATTTATTTATATGTTTAAAAATTAAATAAAGTTTTCCCCAGTGTAGCTCAGTTTGTTTCTATACACTTGTACGTGGTTGTTTGATTCTTTATAAATAATAAAAAGAAAACATTTTTATTACCAAAAAACAAATTTTGTATTCATTCTTATCGCAGCCAACAATATACACAAGTACAATTAAAAATAAACATTTTAAATCTATTTGCTGTGTTCTAGACAAAATAACTTTACTCTAGCAATCAGATAAGGCTGGGATCACCTCCCGGCAAGCTCAACACTAAATTTGGATAGACATATTTTTTGGTATTTTGTTCATCTCGAGTGTTCGTTTAATTTCATTTTATCTCACTTTGGTTATAAGATGTAATGCCTGATTTGTTCTTCTTAAAATTAATAGATACTCTCAACCACTAAATCCCAGGATTCTAAATAGGGTATGTAATTTGATGCTCTAATCATAATCAAACGTGCAGAAAATACTTAAAGTCTCCACACCTGGTGGTTAAATAGATAATTATATTCTAATTTGAGAGTGCAAGTCTGACAGTTGAGTTTTTTTAATGATTGTTATAAATAGTTTGTTCAACCATACTTCTAATTTTAGCTATGATCATTCTTTTTTTTTTTGCATTTTTGTATGTATTTGATTAATTTCAATTGTGTACCGACTAATCTGTACTTTATCTCAATCCTTTTTTTATTACAGTAAGATAAGCAAGTAAGTAACTTTGTTGCGCCATTAATTATCATTTTAGCCCTGATTGTCACCATACACATTTTTTTTAATGCTACAAACAGTCCAGTCATCCCTCATAGATCTGTTTTGATAAAAGCGAGATTGCTAACACGTTAAGTCTTTGCCGGACTTTGATCGGTTAGCCTGTGGTCCTTTGATAATCTTTCTTAACAGCCTCCGGGCATATGGACATTGGATTAACTATATCTTGTATTCAAATAGTAAAAATCCTTGACTTATGTAATAACCATCCCGAATTCTGCCAACGCCTAAATATTATAAATTTGTTGAGTTTGATCATGAAAACAAAATAACAATAGTTATTACATTTGGTAATAGTAAAATAACAATTTATTTTTACAGAGGCATGTATGTTTGTTTGTTTGATGCTTTCTTTTTAAAACTGTTTGCTATTACGATTTTTCCCAGACTCGTATTGTTTTAAAACTTTTGCTTTCAACTTTCACCTTAGTCAAAAGTATATTTGTGATTGAGTGAAGATTTGGTTTACAAAAAAACAGCAATCATAAGTTAAAATATTTCGTACATCTATGAATGTGATGTGGGGGCAAACTTATAGTTTGGCTGTACTTTAGGGTTTTTTTTAATTCTCTTTTTGTGACAAAATGTTAATTTACAAAAAAAAAAACAGAAATGACAGTTCTATTAATTATTTATTTTTTCGTTTATTTCTTGTTTTTAATTAACTCAAATTTTTTTCAAATATTGTTAAAAGCTACCCCAAACAAAAAAATATGCTTTCAAGGTTTATATTCTGGAAAGAAATAGAACGCTTAAAGAGAATATATAATAATAATTTAAAATATTAAAGATATTTTCTCGTTTTTTAAGTAAAAGAAAACTGTCACATGCAGGCAATCAAATAAAATGTGTTCTTTATAACCCCTTTCAGTTAACTTCATTGAAATTTTCGGTTAATTGTGCCCTTTTTACAGATTTGACATGTTTGATAAAGAAACAGAAATAATTTTTCATGTTTTCGTTATTTTTTTTGCAAGAGAAATGTCATCTTTAATTTATTTGGAAAAAGCTATGACCACGACTTTTTTCAATAAAGAATCAAAAAAATATTTTATAGACACACAAAAGTATATTTAATTTTGAAATAAACTTAATGTTTTATACTTCTAAATTTTCATAATAAAGATAATGCTAATGCGATTATTAACATCGATATATATTTGTGCCCAAGCAAATATTTCATTTGCAATAATCCTGGTATGTATTATTACTAAAGTTGTTATAGATGTTGAAAAACGTTTCTTGGTCAGACAAAAACACAATTTAATTTACAGCACAGCCTAAAATTCCCATTTCTTTTTGTGGTAATAAGGTTACAATGCATTTTAACTAGATAGCTGAATAATATTTTACTAAAAAAATGGTTTTCTGTAATTAATGTTAAAGATGATAATTAATAAATATGATTCACGGAGTATCGTAGTAGAAATCGTATGAATCGTACATACAAGAATCTCGAAGACAAAAATTACTCGCTTCACTTTTTCCTGAATTTAGACGGTTTCGGGTAAATATGCCTAGTCTACTCTTTTTATATCTGAAATTTAACGCAATACCGCTAATAACAATAGCTCTGGATAGTAACAGGAAATTTAATAACCAATAGAAAAATGACAAATTATTAAATTAAAAATCAGGGAAATCGATATTTTACGTAAAACGCGAATTAATTATAAGTATGAAAAATTTCTCACAACATGTCAAATGTAACTTTTTAGAACAAGTCATAGAAAAAATTTGAATTAAGTATGTCCGACGAACTTTCGTAAAAATATTTCCAACGCTTGGTTTTTTGATATTTACGTATCCGCAATTAAACTGTACATATAATTTTATTGTTTTTTTGTTGGATTTAGTAAACATTCAAAGAGACAAAAAGTGGCATGTTATAAAGCATACATATTTAGCCATTTTTGATTATAATGTTATATGTTGACCTTCAATTGCATAGAAACAACGAGGTTTTATACTAAATTAAAAACATATGTTCTTTTAAATCAGTACTTTAATATTATTGCAGGGCTGTAGAGTCGGGTAAAAAATCAGACTACAAAGATTCATCAGATTATTTTTAGTTAGCCTAGAATGCAGTGGCACCACTATGAACAACTGTGGTTTGAATACACATCGTCAAATATATATTTTTTTTAAATAAAAAATAATGTGTCTGAGTCGTAAGATTTTTCCGACTCTGACTCCCGACTCCAACTCCACAGCTTTGTATTATAGAAATATCTTTTTTTCTCTCAAAACTGGCTTTGGGCGTGTTTGTTACTCCTCTAAAAGCTGTTTCTAAGCAGTGATTCTAAATGTTGAAACATTTGTAAATGTAGTTACAATATTTTTTATATAACAACTTTATGAAATTTCGCTGAATCGTTTTATAAAATAAATAACAACAAATTCTTTTAATTAAAATTAGTCTGTTTCTTCTATCATTGAAATTGGCCGTCATTGTCGTTCTTTGAGCCGTATTTGGCTTAAACGCGTTTCAAAATATGGTCCTTTTATCTCCCTAGTCGCCATGGAGACGCAGCACATTACGTGTTAGGATTTATTCAACCAACCTTGCTAGCCGCCAAACGATTTTTGTCAGCGTTACGGTTTGCGCATACTAATAATAAAACGACAGATGAAAATTTTGCATTTTAATTCGTGGATACGGGGTGGAGTGGGAATAAATTTATGTAATTATGTAAATTATCAACAAAAGCGATAGCCACTATTATCTTCATACAACTCGGTAGACTCAACGTCAGAGCGTCGCTACAGTACAATTATTAAAAGCTTATTTTACTTAAATGCACATTTTCAGGTAGGAAAGACCTATTAATATTCGTGTATGTATCTTTGTTATTTAACATAAATTAGTTTGATCAAAATTACATACAAATTTATAATCAATAATCATAATTTATTGCTGACAGTCTTAAACAAATTCTTGTAAAATAAGGACTTGTTTGTCACTTTCAAGGTGTTCATTGTCAATACTTACTTACTTAGTGGAAAATATTAATAAAAACGCAATATTCTTTTGTACTTATATCCACTTTTATTTATCAAGATAAGGACCAGTTTCGCTCATGGCGAGCATTATCAACTGATAAGAAATATAATTTAACAGTGTTATTTATACAAAAACAAATTCAAATAAAAATATGTAATAAATAATTGACATTGAAAAGAATTTACAAATTACAGTAGAAATTGTGTGTTGGGATAAAAACTCCAGTTTTTTTTATTATTTTAATCAATTTCTGCTTCCAATGTGTATAGGTTTCTGCCAGTAATAACTAACTGCCAATGAAATTGAGTTAGCTTGTATTTTTTTTTAAATATCGTAGTAAATAAATTTAATGTGAATGAGCTTGTTTTTTCAGACGATAGATCGTGCATAGGTCTGGATTCATAACTCAAAATACTCAATTTTTTACTTAACGTTTTCTTGTAGTATACTGACGAATTATTATCTGTTTTTCAATACTGAACTTTAAATCCTATGGTGTATGGCACTATGAGGCTTTGCATGTTCGTTTATTCCCATGATAATAAAGCCTTCGATATTTCTGGTCCACTGTTTATTTTGTAACACGATTACACATCCCCCGTGGGAATATACTTGGTGACATATTCAATAGGCTTGGCATTCGTTAGCTACTTTATACACAGGGATGTTGTCAATAACAAGACAAAAAAATATGTAAAAATTACTGTACGGAATTGTTTGTTTTATTATCATGACCGTATACAAATTAGTAATGAAGCATATTTTTCAAGCAACACAAAACATTATATTTATTATACGTTATGCATATTTTTTTACTAGATTAAGTATTGCTTTTTGCTTGGTCTATTACTATTGTTAACATATTGACAGCAGAGTTTCAGTTGAGAGCGTTAACTGGTAAATAAAATTTAATTGCGAGTTTAATTTTAGTAGTTCGGATTAGATATCTTTATTTTTATTTAAAGTTATGTTTGAGATAATTGTCAAATATTGTTTAACTTTATATCAGTCAATTTTACCACGATATTGAAATTTTTGTTTTTGTCAGTTTTTGCATAAACAAATAAGTTAATAATATTGTAGTCGTAAAAAAAAGTATTTTAAATAGAGATTTTAAATTATTTGTCAATTTTTACGTTGGTACAAGTTTTGCGTTCTTTCGCCAAGGTCGGCCAAGGACAAGGTTGCCTAATTAATTTTATTCACTGGTACTTATTAGTTGTAAGTCCAGCAATCAACCTTTTTGAGAAGGAAAAGATAAAACGACTTTGTAAGAATGATAACAGTATCTAGTTGATTGCGTTAACACTCCATTATCAGAATGGATTAGACTAGACCTGTAGAAATTATACGAAAAAAATCTATCGATAAATTCTACATTTTAAAAATGTGTATATACTTTTACGTGACGCATATTTTTAAAAAGGGGAGTACAGCTCGAAAATATACCATTTATCTGCTGTGATAAATATTGTATAAAAAATGGCAAAATCTGTTTAAATGATATGTCACTCGGAGATTCCCTCGTTTTCAATGTTTGTCCTTTGACATTTATTTATATCTTTCATCCTTAAATCCTCCGAAATTGTGCAAATAAATTGCCACGTATTCAGCAGGATTGTTTCATCTCCTTTTTTAATGTCAAACGTGACGTTATCCACTTTTGTGGACACAAAACAAAACCAGATTTTTATGTTCCTTTAAAAGCATTATTTAATGGACTGGTTTTACGATTTTATTTATAGCTCGATATTAACTTAATTTGAATATTGGCTTTGGAGAAAGCGTTTTATTTGATTTTATGCAAACGCGTTTTATTTATAGCGACAAATCTAAAGTACAGAACATAAAATGTATTGAATAGAACTCTTGGTTTGTTTTCGTATCAGCTTAAGTTTTGATTCATTTTTCATTCATCCTACAAATTCTGTTTGTATTGAATCAGAAAATACTAATATTTGAATAATGGTCAAATTTTTAAGAGCAATGAAGTTGACATAACCAGAAGTGTAAACACACTACTGATAAACCACATAAATCATTATGAATAACAATGCCAAATATTTTAAATAAACAACCTTAAAGTTCACGAAGACTAATAATCTTTTTTTTCATAAACTTAGTCAAATATTTATTTAATTAGTTATTAAATGTTTAATTAAGATAATCAGCATTGGCAGCTTACATCATGATTATAGAATAAAAACTGTGGGTCACGTTCTTTTGCCTTTTTACGGTCGACATCATACTAAAGAAGGCTACAGATAAGAGAAAAATATTTAATAGTTAATTAGATATTCTGTATAAACAATGTATCGATAGTGTTGGCTTATAAGCTTATAAGACGATGTTCCTTATTTTTATGTTATATATTTCGATACTGATATTGCCACTTAAGTGTGACGAAAGCTTTTCTTTATTGCATCACAAAATAAATAAACTGTATCAGACATAGATAACCAATAATTCTTGTACTGAATTATTTAATTTTTAAGACGGCTGTAAACAAACGATTTATCAACGTCAGAAGATCAAAAGGATTAATTTTTTTATATAGTTATTAGTTGTTACGCACTCTTATTCAACAATCAATTCAAAAATGATCGCTTTCAGTGTGTTCACTGTCAATACTTTGTAGAAAAGCATTATATTAAAAAAAATCGTTGTATTAATTTCACATATATTTAATACGCTCAGTACCGGGTTAGCTCATTACGAGTATTTTTAACAAAATAAATTCTCATGATGAGTGAAACTGGTCCTTATAATATTAAATAAACGTAGAATTAGTAAAAAGAATGTTTATTATTTATTTATAAAATGATAAACATCACCGATGAGGTTAAATTTTAATAATGTTCTAGAAATACGGTTTTTTATGATTTTTCGGCGTATTTTTGGAATTGTAAAACAGGGTATATAAAAGGATTTAAAATAATTGCACTTGTGGATTGGATGGTTTTCACTCGTAAAAGTAAGTATGATTTTTGATTTTGTTAAAAATATAACAACACATTTTGTATATATTTTAAATTTGTTATCACAACCATCCGTGTTCATAATGTTTTGTTTTGAGTAGCCAAAAAGAGTTCTATGAAGAGCTACACTATAAATGCAAATAATCTAATCGAAAGTTCATTTAATTCTAAGCCTACTTAAAATACTATTTAGGAACATACAAACAAAACGACTTTATTTTTAAAGATTTGCATAAATATGCATTACATTAAATTTATTTATCAAATAAAAAAGGTAATTGAAAATAATATATAAAATAAGTGTTTTTTTTATTATTTTGTGTATGGTGAATAAAATATCCAAATCAAAAAAATACCTGAATACTGTAAGGTAGTTAAGAGATAACAATGTAAGTAACACACAAACAACTATGTCGGAAACGTCTAAGTTTGGTCAAACTTGTATAGAACTCCACGCAAATGTAGTGTGGCCGCGTGGCCGCAGGTTGTGCATCTCCCGCCCAACCAAAGTAAATAATTTACAGCCTCATATCAAAGTAATGGACCGGAAGATTTACGATTTCTACCGAGTTCTGCTACGAGAAAAGATGGAGTACTCTCGCGGTAATGATCGCCAGCTCTATGAGAATGTTTATTATGTTAAATGCTTTCAACCCGATCTCAGTACGTCTCGGGTCTGGCGATTTATAAAGTGCTTCTGTGGACGTCTCTACGTGATGAAATTTTTCTACGAAGCGTAGACATATCTACGCCAAATAGATTGCTACGTACAAAATGTTGGAAATGATAATAATCTAGGTAGCTTAATTTTATCATTGCTATTTAATTTAACAGGTCATAATAAAATATGTATTGAGTACGCTTAAAAACGATCTGCCATATGTACAATATTCCAGTTTATATCAATGATTGGAAGGCATGAATAAAAAGTGCTCAATTCCTAAATTAAATAGTCGCGTGGTTAATGTCTTGGTGTACTCAACAGTTCGAATCTTCAAATACAGACTTTCATACATAGATATATTTTGTTAAGTTCATTTCTGCTAATAATGAGAAGTATATGGACTCTTAATGGAGGTATCTCAACTGATTTTTATAAGAAAACTGTTACTCAGTTGCTCAAACTATTTTGTTCGAAGATAGTAGGTATAGAGATATAGGACTATGACAGGACTAGCGGTTAGCTAATTTCTCTTGCTACGCCTGATTTTTTTAGGATGGGATAAGTCAGAGGGAATTCAAGATATCACATAAATCCATGTCTTCGGAAAAAAATCCATAAATCGATTAAAAATCAATCTATAAAAACTGTCCGCACGGGACTCAGATTCGTGACCTCCGTGTTCTAAGACAACGACGTTAATACTCGGCCACGTAGCTGGCAAATATATATATGCTTAAATGTTGTATATTATGTTTAAATTTCTTGGTTTGGATATCGTAGCGATTAGTTAACTACTTATGAGACCTTTATTCAGCCTAATTGACATACAACCAGCTGTATTTTACAAAAAAAAATGTATCATAAAACGAGAGAAAAAGCTCTCATTTTCGTTAGGAAACAAATAAATTAATCACATCTCATTTGTTTCGATAAAAAACAAAAATTAAAATTAATCACATTTGCGTTAACTTTTATATAACTACATCTAGTTACTTTTTCATGTATGTTCTATAAATTTCAATCCGTATCTGTAGTAAGAAAAAGATTCATGAAATCCTGTTTCAAGACATATGTAGATGTATGTCATTTCTCAAATTCCCTCCCACCATTTATCTGATCTTCTAAATAAGGTTTAGCGAGAGCTATTAGCTGACTAACCACTTGTCCTGTCCTAGCCGTATCGTTCAATCCTAACTCTCTTCGAATAAAATATATTGAGCTACTGAGTTACTATCAGCTCTCATAAAAAAACATACATCGCGATAATCTTTTTAACGAATCGAAAAAGACTTCTTACAAAAAAACGTAAAACTTTTCCGCTATTTTACTCTTGCATTAAAGAGATCTATGTTTTTCTTCCCTGACTCTACTGATGGTAATAAACAACACTTAATTGATTGTGGAAGCTATTCAATAAATTTCACTAGGATTAGGCTGTCAGAAAAGTCAGGTAATAATGTACTGTGGCCACCTGTATACCACATTCCCAACAACACCCATATTTTACATATTACAGCATTATTTGTATTTATTTGTTCATATCATAATCACCAATTTTAGAAATCTAGGGTAATATTTGCACTGCATCAGTAAGGTTTATGAGATGAACAGTTTTTCTTTTAATGTTTGGTTTTAGTTTATTATTTAATTTTCTAATCGTATCTTAACGTTTTTTTTTGTTTTTCCACATACAGGCTTTTAAATAAGAATTTTAAATACTAATGGTTTCTAATTTCATTGCAAAATATCATTTTCTGGGATGTTATAAAATGAAGTATACTATTCGTATTCCACAGAAATCAGGTTGAACTCTTTTTATACCATTGCTTAAAATGCTTAGTTTATTTTTATTGATATGTATCTATCAAAGAACAATTATTTTACGTCTTAGGTAATTTAAATACAATCAATCAATTCAAATATGATTCCACAATCAATTGTTATTACTATAAACAACGCTTAAAAAAATTTACGCTAATTTATTTTTAAGTTAACCACATGAATACCAAGCGGACACAGGTGTCCGGAACATGCGCAAGCGAACACGGATGTCCAAGACATTTAAAAAATCAAATACTTAGTATTTTAATAAAATATAAGCAATATTCAGATGAATATGTGTAGTGCCATATATACTGAGTCAATATAGGTTTTTAAAATACCGAATTCGAGTGTATATTAGGCAAAATTATTTTTTCTCAAAAACACGCAGTATCTCTGGGACATATTAATGATTTATTTCCGCGGTATTCAAACGGTTAAATACTATTTTTAAATAATTATTCATTGTTTAGGTTTTGTAATAGCGGCTGTATATTTAAGTCCATGGCGCAGCGTTCAACGGCATTACGAATTTCACGGGTTTGAGTACTATTACAAACAGCATTTAATCAATCGATTTATCGCTATCTGTTCGAAGGCTTGGTTTATGATCTAAAATACTTTTTTAACGTATCGTATCGAGAGCGATTAGTTTACCACTTCTCCTGTTCTAGTCCTATCTTTATATACCTACTGCTCTCTTCGAAAAGGAGAGGTTGTGCAACTGACAATATATGCTTTATATTATCATGCGGACAGGGATTTTAAAAAATGATTAAGTACATAAAATTAAGTAGCAATCTGACCGATTGCTTAAATTAAAATAAAATACATATGAAGGGCTAGTTTGATGTATTTCAGGATAAAGCCTTAGCTCAAATTTGAGATAAGAGGTATATATATATATATATTCACAAAACCATCGGTAACAACATTTAACTATTCATTTACTGCCAAAATCGTTACAATCAGTATTGTATGTTTAATGGGAAAACAATATATTCTATAGACATATTGTATACCCATTTATATGGAAAACATATACAAGAAAAAAATAAGAAATTTACTTTACTTTATACTTATTTGAATATCTGTGAATTTTAATGTAAAAAATAGTGTTTTTCGTTGTTTCTCAAAACTTTTTCATTCAAATACTGTCAGTTGTGATTCCATTGTCGTTTTTACAGTAAACAAATAAAGCATTGAGCCAATATTGAACAAGGCTAACGAAAAAAAACATTATTTTACTCATATTACATTAAGGTAGTAAAAAAAGTTGGCTTAACTTATCCAAACGGAAGACGTTTTGACGTATTATAAAACAAGTTAAATTCAAATTGCAAATAACATGTCTTCTTACTCAAACCCAGTGAAAAAGTTTTATTTGTATTTCCGAATTATATAAATTATGGACCATTTTTTAAAATATCAGTAAATCTATTGAATGCGTAAAATTTTCGTTTATTATTATGAAAAAAAGAAGCCACTATTGGTCTCAAATACAACTTTTTCAATCATAATGTTCTTTCAACAGATATATAATAGTTGGGTCTGTGGTGCAGTGGTCAACATCGTTGGTTTCAAATCCTAGCACGAACAGCATTTTTTAGATTTCTACTCAAGGAAATGGATGTTTGTGATGTCTGCATTTTTCTGTTTAACCTAGCAACAGCGATTAGTTAACCACTTGCTCTGTCCAAGTCTTTCCAACTTAACCATCTGAGAAAAAGTATAGAGGTTGAACAACTTAATAACAAATAGTTTTCGTTATGAAGTCATATGATTCACATAAGAAACGGGGCATTTTTTCAAAAATAAAAATATGATACAATTTAAAAAAAAAATGAATCTATAGAGTAATACTAAATTTCAAATAACGTTTTCAAAATGTATTCATACAAAAAGGAGCACAAATGATTCAAGTGTAATATTATTCACTTATTATGTGTCAAACGTAAAAAGGTTATAAGCCAATTTTACAACGTTATTCTATTTAAATAAAATAAAAAATAATCAATTCTTCTACCCAATGTTCCAGTACAGTAAAGCCTTGATCCTATTGGTTGAGTAGAATAAAACAGTGAATTAGTCAGTTAGTAACTAGTTCAGTGTAAACAGGCAAAATTAGGCAAGTGTCCAATAGAGTAGTTAGTCGCTACTGTATATTTAAATTTAGTTTTGTAAACTTATTACGTACAAATTTTACAAATAAATCTAATAATTCTTATAAATTTAAAATATATCTTATTAAATTATTATTTATAAGTATTATACATTAAATAATCACATTCTATAAATTTCAATTTTTAGATATTATATATAAGTGCTCATTCGCAAGAATTGAGAAAATAAGAGATTTTAATAAGAGACTCTTGAGCTATATTTTTTTCTGGTACCAATGCACTGTGTGTGGACATGTTTAAGTTCTTCTAACCAACTATACTAATCTTCTCGACCAATGGAAACAAATTTTAAAGCTAACATGCTTATTGTAGAAGTTTCATGAATAATTCTTGTTGGGAACAAAGAATAAAAAAGTAGAAAATTCTCTGTAACGAAAAGAAATCTAATTATTCATTTATGAACGTGTCAGAAAATAATAACAGTAACGTAAAAACAACAATTACAAATTTTCTCGAGAGAAACGCAGCCATGCTGTAAACACGCCATTTACTGTCAATTAGGTTGATAATATAATTTTCCTTTATTAAATAAATTAATAAGACTCCTTATAATTACAAAAGCAAATTAGACGAGTAAATGGTTCTACGTAAATTCGTATCAAATAACTTTATTCCGGGGTGTCAAATCTTTTAATAATATCTTTAGTAGAATCCAACATCTATGGAAATACTTTCATAAAAATTCACACATAAATACTTTTTATTATGAATTTAGGGAGAAGGAAGAGATAAAAATCCATCGTAGCTTAAAAAAACAGTTATTTGAAGAAGAAAATATTTCAGTTTTTTATCTAAAATTTTGTTACTTTTTTATTTTATATTAAATTAAGTTATTAGATAAAACAAAATACGCGCCTACTAACGTAAAATAGAACGGTGATTTATTAGTTACAGTTAATATGCTTTCATATCGAACTTATCATAAGAATTTTTACTACGATTAATATAATATAAATTGACAATAATAAAATTAAATAAATTTATAAAACTCCAAAATACGTTTTTCTTATGTTTTATGTTTTATTATGTCTGATTCACTCAAATTTAATATATTTAATTTTTTATTCTAGGCTGAAAACTTGTGCTCCAAGAAAATTCAGACTATTTTCGGAAAGACGCTTGTAAAAAATCTTTTGTGTGTACTACACGCGAAAATTCTAGACACTAATTTGATTTTCACCCACGCTTTTCTTAACGAGCTGTCTCCTCAAACTAAATAGATTTGAACCCAGAAAGCATGGAGAAAAGTCAACAAGCAGACCACTCGAAGCCCCTCTAAATAGTGTTCTTGAGAACTGCCGTCACGCTAGGAACATTATATGAACAGCGGATAATGACAACATTCTACATTAATAAAAGTCTTGGGACATTAGTTATTTTCTTAGTTATATAGAGAAATAAATATAATTTTGGATTACGTAATCTTAAGTTAACTTGTTTCGTAATAGTCTCAAATGCAAAAAATAATTTGTAATAATAAATTGAAATAATTGTAAGATTTGTGTGTGAAAATACTTAGGAATA
Source organism: Himalopsyche anomala (assembly GCA_031772345.1). NCBI lineage: Eukaryota > Metazoa > Arthropoda > Insecta > Trichoptera > Rhyacophilidae > Himalopsyche > Himalopsyche anomala. The sequence continues at coordinate 15,721,921 of CM062829.1, forward strand.
TGGCGATCATCAACTTGCAAGTTATGACTGTAATCATCAATGTAAAATCATGTTCAGTTACAAGTTTAGTTTAAATACATCTTTAAGGAAATATTTTCTTTATTTACTTTTATATTTATTCATTTACTTAACTTAGCCTGACTAATACAAAAAACAATAGATTATTAATTTTTATTATTGATGATTCATAAAGCACACTTAGTGGATAGTATTTTTTGTAAAATATTGGCTGCTCAAAAAATCTGCACAAAATGTAATCAAATATTTAATGAAATTCAGTATCGTTAAAATCTTTATTTTATTTAAGAAATTAAGCATAACCAACCAAGATGAGTGCTCAACGTTGTTCTCTTCAATTCCTTTGCTCATGTGTTCAAGACTAGGGCTTGTAATATCATACATAAACCGACTTTTGAAAAATCGGTTTTCCAAGTTAAGCAAAAAAATAGAATTCAGAAAAAAATGATAAAAACTTCGTATTTTTAGTATACCTAGCAATTGTTACAAAATTCATTCAACATACTACAGTAATTTTATTCGTTAATTCCCGTTAGGAAATATGTTTTTGAAAAAAAAAAATACAGAATAAATATAATCGATTAAATCAAAATTTAAATAAAGTTTTCAGCGCATTTATTCATGTATACTTACTTGCCAATAAACTATATATTTTTATCTTGTTTGGTTTAAAACCATGGTGGTGCAAGTATAAATATTAAGGTTTTTGATTATTGAATCGTAAAAACTATATAAATTCTTATATTTGAAACATGGTAATCAAATTGAAAAAATATTTTAAATTATGAAAATGTGTCTATAAAACCGGTTTTTAAAAACCGACATACCCTTATTTGAGACCCAGTAAAAAGAATCAAGAAATTGATTCAACGGTTTTTATTTGAAAGTATGAATATTTGTAATGTTTGAATCCTCTCTCACCCATTTTACTCTCAAAATATCGTGTAAAGAATGCGACTAGCTAACCATTTTTCTTGTCTTAGCAACACTCATATATCTATACTCTCACCATATTAACCTAAAAAGGGATGGTTGAACGACTAATTAAAAATCAGTTGTCTTAGAAAAATTAGTATTGAGATAAAAGTTTATCTGCTCCACATTGATAGCGGACATAGCTATAATTATACTCAAAATATACATATTTTTGTTTTTACTTTTAAAAAAAATTGCCTTAAGTATTTACCCCAGTTCCAACTAAAATTTAGCTCGGTCATTATTAATTTTGAGACTAACATTTGACATAATTAACATAAATTTATGTTGAGCAATGTCGTGTTCAGTAGCGTAACTGACCACAACATTCTGTCACTTCCGCCGTTTGTAATGTACATAATATCATGTTACACAACCCCTGACACTTCAGCTGAAGTCCGGGAATTAATCGAACAACTGTTTGCAGGACAAAGTTTATACAGAAAGCTTTCAGCACTTACAAAGGAAATGTTTTCAAATGAATACATATATAACAATAAACTTAATCAAGATAAACTATTATATAGAACTATTGTATAAAGCTTAAGCAACGCTTATTAAAAAAAAAAAATATTATCGTCTGTTTAAAATATTACAAGAAATCCATAAAATTAGAGAACGTGCAAGAAAACGCCGTGTTACGTCTGTGGTCATGGAGAGAATACTCGCCCATTTTTCAAGTACTCGATACTCGAGTATTTTGAAAAGTAATCGAGTAATACTCGTTATTTATAAATGAAGATTTATTTTCAAATTTTATTTACTTATATGTATATATATAATGTTAAACCGTTGCGTTTAACTGAGTCTTGATAACTGAGATTTTCAGGTATTATATTTTTAATGGTTTTGCCCAGTTTTGCCGTTTAAAAGATTAAAAAGAAGATTTTAAAAAGAAAAAATCATTTGAACAGCGGACAGAAAAACTAGATGCACTATTTAATTAATTGTAAAATATACTATATACTATATTATTATTATTAATAATAATATAGTATATAGTATATTATTATTATTAATACTATTTTATTATTAGTAATAATAATTAATTGTAATATATAATATATACTATAAAACCGACGTCCACAGCAACAGAGAGAGTGTTTTTTTACTGCGGAAACTGTAAAAAAAAAACTTCAAACCAATTTAAAATTGGAGACGCTTAATTCTTTATTATTTTTGAAATATATGTTTTATAAATTAAAATAAATGTATTGATGATATGAAATAAGCTTATTTATTTTTTTATCATGTATATATATTATGTATATATATATATATACACAAATTTTAGTTAATAATATATATGTTGGTACATTTGAAACTATTCGAGTATATTCGAGTACTTGAGTATTTTAAAATTTTACTACTCGATACCAATGTTCCCTCTAAGCTGCGCGCGTGCGCAGCCGCGCAGCAGTTGGTAAGCTCCCGCGCACTCATTCCGGATTGGCGCGCACTACAAGACAGTTGTTCAATTAATATTTGATCGTTCCGCGCAGCCTTTGAAATTTCCGCGCAGCTAACCCTTCGGCTTAGATGGAACTTTGTTCGATACTCGAGTATTTGAGATGTCAAGTAATTGGAATCTCTAGTTGGAACTAACTGAGATACACTGCTGCACACAGAAAGCCTCAATCCAGCTTTCCTCTTTTTCTGACTGGCATCGATTTGTGTTTATAACACATATTTATTTTCCCTTTTAGATTTTTGCAATAAAATTGTCGAATGCTCCGTTATATTAATTTATATTGCTATTTAACGTTACCAATACGTCTATTGTCAAAAAGTCTTATTATTATATCTGAAATTGTTTTAGTTGAAATATGCATTAGTTAATTTTATAAATATATAATTCTTGAAATTGCCTTAGTGATTGTAGCAACCCATTTAATCACTATTAAAAAGCCGCTAGCAGTTACATTAAATGTTTTATGAGCTAAAGAAATATATCAATCAGAAAAGGGTGCTAAAAACGTAGGCGTTGAGTAAGAAACGAGCGTAACTTTGGTGAAGTTTCGATTACATGTGAATCACTGTTTGCCAACTAATTTCGGATGGGACGTTATACTTGCTGTAAACTGATTTATATAGGGTAACCAAAGCATAATATATCATAAAAGCATAATATATAAAATACACTTTATTTATTTATTTGTTTTATATTTTCAATTTGATATTAAAAATAAACTGTGAATTTACCATAAGTTGTGTAACTATATTTAAATTAAAGTATCGATAATACAGGCATAATATCAATAAAAGAAATATTGTATCTGAATATAAAATACATATATCAGAACCAGGTTGTCTTGTTTATTACAGATTGCTTTAAAAACAAAGTCAATTTTAAATGCAGGCTATTTTCAGTTTTTTAAAAACAATAATAAAATGCGACTAGGTAGGTACTATCACTTATTATTCATTATTTTGAGCGATAATTTTTAGGTAGAAAAAACTTAGTCACCGAAAAAAATAGCCCTAGAAATAAGTCTTAGGTGTCGAAATTTGTCTCGCGAATAATTGACAGCTGGTAACACTACTCAAATAAGAAGTAACTTTTATAAGTAAACTGTTCAAAGTTTTCAAATTAGTTAAGAAATATTCTTGTTATTAAACATAAATTTAATTCTACTAACTATTTCATCAAATACCGTTAAAAATGACACTTTTATAATCATTATATGATATTATTTTAAATAAAATCATGTATGTGGTCTGTTTGTTAGAGCATAGTGCTCGGTGTTAACGATGGCTGATACATAAATAATAAATCAAAGTTTACATGCAAATCAAAGCGTCGCTTTAGGATCTGGTTAAAAAAAACCTTGTCATAGCGGCCAGACCAATTTAGCTTCAAGTCCTAGGAAGGTCTGAGTTAGAAGTAAGTGACTTGTAAAAGCTCTCATTTTCTAATTTCAAAATATTTGGTGCATTAGCTTTAGGTTGACATTTTTTATATTCAATAAATAAGCAACCGCTTATAGATAAAGCCATGATGTTTGTTTATAGAGTAGATTCTCGCCGACAAGAGATATTCCACATTTATTTTATATGATCAGTACCGGTTTTGTCATGACGAGCAATATCAGCTGATAAGAGAATACGATATTATAGTGCTATTTACTAAGAACAAAATAAAATTATTAAGGTGTAACAAACAATTGAAAGAAATTTACAGATAAAGATAAAAACACAAATCAGGAGCAATAAATTTACTATAATTGTTAAAATATGTTCTAATAACATTTAGTTTTATTTTTTTATTATAATGTCTTTCTGCAAAGTATTGACAGTGAACACTCTAAAAGTGATGATATATATATATATATATATTATGTCAAGAGAGTTCTTGTTTATATTTCTAAGTTTGATAATACCAAACTCACTCATAATACTAAATAAAGTATTGATTAATGGTTTAATCCAGAGGTGGGGAACCTTTTCTTCTTTAAAGGCCGCATTAATTTTTCTGATTCGACATAAGGCCTCGGTAAACATTGACTAGGGAATCTTTGGTCGGAAACATGAATTTACGGTCAGAACATGTCAGGAATTTACGAATTTACATAAATTTACAGAATTACAGAATTGACCAGAAGGCTGCACTAGAGTAGCCAAAAGGCCGCATGCGGCCTTAAAGCCGCAGGTTTCCCACGCCCGGTTTAGTCTAATCATAAATTGTATATTATTTTACTGCACGTTTTTCAGATTAGGAAGTGAATCAAGCAAATATTTTTTTTGCAGGCCTTAAAAATTTGATGTCCTAATTTCAAAACAAATTTGGCTACCACCTAGCCTTAGAAGTTACTTATAGACGAGACTGGAGCTTAATCCAAACGTAATTAGCAAAGTTTCGAAACAAAACGCCACGAAAATCGGGAACGTCGCTAGTTAACTTCAAAGCCAGCCAAGTTACTTTGGCGGTGTTTGTATGAGAACCATTCCAGTTGCCTAGATGAATGTTTTACATGCCACAAATTAGCGAAATTAACTACAACTTCAGTAAACTGTGTCTAATGCATGCTTATGCTGCTGCGATAAATATATTGTTTTCACATTCTGGCACAAATTTATAACACATACGATAATCGTTTTTAAATGAAGCCATATATTGTCATATTTAACACATACAATTGGTAAGGTTGTGACAAGATAACTTATAAGCAAAGTAACACCTTACTTACGGAATCTATCTATATATTAATACTCGATAATGTCCGAATGATTGCATGATTGTCCGCGATTTCCCCTCCCCCTGCCCCTTCCCCCTCCCTCCTCACCAGCTCCGCTGACGCAATATTTTTATTCATACTAAAGACATATTTTCCCAATACACTGGTTTATTATTTGACGAAACAAATCAAATCAGTGAAATTTCTCATACAAAAAAACGCCGCGATCGTGGATCGAACTCAGATCTCTGGATTACCAGTCGAGCTCTCTATCAACTGAGCTAACGTCATATTATCAAAGGCGATAAAAATATTGTATATAAATGAAAATTTTGAAAATGGAACGATATTTGTGATTCACAAACTGACTTCGATTGTTTGTATTCAAGATTCAAAATTGGAATATTGTGACTTCTGTCAAATAATGAACGTGGTATATTTTACATAATATATTTTCGACAGTTAAATGCAAATATTCCATGTGTGTCATATGCTGACGGCTATTAAATATTTTACTTTTTAACAGAGGGTATTTAGAATTTATCCCGATAATTTAAAAGTTTTGTATCTTTTGTTTTAAATAACGAGTAAACGAGTCTATGCTTTGGACAAGGTAAATTTATGCTCAAATACAAATATAAATAAAGTAAGCGAAATAGTTTGATAGAGCGCCCGGCTGGTAGCCTGTAGGAAGCCGGTTCGAATCTAGCCTAGAGCGCTTTTTTTTGGGTTTATAACAAATTTTTTTTTTGAAAACTTTCTTTTTAAATCACAGTACATCTTGATCGTATGAAAATAAATGCTACCAAAATAACAAAATCCGATTGACTAGCGAAATATGTTTTTCAAAAAATAAATATAAGACGCAATTATTTCAAGATTTGTTTTTAATCTAGGTACATATGTGGTATAGTTAGTTGTTGGCGAAAGCATAATGTGTAATAAAATAACTTCAGTAAAAATCATTATATATATTTTAAAAAAACAATTTCTGTTTGGAGAATCAGTCAACATTTTGATAATTTTGTTTTGATAAAATGTGCAATTAATTTATACCATTTTGCATGTGAAAAAATGATTATTAGCAAACTTAAACATTATTTCAAAAATTAAGTAATTTACAATTTAAAACTGCAGGGCTGTCGATATATGTGCCGAGGTCGATTTATGCTACTATGAAAAATGATTGTTAGCAAACGTGAACATTATTCCAAAGATTTAATATTTTACGAAATTTCTGTCACTACGAAAAATAGTTGTTAGCAAACTTAAACATTATTCCAAAAATTAGGTAATTTACGAGGTATATTTCTGCTAATAGGAAAAATAATTGTTAGCAAACTCAACATTATTCCAAAAATTATATAATTTACAATTTAAATACTACAGGGCATGCTGTCGATATATGCCCCGAGATATATTTATTTTATTTTTAGAATTTCTGGCTTATTCAATAAATAGGTTTGTAATTTTCTGACTTCTTAAAAATGCAACAAAAATCCCCCCGTTGAGGTCAACGGGCTTACAGCTAGTATTAATTATATTTCATAACAATCACGAATAATGATAACTACAGTCATTATTTTTCATTATTTTTCGATAGATTCGGTGTTTAATTTTTAGTCATTCATTTTCAATGTAAGAATTAAGATGAACGTCTTTGTAGATTTTCATTTCTGTCTGCGAGTATGACATCAAATACGAGCTTATTAAAAAAAATCATCTTAGATAATCCATTAACGCATAAACTGGAGCATAACTTCTTTTAATCCGTGGCCCCCATTTAAAACTCATATTTTTTCCGTGGTCTCGATACTCGTACTAATTGGTATTCGAAGTAATAAGTAGAAGGATTAATTATTTGGACTATTTAGTATTAAAATTCGAGAAGATTGAAATAAAAAAAAATACTAAGGAAAACCACAACTCGCGACGGCTTCACACTCTTCCTCAAAACTTGGTTGCATGTAAATCATCCATCCAATCCCGCACCCTTTTTTGATTTTTTCGGGATCTAAGCTTTTGGAATCCCGGGATTGATTACTGGCAAAAAAAAGTGTTGATTCAATAGGTTTTTGACTCTAAAACCTTTTTTTAAGTCTATCAAGCAATGAAGCCCTTATTTAGGTCCATCATTTCAAAAAGTTACTAAAAAGTTGATTCAAGGGGTTTAATAACGATTTTTTTGAGATAAGCGATTTTCGTTTATTATATTTAGACCTGTCGTGGTCCTTCAAAGTCTGCTGTGCTCCCCTAAATGTAACTAGCTTTTCTCCGTGGCCTTCATAGAACATGCTGTAAACCCCGGTTGAGAAACCTGAAGCTAGACTGAGTATAAATATAGTATTTTAATAAAATGTGTTCTCATGTGCACAACTATTCTTTCATATTAAAACTCACAACTAAATAAAGTGTATTGAATTAAAATAACACTTGCCAATTGTTTATTCCATCAAAATTTTCTATACAACTAATAATATTAAATATTTCGTATAACATACCATTTAAACATTACCATAGAATATTTATGAGAACTATCCAAGTGACATATATGTAACTCATTATAAATTCTTTCCTGGTGTATTACGTGACGTTGCTTCTAGAAACTGAATACCCTTTCAGCTGTCTCCAAATAGGTTTTATAGCCAAGTAATGAGTAAAATCCCTGTATCAGCAGATCGGGGCTTAAACTTCGAATCTAAAAGTTGTTAGTTCGACAGTACGTAATCACGGGATATCCCGATTGATGCAAACTGTGCAAGCCCTTTCTCGCCCGTTGAACTAAAAAACAAACATTTTAAATGACAAGCTCATTTTAATGTTTTTTTACTTGTTTAAGCACATGCACATATACTTTCCTCTTGATGAATTTTATTCACTTAAAATATAAATTATAAAACTATAAAATCCTTATTCGATAGTAAATAAACGGTTTTACTCGATTAGAATCAAGTTTCAATTAGTCAACGAATGCTTTTTTATTGCGACGATTTACAGTTACGATTCACAGCTCATTAAAAAATCACAAAAAAACCCCCGTTTAAAAACAGATAACTTTAGCAAATATACTAAGGTAACTAAGGGTTTAATTTTTTTAGGAGCACGGAGATGAGAGACCGAACCTGCTCGTATTACATCCCAAATAAAAAGCGGCGATGTATCTGGCTTGAAGGAGTGCTATGGATGGTTAGAAAGAGCTTGAGTCCTGCCTGTCGTTTTACTATTCAGATAGGTCCCGTCGCCGTGAAACCACTCATGACCTTTCGTAAGAGGCAGGCAGGGCATAAATAATTTTGGAGGAACAGTGTTGTGTTATATGCTCCGAATAAAGAACGGATATGGATAAAAAAAAGCCATATACGTTTTGAATGTGCATTTTCTCAATATTTTTTTAAATTAAAATTGCTGCTGGCTATTCCTAACAAATTATAATTGAATTATTTCGTTTTGTCGATGATATGGTGTGAGAATAGTTATCAACCTTTCTTAAGACTTTTAAACTAAACCATATTGGTATTTTTTTTATCATACAAACATCAGCTTTTGAACAATAACTGTAACTATTTGGCTCTTCTACTTTCCAATTTAGGAATCTTCAAGATTGGATGTGGTGAGAAGGTTGGGTTTAAAAAAATATAAACAACAAATAACAACACTTTTGGATTAAAACAATCATTCATCAATGTAAATTATTTCCAGTCAGAGATCTAAGCTATTGGCCGTGAAAACTTGTAGCAGCCGTAGCCAAAATCCCAAGAGCTTCAATCACTGCGAAAAAACAAGAAACATATAGTAAATTTACTAAAATTTAAACAAATCCCAAATCTTAAAACCAGCGCTTTGGCATTACAGAAAATTCACAAGAAACTAAATCGTATACTGTTGATCTGCAATGTATTATATAATTCATTGTTTGGCACACTGTATACTGGGAAGCAGAAAAAAATCAATGGCTGATAATCTCTGGCAGTGTTAAAGCAGTGAGGATGACATCTAATTAAGAATAACATTAAGGTGAAATATATCGCCAGAAAGTAACTTTTATCTGCTTAAAATTTGGCAGAATATGTTTTAAGATGAAAAATATGTTTGAACAGTTACGTCATGCTTAAAATGTGTTGCATTTGTTAATAATTTAAGTAAATTTGTTTTACGTTACAATTTATGATGAAGTAAATCTTTGAATACTTTTGATGGATTCGGTGATAACTTTGTGGAAGCTCATTTTAATATAAAATATAAAATAACTTAGATTATTTGACGTATTGAATACGTGAAATAATCTAAGTTATTTTAAGTTTACACTATTAAATCCTTAAAATGAGAAACAAAAAGATCAAATACCTATGTACTAATTTTATGACCAAACAGCTATCTTTCTCTTCTTTGAAAAGAGAAGTTTAACTACTGACTATTTATAAATTTTTGTTTGAAAATCTTTAAAACACAGGTTAAAATAGTTAATCAGTAGTTCGTATTTTTTTAGCAAAAACGGTTACGGTAGTGTACAAATATATTAAAACATAATTAGTTGTTAGTGTATATATTTATTTAGTTAATTCTGATTTGTCGCTAATTTTTCTTTGACTTTTATGATATCACTTAAAATCGCGTTTTACCCGATTCTCCAATCTTCGGTGAGATTAAAGAGGCTTGATAAAGGTTTACGGTAAGGGTAAGCGTTTCCGTCAACTCAATTGTAAAAAGGATGGAAAGAGAGTCATTAAAATTTTAATTAAAACTGAAAATCGAAAATGTTGGGTGTCGACGAGTCGTCATGATTGTGTTATTCGATTGACATCATCCTATTTACTTGCACAAACAGTCGATTGTGAATACTTAATCATGCATTCAGTTTATCAAGCTAGTTAAATAGTATAATAACTACGAGTTGGCCGTATGGTTTGTCAATACCAGACCCGTTTCAACTAAGTCAGTTATTGGTAACGAATATTTATTTGCACATTTGTATTTTTGACTATAAATGAATTAATTATTAATAATAGATATAGTTTTTTTTTTTTAAGAGACCGACGGCAAAACAGTTTTGAATGGGGAGATATAACTTTAAGGGTTTAATCGAACACGTCATTAAGTAAACAGTTTTTTAATCTTAAAATGAAAGTAATTTTAAATCATTTTTGACAGTTTAAGAGGCAAATTGTAGGAAGCTAAAGCTTAAGAGCTGGCTGTTAATCTACTTGAATGTAGTGCAAATATTTCACTCATATGGTGGGATAACGTGACTTTTGAGCATGCAAAACCAGGTTTTACTGTAACTATATATTGTACTCGTTACCGTATTTATTTGTGAAAAATAGTTGAACAATATTTCCAGTAGCATATTGTGATTATCGCGAGTAAATTTGATCACCGAAGTGCTGAAAATGTTTTGCGGTGCTCGTTATTGATTACATTATGTTATAATTGTAAGCATTTTCAAATGCCTTTCTCCTTTTAAACAAGCATAAATGAAATACTTTTATAGAAGATTTACAATCAGTAATTTAATATAGGTTTTAAGATAAATAAATTTAAAAAGAAAGCCACAGTTGAAGATATAAATAACTACGATAAATTTTAAAAAACATGTTTTCAATCGAAAGCCATTAAAATCGTTTTGAATATTATAAAAGCAAAAGTTTTGTTTAAGAAGTTGAATCTGATTCTATTGATTTAGTTGTTTGATAGTTCAATAAATATTTACCGCTTAGCTTCAAACACAGTTGGAAAAGAGTTTTTCTTTGCAAGTCGCATAACTCATTGCCCACTGTGTATAACTTGTATTGACTTTTACTTCAACAAATAATATGTATGGCAAATATAAACAGACCCAGTTGCCAACGATCCAGTGGCTTCCTATCAAACAAAATATTATACTTTGATAAAGGTTTTATCAATAACTTCATAAAAACATATCTAAAGTTTCAATGGTTGGTTGAAGTAAAATAACGGTGGAAACAAATACTATGTGAGTGATAAATTTTAAAACTAAATCCTTAGCTCGTACAAAAAAATAGCTGAGGAATTATCTAAATATCTAATTTGCAATTTCATAGAAATTGCAAGTTTAAAAAATTATGATTTATTTTATAACGTCAAAAAAGAAGCCAGAACGAAACAACAAAACCACTTTTCGACTGCCCAGCAAAAACACAAACAATCGTCCAACGTATTTTCGGAGGTAGAAAATTTAAGACGTTTTCCACTCTTCTATGCGTTATATATTATATCCTGGTTAGTGTAGGAATTGAATTTTAACAAATATGATATTGTATGACTCCCCATAAAGATGATTAAATTTATGATTCCGCCGATGTAGCAAGATACCACTTTCGCAGACAAGACCCCTTTTCTCAAGCACTTGAAGCTTTTGAAAGTCTTTATAGCTAATCTTCCAGACCTATTATTGTAAGCTGTGGTTTTAAAAAAATATTTATGCATAAAACATCAAACTATTATAATGCTTTAAAGATCTTAAGGATCGTAATCTTCATGGCTGGATTCTTCATCCAGCCATGAAGATCCCGTCATCACACCGTTAATGGATACAGTTATTATGTAGAAAAAATATGAGGCATTGGTATACAAGTAAAACAAAACGATACTTTTAAAAAATATTGATAGTATAATAAAATGAAAGTAAAATATTATTGGCTTAATTTCTGCTGCAAAAATGATTGCTGTACCGCTTCCAACCGTTTTGAAATGACTGAAGCAAAGAAAATTTAAGCTGGTCGAGTGGCCAACATTGTTGGCTTCGGTCGCGGTTCTCTCAGGCTTTAGTCCCAATACATGCAGTTTTATTTTTCAATCGTGATATTTAAAATCAATCCTGATAAGCGAGCTATAGCGACAGTGATCAGATCATCACTAGTCTTGTCAGCCATATATTTCTATCATAACTCTTTTAAAGCAACTGCATAATAAACAATTCTAGCAAAAAAATATTGAGATAAATCTTATAAGGAGTCCATATGCACTACATTGAGAGCGGACATGGTAAAAAAATACATTTCAAAGATTTCCTTAAAATACAAAAACTTATTTTTGTACCCGGCTGGTTAAAATATAGTTTTTAATTATGTTACTAAATGTGCTATAGCTATGAAAATTCATGTTAAGTCAAACGAACTTTTTTATTATTGATTTTCTGATAATATTGATATACTTACTTATGACAATGTTTACAACAATATATAAGTATCGAAACTGTCTTTTTTGTACATTTCTCACACATTCGTGTTTTAGGTGAATTATTTATTTCCTGTTGGTATTAATATTAAAATATATTATATATGTTTCTTTCCTTGCTTGATGGATCAAGCTTATTTTCAATTCATAATGGTTTAGCGGCTGCATAATAATACGGTCTTCATAAGGGCGAATGACCTTGTCAGATTTGCTGTAATAATATGAATTTTCCGTAGATAGTTTTGTGACGAATTTATTAACTGTTCGACTGTTTTAGAATGATTAAGGAATTTACTAGAATTTTTAATTATGTCGTTCAATTCTACTTATATAACACTTTTTAAAGATGGAGAATATCTTGTGAGAACACGTGGCCGAAACTTAAAATTAAAGCATCATCGTGTATGAAAAATTAAGATTAATGTTTGAGTGATAAGTTTCAATGTGGTTGTTTTTATCACATAAAGTAACTATTTTTAATACCATGCTCCACCACTGTACCAAACTGTTGTTGGTTAAGTTGAAATTGAGTTACCAGAGCTTTAATTCAATTAATTTTGCTTATTGACACGTATACCGCGCCACTTTATCGAATCAATTACATTTCGATGATTGTTGAAGGACTCGAGCGAAAATTTATTTCTTTGAATATTAACTTAACATCGAACTGCCATAATAAAACCATCAATTGATATTTCCTTTGGCTCAAAAGAAAGATAAACTACTTTTAATTTCCATAATATTTAAATAACATCAGACAAAGCTTTATCTTGAACAAGTTGGTTTCCCATCACCACCCGTTGTGTATATGCAGCCAACGTTTAATGGCCGCCTTCTTCAACGCTATCGACAGAAAAAAAGGAGTCTACCCCTCACATTCATGACCCGAGCAGAACTGCACGGGACTGATTTCGAACCATGCACTAATGTGCTTAAAATAATAATAATAATAAAAGTGTGACTAGCTCAGCCACTAAGACACGTTGATATTAAGTATCTTGTGTATAGTCCGTATACTGAGAGCTCGTCGATGTAGATGAGTTTAATGACTCTAGAGAGGAATCAAGGTTGTGATGATCCCCATATAGATTGGCAAACTTTTCAAATGCCGTGAAGTTTGCTTTGGTTGTAATCAAGCCAGCGTGGTCATTGGGCCCGTGTGAGGACGGACCACCACAAACAATTCTACTCGTTTGGACTCCATCTCAGGGCAGTCCCACAGAACGTGATTAACGTCCTGCTTGGCATACCCACAAGAGCAGTCCGACCTTAATACCAACTTGCCCAGCGCGAATAGTTTAGCATTGAACTTGCCATGGCCGGTTAACTTTATCTTGAACGTTTATCACGAAGCATGATAGGTTTTATAGTGTTTATCTGATAGTATCTCAGAATTTCTCCATTTTTTACGTTAACACAGTGACGGCCGGTCAATGTGGCATTTAATCAATGCACCTCTTGTATATTTAAGGGCGGTTATATTTCATGAAATAATATTCAAACATAACATTTATACCATTCACTCATTTCAAATTATTCATATATTTATTTCATTGTAGACAATTTTTAATATTTATTATAGACAATAAATACATGAAGAATTTAAAATGAGTGAATGGTATAAATGTTATGTTTGAATATTATTTCATGAAATATAACCGCCAATGCATATACAAGGGTGCATTGATCCAATGCCACATTGACCGGTCGCCACTGCGTCAACATGGTGGTTGGGATAAACATACATATATTACCATTTCTCTTAATGAATACTAAACGTTACTCAAATTATTTAAAGACAGGTTGAAAACTTTCTCAATCGAAGAAATATATGTTTTTTGAGTTATCGAGTTAAAAACCGTTTCAAACCGAGTTTTTGGATAAATTGTAATTCGAAAACGGGTTTTTTTCGAAAATAAGTTTTTGTATAAGTCCTCGTTTGTCACCTGCTGTGGCTCAGTTGGTAAGAGCTTGCTCTACCGATCACGCAGGTCTGGGTTCAATTCCCGGTCAGATCACAGTGAATTTGAGAATTATTCAATTCAAAGTTGTGATCGAATACTGGGTGTTTGTGATGTCAATTCACATCATTTCTTCTTCTTCAATCCTTCTGATCCTGTAATAACTGGGCGTAGAATAGCGATTGGCAAACCACTAGTCCTGTTCTAGCCTTATCCTTCTTTCCCTACTCACTTTGAAAAAAGTGAGGTTGAGCGACAGAGTAACAAACAGTTCTCGTAGAAAAAACTTCTGTTAAGATATCTCCATTAGGAGGCTATATGCTCCACATTGGGAGCGGACATGGATTAAAAATAATAAAAAAAGTCCTCATTCAAATGTACCCAATTTGACCACTAATGTAGACTGTTGGTTGATTTATTGCACAAACATTTACATACTTACTAGAAGCCTGTGTAACCTTATTCTTTGTACTCTTGCGAATGATTTATATTAAAAATGTACACGTTTTTTCATCAAATTTATCTGGTCTGTTTTATAACAGAATAATATCACTATACTGTAATATTAACGAAGTCGTTGTTAGCATGATCATACTTGGAACATCTATCGAAAATATAATTTGATATTTGTTATTATTATCTTTCATGTTTCGTATTGGAACAGAATAAACGCCAAACATTTCGCATGTCTGTTTCTCATACAATATTGATATTTCTTTTTGTCGAAATACTGTATCCAAAAAAATATTCTACTTCATCAGAATTCATATAAGTTAACCCAAATTGCAAAATAAATAAAGACATTCTTCTATTTCATATCAAATTATGTATGAAGTAACTGTTCTGCTTTTTATTTATTGTGTTTGTATTTACATAATAAAAATATATTTAATACAGTATTTTTATTATACTATTATTTACAATGGAGAAGTGAAGCCAAACTATTTTTTTAATCCATGCTAATGTGAAGAATATGTCCTCCTAATGAAAGTACAGATTTTTTTGAGTCACAAGAGAACTGATTGAAAGTCAGTTTCTCAACCTTTCTTTTTTAGAAAGGATAGGGTTTAGGTCCATAGCATAGTGGTCAACCGTAATGAATCTCACGGGTTCGAACATCAGCTTTTTTAAATTTATTTGTCGACTTCTGTTCGAAGGCATATTTGTGAGATGCCTAGTCCGCTAGTCCTGTCCCAACCGCATCCACACTATTATCCGAGCTACAATTATTCAGCAGTACATTCTAAGAAGACAATTTTATATTTTTATACAATTATTCTTAAGTCTAGCTTATATTAAACTTACCTTACTACAAAAACGAATTACCTACCGATATTATTTTTTGTGTTTTATAATCTTGCTTCACTCATCACTATATTAGAATGTCTTGTATAAAAGAAACCTGGCTTATGAATGACAAATAGAAAAAAATATTTTCATAAAAACAGAAGTTGTCTTTAACTGGATATAGATGTATCATATACAGTCAATATTAAATACATTTTAACTTTAGTATAATTAAAAATCAAACATAGCAAAATAGATTGACTTTATATATATAATGATATTATTCACCCAGTATAAAGAAAAGCACCCAGTATAGCCACCTGTGTGGTCGAGTAGTCAACATCGTTGACTACCACTACGGAGGGCACGGGTTTGAATCCCAGTACGGACAGTTTTATAAATTGATTTTTCAATCGATTTATGAATTTCTTTTCAAAGGCATGGGTGTATGTGATGTCTTGAATTCCCCCCTACCACCCATCCTATCCTATGAACGGGGCATATCGAGAACGATTAGTTAACCACTGGTCCTGTCCTAGCCCTTTCCTTCTATTCCTTCTCTCTTTGGAAAAAGATAAGTTGACCAACTGAGTAACAAACAGTTCTCGTAGAAACATTTATGTTCAGATAAACTCTATTAGGACTCCATATACTTCACATTGGGAGCGGACATGACAAAAAAAAAGGAAAAACGTCACTCGAGCAACTTATCAAACATTACTTTTTTCAAAATAAACTTATTATGTTTGCGTGAATATCTTTAATAAAAAAAACCTTAACAACTCAATAAATGAGCTCAATTATGTGCATCAATATAATTTATTTGTTATTTTAAGAAATCTTTCGCATTATAACAATGACAACCATCCAGGAAACAAAAATCTGACTGAATAATTGCTATGTATGCACGGTGTGAATAAAATATAGCTTTTTACAAAAAGCTTTGTCAGAAAACCGGGATCTGGTGGAAAAAATAACTGGCATCATTAGTTAACATGCCAAAATAATGAACTAGCAATTACTATACATTGATCAACGTCAACAGTATTCACAAAAAGTCGCCTGGCGGAGAGCGGTGTTTTTTTTTGCTAGCGGAAAATTTATGACGTGAATTGAATTCATGGCACATAGTTTGTTCCCGTGTAAAAGTTTTAAAGTTACATAATGATCCATTCATAAGAGCTTTAATATATCGTAACGATACTGGCAGAAGTTGGTAAGAAAAAAATGTTAGTTATAACAACAAAAACAGAATTTTAGACTTATAGGAAAAATAAGTAATAGTCGCTTGGAACTGCCGGTAGTTTGTGAAAATATATTCACTAGTAGCTTGCGTAAGATTTTTCTTCTACATACAATTATACTAATCATTTGTACTGTATATGAAATTGTTATGAAATATTTCATCATACATATCGACTGTGGAAAGGAAAAAGGACGTAACCCACAGTTTTCTCAAAACAGGTTTTTTTCGATAATCACAATGTATCAAACTTGATACACGTTCTATTAAAAAGATGCAAGCTGCAAATGCCAAATTAGTATCTAAATTTAACTTTTAATTTTGAAAAAGATGACCTTGTATAAAATTAAAACCAAGAAAAAAAGATTGAAATAAAGGTTTTTTCTAGACAATTTCTCTAATTAATATTAGATTATGTCTATTAAACACCTGTTTAGAAGTCTCCGTGCACTTCAAGGTTGTGTATAATTCATAATTTGCATATAGCCCAAAATCATCAAAACACGTTTTTTGCGCCTCCTGTAAAATTTGAGATGTGTAGGTTACGTCCTTTTTAGGAGCATATTTATAGGAATAATAAAATTATGTTAAGGGAAAATATCTTAAAGTAGAAATCTATTAAACACCAATAACACTTTATCATATCCTAGGTCAAGCATAGCCCATAAAAATCTTTCAATATACTCCAAAAAAAGCTCAAACAGATGATTTTTTATTTTCCGCCACAATACAGCTGCCCAATGAATTATGGCCACAAAGGGTAAAAAAGATAACCTCCAACATATTTTTTGATTTACTCCCTGCAAAAAGAAAGCGGAATATAGAACATAGTCACTAGGGTATCCAATCCCGGATCCTTTTCTTGATTCCGGGATTGGACAAATGTGAATTCTGGGATACATCATTTCATTTCACTATCAGGCATTACACCTAACAGCCGAGGCAAAAGATATTTTTTTTATATATCACATGAGATTTCAATAAAAAATACATATTATTTTAAAATTGAGACTGCCAGGACTTGATCGCTAACCTCATACCAATAGACCACAAAAGACGACAATTTTCATTTTTACTAATTTAAGCTTTCGCAAGGGTTTTAATTATTTCAAATTAAGAACAGTCATCAATTTAAAGACGATATGCTACTGATCCCGTTTATTATGCAAAATGTCGGTTCTTGTCCACGGCTGCTACAAAATATCATATATTCATATATTAATTATGTTGGTATTACGGTATGGTATGTAATTAAGTTACACTAGCGGACATTTTTTAATATAGTAATAAGTCGAGTATTTTTACGTTGAATCCCAAAATATTGGTATTAGTTTTACGACAGTCCCAGGATTATGAAATCGCCAAATTGAACAGGATCCTGGGTTTTATTTTAACACGTTAAAGGATGGAGCTAAAAAAAAAATCTCACATTTTTAAATATCAGTGGAAACGTCAATTTGCTACTTTTTTGGAGGAACGAACTCTTATATTTTTCAATGATTGTAGAATCTGTCAAAAAAAGGTGTTCGAGTTGAAAATTATTTCAGAACCTCTCAATTTTTGACTTTTTTTCATCTTGTTATCCCGAAAGCCTTGATACCCAAATAATTGTAAATTGAGCAATTGTGATATGATATTATGGTGAATGATCGATCCCAGGATCGAAAATTTTGAATCCCGAAATCCAGGGATCACAAAAAATGTTCGGTATTGGATGCCCTAATAGCCACCCACTACTTTATTTTCTCTCACACAAATTTTCAGATGAATTACGTTTTATCATCATGGAAACCTCTTTAAGATGTCGTTATAATTTTAGTATGTGGACGCTATCAAACGATGACTACAATGAATCTAGTCGTTCAGTGTCAAGAATAACCGTTTATAAAAGTCTAAAATAGTGTTATAATAATGCAACATTATTAAGTCTTATCTCGTTGGTATCTAGGAAATACATTAAAAATGGTTTAAACTTTACGCGGTTATAGTAGTATGTACGCAAATTTAAACTTAATACGTTTTTTAACTTGGTTCAAGGAAATTATATTTCGAAAAAAAATGTTTTATTAATACATGTATTATTTTGTCGGTTCTGTGGGGCCACGGTCAAAGTTAAATAGCTTTCGTGATGGATTCAACCCGTTCAAGCCTCAGTGAGAACAGCATTTTTTCAATCGATTTCTGCTCGAAGGCGTGTGTGTTTGTGATGTTTAAAAATACTCCTCACTCCCGATATTCCAATCCTAAAATAACCGGGTGCAGTAAGAGCGATTAGTTAACTATTGTCGTGTCCTAGCTCTATCATTCTACTCATACTTTCTTCGAAAAAGAGAGGATGGGCAACTTAATAACTAGCAAAAAACTTTTATTAAGATAACTATGTAAAAGAGGCCATATGCTCCACACTAACAAACAATTGGACAAAAATAAACTGAATATTTAGGTGTTGAATGATCTGGATATAAAAACTGATAAACGTAACATTAATATTATATTTTACAATCATTAAGCTGGAGTCTTCATACCTTTTAAAGGTCATTTAAATTATTATATATCTTATAAATTATCGAGTTTAAGGAAATAAACTGCAGAGTTTTTTCAACTAACCCAACAAGATGTCTTTAATTTTAAATTTAAGTTGCTTTTAATTTTTAAATATAAATCAGGATTACGAGTCCGATGACACAATAACACAAAAAATATAATTTTGATAGAATTCATATAAATATTTCAAGTTTTCCGACTACAAGTATTGAGAGATAATTAAAAAAATATTTTATTACTAGAGCGAATAAGATTGTGTATTTGTAAAACCTACTTTAAATATTTTTTTGTCATAGTGGAAAGTATTACAATTTAAATTTATCAACAAAAAAAAGTTAATATTAATTTCGGATTATTTACTATCGCAAAATACAATAATTAAAAATTGATGGTTTAATATCAGTAAATTGGCGATTGAATTTAAATCTTATTATTTTTATTGAGCCTGTCCTAAAAGGTTAACCTTCTCACTAAGCATTGCTAGTAACACCTCAAAAGTGGTTTTCTAATTCATTTATTCTCCTTTATATTTATAGCAATGCACTTTCAAATTCGCATAAAAGTAAAAAAAAATGTCTGAGTCGCTTCTTCGCGTGAAAATGTGGTAAAAATATATTCTTACTGGTTTTCACTGTCGGTGATTTTATTTGACATGTAAAAAAGAATTTATCGGTATTGCGCCGTGACTAAGATATCCAATCCCGAAGCCTTTTTGTGATCCCGGGAATTGGGGATTGACTAATTTTCAATCCCGGGATTGGGTGCTCAACGTGAAATCGTGTATACTTTAAGAAAAGTTTTGGAGACTCTTTTTTTTTTTAACTCATCGAGGAAAACCCCGTAGTAATTTACCAATTTACCCAAAATATCGCCGTGACTCGTTTTTTTTAGCTCTTCCAAATCCAATATCCTATAAATTTTCAGGATTTGCTAAAAATTTCTTAATCCCGATCAAAATTGGACGGGATCCCGAATCCCGTAATTCCGGGAGGGGTTGGAGAGCCTAGCCGTGACTTAGTGACAGTGCTTTTAGCTTCTATACTATAATGAAGGTTCTGAATCTCTGAGTGGCCATATATTTTAATTTACTAGATATACTACATTGACTTTTCAAGAAAATATATTATAAATCAAAAAAACATACTTTCATTTCTACGATAATCATAATAGACAAGTATTTTTCAAAACTTCACAAGTGTGCATGGGATTTAAAACTCGTAATATTTACCAAATAAAATGTGTTACTTTTTATTTTAAATTTTTGGTAATAGTATTTGTGAACTGTTTGTTAAATTTTACAATTTTATTTCTTGATTTTTTGTGTTGATTTTTATGTATTATGTAGTTTTATTTTATATTTTGTCTCTTTATATTTGTTAAGTACATGGCAAATTGGCGTCAGCTGTTATGTCATGTACTATAATTTTAATTTTAAACAATAAATAAATAAATAATGTTATGTTAAAAATTGAAAAGAAGTTTTTCTTGATCAAACACTAGTTGAAATCCTCTGTTATAGCGAATAACGTAATATATATACATAAAGTGCTGTCAATTGTTGTCAAAGTGCTTTGGCAACAAATATAAATGGAAATAATGGGCACGGATTCCTGGTGGACCAATAAAATTGTATATATCGATTCTGCGATTCAGCATTTTGTATTCTATCCGTTCATCGAAAATAAGAGTTTAAGATGATTGTCCGCAAAATATTCATTCCGTCTTTTTGTGCTACTACATATTATACTTATTTGTGGGAACTTATACTGAAAAATCACTTCAAAAACCAATCGTCATATTTCCTGATAAAACGAGATTTTTTTTTAGTTCACTACTGTTCTTAGATAGCACAGAAGAATAAAAAAATGTTTTTTTCCATCTCTCTCATTAATACATCATTTTTCACCATCCATTGTCTAGATCAGGGGTTGGTTAACGTCAACTCATGGCAAAATACGACCTATTACCTATTTGCGATCTGGCCCTGATCCAGCCAGATGATGCGCTAATTGAGACACATATCATTTTGATGAGACTTGTTTCGAGCCCCTGTTTGATAAAATGTTATTTTGAAAGTGATTAAATTCTTGCTATGACCAGACTTTATGATTATGTTACATTTGGTGTTCAAAAATATATTTTATATGGGTTATATTATTGTTTTTATTATAAGTAAAACACCTATATAAAGATCCTCAAGTTTATGTTCTGGCCCGTTAAGCCAGTTTTTTTTAAATATTACAGCCCTTTCCAAAAAAAATCACACCATCAATAATTCTGTATAACTTTCAACATCTTTATTTTATTAGTTAACCTTCGTGTTTAATGCAAAGATTTTGACCATCGCAATCTAAAAAATCTGAGTTCAAGTATTAGTAAATTAATTAAAAGTTTTAAAAAATCATTCTATTTGAGCTGATGGACATGCATATTGTGCTTATCTCATGTAATTCAAAACATAATTATATTTGGTGCATTGTGTATTATTAGGTTTATGCAAAGTATTTTTTTCTTAATTTAAGGCTTTTATATATATATATTCATTTGCAAACTCGGCAAACCATGAAGTATTTTCAGAAATCAGTCTCAAACATGGCTTGATAACATACAAAATATCATTTCAAAGTGCCTAATGTTAAACTAAAAATTCTTTTAAAATGTATATTGTTTTACAAAATGATATTCAAGTTTATTCTTTTACCATTTCTAAATGAACCGTGTTTTCAAATAATACCCTCATTTTACGTAAATAAATCTCTAAAATATTACTCGAGCCGACTACAACATAATCTTAACTCTTTCTCTCAATCTGATTGTGGTGTAAGTTGTTACTAATTAATCTCAGGACATAAATTAAATTATAGAATACATCTATCATTATATTGAATATGTTTCACTAACTGTTGTTAGTGAAACATATTATATTTACATATACACAAGTATATTTTTATCTTCAGCGATTTGTTAATGATACATTGAGTAAAATACGATCCAAAAATAATAATACGGCGCTCTGTCTAATTTAAGTAACGGAGATTTAATGTAAATTTATGCAAAAATATTCGCAGAATTGAAACGAAAGCTTCACGTTTCAATGACGTATTATTGATGTTAAACTTTTTGAATAAAGCGATTCTAGCAAAAGCGTTACTCGGCTGATGTATGTTATTGAGCTTTGCACATAGTTGCTCTTAACGGATTATCCCATGACACCATTCTGCCTTGTATTCGGTGGTTCACGGAGAGTTTTGTTGATTCTATTCCGAAGAAAACTTTTGTTTTCGCAATGCGGTGCGAAAGCTTGGTATTAAAGTGGCCGTTAATATTGAATGCACAATATGACATTTTGAAAGTGTGCTTGCCCGTTACGTGAAGGTATATGACGTAATGTTTTACTACTACCACCCATTCCATAAAGCTATCGATATAAAAAAAAATACACCAATATTCTTGACCGGATAATAGCTATACGTGATTGTCTATGATATTAATTGAAGATGTTTGATGGAACTTGAATGTCAAATAACAATCGTTCAGGCTTGGTGAATCTCCGAAAGTGTCGAACGACTTGGGTACTAGAGTATCCAATCCCGGCCCTTTTTTTTGATCCCGGGTTTGACAAATTTTCAATCCTGGAATCCTAGGATGCCGGGATTGAACACTCAATATAAATTTGTGTATAAATTGGTATTCGGGATTGAGAACATTTTTGGTCAGCGACTTTTGAAATCATAGGATTTTTCTAACAATTTTATGTCGATTTCAAAAATTCATAAATTTACAGTTTTGCTCAAATTATCGGCGTGACACCTTTTTTTAGCTCTTTCAAGAATTTTCGAATCTTAAATAACAATAATCTACGGATTTACCGAAATTATCAGTGAAGGAGCTTTTTTTAAGCTCTTCCCAAATTGCTCTGTCAAAAAAATTAGAGCGTTGTCTCATTCGCCTGATATTTTTTAAGGCCTATGCATTTTAGCGTTTTGACTTGTAATCGTTTTTTCTACATAGACCCCGGGTGAGGCATGCTGCATATCAGGATAGGCATTGACTGTATATTACTATTTATTAACCGCAATTAAGAAACTCATTCACAAAACATAGCACGAGAGTAATTTACAAATACTTTCTGTAAAATTTATAAATGTGCGGTTACGATTTTTTGCCTATTATAGGCCGATATATCGTCATATCTTTAATAAAATTTAAAATCGTATTTTTACTTGAGGCTTACATGTCTTAAATGAAACAACGAAAAATCGACGTGTTAACTGCTAAGACTAACAGTACGACAAGACGAGCCAAAATGGAATTACAACTTATAATAATTTTAAACAAATGTTTGTATTTTAATGGCATTTCCAATTTTCATTTTTATGACAGGAAACATTTAAACAGTACAGTTAAAATCAAACATATATTATCGTAAAAGTGGCTGCAATAATATTTTCCATAAATCTACTCGAACCATACAGAATAACCTAAATGGTGGAAAATATTATGGTAACTAACAAAGCATATGCGACCTTATACAGTCAAATAATATAAACAATATTTGCCTGAAATCACTGTGACTAAACTAACCACTGGGTGAACACTGAACGAAACAAACGAATTATTAATTTTTTTACTTAAACCACAACTCGCTTAGAATCGCCATTTGTAGACAAGTATTAAAACTTTAGTTGCTTATTTTAAATATGAAAGATGTTTAAAAAAAACAAAAATATTTTCTTATTGCCTTGATTCACTGTGGCTCTTGATACTTTGTGAACCAATTTTTAGTAATTTTAACTTAATAAAACAACTAACACATTTGGAATCCTTAGTCAACCTAGCACTATACAATACCAAATATTGACGACAGCTGACTAGCTATTAATTTTGATATTGTTAACCGGTTATCTGCCAGCGATGTATTAACACGCCAAACAATTTTGTGCTCGTAGGGCCGGCCATACAAAATATGCGTGTTTCCACGCATTACTTGAGACGCGGTTCAAAGGCCACAAGAAACGTATTTAATAATTTTAAAATATCATGCATAATATAGTGACATCTTTTGGAATCATAGTGTGATACTTAAACTTCAAAGATATTGTTATGTAATCTATAATACAACGATTTAAAAAAAAAGCTTTTTTGTTGCGTTCAAATTTGTTGCTAGCAGGGCTACAATTCCTTGGCGATAATTTCCGTTTTTAGATAAATAATGGCGGAAATGATCAATCTTGTATTTATATAGTGTTTTTGATGAACTAATATTGTATGTCCAAAAATAACATATTTATTAGGCTTTATTTTTTTAAAGAAAATCACGGCCCTCCATGCACGGCCAAATTAATACCGCACGGCACAGATCAGGTTAAAAGTAGTAGGATGTTACGAAACAGTTTAATAGCAAAACAGTTGATTTAAAAAATATATATATCACTTTCTTCTCTTCACATTTTTTCTGCCGTTTTCTAAGCACAACCGTACGTGTTTAACCACTTGAATGCCAAGCGGACAAAGCGTTCAAAAACACGCAGTATCTCTAGGACATATTAATAATTTATTTGCGCGGTATTTAAGATGCGATTAAAGGATCGATCTAGACATATTAAACTTAACATGAAAGGTGAATTCCTTTCTTTTCTTATACGTTATTGTGATATTTAAGATAACTGTGAAACACCAGCTTACATAACGGCTGATGCTAAGACAAAAAAACACAAATTTTAGCTTCTTTTATCTATGTTTTGTGGTTAAATGACTAATGATTTCAATGTTCACTTTAAGTGCTCGGAGTCGGTTTTGGCTTTATTTATTTCAAAGTTGATATATTTTAAAAGGCTTAGGCCAAATTCATAAAAAACGGTATATCTTTCGGTTGAAATAAATCTTTTGTGTAGTTTTTATTCGGCCTGTAGTTCTTATATTCCAGTTTTATGCAGTATTTCACAATTGAATAGAAACTCATGGCATTTTAAAATGGAAAAATGGAAAAGGAGCGACAATTCATGCAATATTTAAAGCTCGGTGTGGTCGTAAATGTTGGAAAATTTTCAGGTCATATCCGGATAAAATCCTTACAATGAAACGTTCTCTTCTCTAAAATATCTTTATCGTCTTACTGCCGGGCCATTTTTTTTTTCGCAATAAAATATAAGTAACGGAATGAATTCTAAAGAGATTTTTCGAAATATCGTTTTCTTTGTTATTCTTAGATACCTACCAGAGTATCATTATTTATTTTCCTGATCTTGTAACAATTATGAAATTGTACTTTCCATTTGTCTCTGATATTATTTTGTGAGATTAAATTTGTCAGTTTGTAAAACCTCTCATTTGCCTAATTATGACAAGATTTTGCATTTTAATTTTACTGCTAAGGTTGTTTATAAGAACGCTACTAGATATTAGCTAAGTTTTTTTCTTGTGCATGAATTTATGCTTATCATCTTTAAATTGTCTATTAGTCGCTTTACCAAAATTATCTTACGCTTTCACAATAAGTTGTGGTTTGTTGTACTTGTTGGTAATATTTTTTTTCGGAAAAGAAGATATGATAGAGGTACGATAGTTATTATATTAAGAAAACGTCGACAATGCTCGCCGTGAACGAAACCAGTCCTGACCTTTTTAAATAAAGTGAAAATAGAGTATAAATGAATATTGTGTTTTCATTAATAAGTTCTTTAATATATTAATTTTTCATTGATTTGAAGAATATCTATGAGCCAATTTATCAATGAGAGATAAAATATTCAATTTCAAAGATTAAAATTTGAATCGTTCAAATTATATACATTCACACACATTTTGTAACTAACGACCTGGGTTTCGCCTTTTGGTATCTTCAGGCGTTCAAGTGCACAGATGAACTTGAACTGACGCTTAGTAAATGAATGTTTCGTGTTTATATAAGAGATAAATGTATCATTGAGTAAAAGATTTAGTTCGAGAAAAAAACTGTTTACCTCAAATGATTGAATATAAATATTCAATAACATCTTATTACATCTACGTAAATTAATAACAAAATTATCTATTACTACTATTTTGATATTAAAGATTATGATTGAAATATTGCAGTCAGCCTTTCTGCTGCATTGAAGTTTAAGCTAAAAATAAAGTAACCAACTGAGCCTAAGGAATATCAGATCCCTACGAGAAACACATGAACACCGCGCGGCGCATGCAAGATAGCTTCTCATCCGCCAACTGTTGTGTTTCATCCCACGTCATGCCACTATCCCGTTTTTCTGCATTATTCATCGTATGTATATATAGCACTCGACGATCTTCAAAGATGCTGGAATTCAGGACGCCTTTCAGAGGTCAATTCAGGTCGGCCTTAACCACTTCTCATACAAACATTTAAAAAACTTTATAACTTTGCATACATTTGATATCTGTAGTCTTATTTTGTGACAACGGTTATTTAAAATCACATTTAATTTTTAGGGCTTGAACGGGTGTGATGTTTTTTTTTAAATACATGTCCGCTCCCAATGTAGAGCATATGATCTCCGAATGGAGGTTTCTCAACAGATTTTTTTCTACAAGAAATGTGTGTTACTAAGTTACTCAACCTCTTTTTTTCAAAGAGAGTAGGGATAAAAATATAGGACTAGGACAGGACCAGTGGTTAGTTAATCATTCTAGCTGCGCCTGATTTAGGATAGAATAAGTAGAAGAGAATTCATGACACCACATACATTTATGACTTCGGACAGAAATTCATACACTCGACCATGCAGTCAGCAGTTCTACAATTCATATTTTATATATAGTTGATACCTATTTCGGCTAACGCCCTCGTCAGAGTATGTTACTAAGAACTCACTGTTCTGAAGAGGGCGGAATCCAAAATAGCTATTAACTATAAATAAAATTATAACTGTAGAATTAAAATAGTTTTTTTTTAGAATTATTTTAATGGCGTTTTAACAAATTTATTCCAACAAAATCAATATTTTCTTCTGGTCAATCATTAATTTATTCGGATTTCAAAATATCTGGCGCTGTTAAGATTTTCTGTAGCTAAAAACGGACAAAAAATAGTTGTAATCTAATTAAACAAAGGTAATAGACTTATATAAGCATGATTTTGAGTGGAGTATACAAAAAAGAAATATAGGCATTGACATGGTATCAGTTGTATAGGCCAAAGCTCTTACTACCCTTTTTGTGATGACAACTGGCAGACAGTAAAAAGTTTAGTTTAATTAATGACTTTAAAAATATTTTTTAATAATTACCAGGGATTGTCGATTTTGTTTGTGGCAACCCCATTTTTTGGCAACCTTACCAAAGACAACGCTGTAATTTTTTGGTGCTCAAGAATCATCCAAAGAAGGGGGGTGATTTTGAATCGCCGGGCAACGGCCCTTTTCTGTTTTTGGCCGTTGTCTTAGAATAGCGTAATTTCAATAATGTAGCAAATTCTCTAGTTAATCCGTCTGCGCGGGTGAAATTTTGTTAAATGTAGTTTGTTTTTTTTGCTATCTAACATCACTCTCTATTCATTTCGGCGGTGTTGATTGTTGTAATGTAAATCACATTTGTAAAAATTGTGTGTGATTTTGAATTAAGTGTTTATAAATTCTTAATAAAAACATAATTTCGTAAAGAGTTCTTTTCAATTTCCTACCGTCGCTTGCTCGACTTTTCGTCGACATTAATGTCGGTCTCCATTGACTTTCATTAGTGTTGACTTGTTCGTCAAGTACAGCATTGTGTTTTACTTACATATTTCTCACAACTAGATAAATTCTCTCAGAAAAAAAATTACGAGTCATGTCAACATATTAAATGGAATATGTTTTGTAAGACGCATTAATTCAACATTTTTACGATATTTCTGTACTGTGACGGTGAAATAGCAATATTCACGACTAAACTAAATATATAATAATTTATGAACATTCGCATGGCTCTATTTTCTAGAGAATTATTCATTTTAAGTTATGACTCTATTTTATCATAAATGCGATATACTTATAGAGAAGCACAAAAAAGTATACAATGTCCCAAAATGTTTTTTTATCTCGAAAAATATTAACGCTGCGTTGCTAAACCATATGTTTTTTTATTTTGTTGCGTTGTATGAGATTGGACGTTTTGTATTCTCGTAATACGTTTAATAATATAACATATTTTAACATTTCACATAAATTGTGTGAATACGCAACCCTTTGAGTAATCACGTACTAAAAAATCCTTTTTTTATTTCCAGAACGAGTCACTTCAGACAGCGCTCCAGTCGTTAAAGACGAAAGAATGTCAGGAGAGTTTTTCATCAAATAAGTATAGATGCTTGTAAGTATGAATTCCTTTTTTTATGTTTATACCCGAGCCATATAAATATGACGCGATTGCGCATATAAAACTTATTAAATAAAACGTTGGCAAGGAAAAAAAAATCGTCTTCATCAAGAGGGTAATCGCCCGGGGCTAATCTTAGCTGCCTCCAACAACTCTACCAACCTAACTGTCCTCGTCTGTGATAGCAAGTGATCGTCTTCCAGCTTTGCACAAGGGTATCCAATACCGGACATTTTTTATGTGCCCGGGATTTTGGGATTAAGAACTTTTCCAATCTCGGGATTCAACGTAAAATCGTTTATAAATTAAGAGAAATTTTTGATTATGAAATCCTGGGCTTTTCCTGGGAGACATTTTTTAAAAAATCTTTTACAATTTACAAATTGAAAAATCCAGGTATTTGCGGATTTCTCAAAAAACTCCAAAATTTTCTAGCATTTTTTTTTAGACCTCGTTCAACTTTCTGTAATTTTTTCAATCCCGGGATTACTGCCACAATCTCGGGATTTCGGATCACAGAATTGGACGAGATCCCGGGATTGGAGACCCTATTTGGCACCTAAAGTAAACGACAACTATAAACAGATCCGTCCAGCCAGTAAATCTACAACCTGCTGCTCATTCTGCGTAATTTTTGATTTCTGAACTTCTTTACTTCTTTTTCCATATAAGCCTTTAAATCTAATTAGAAGTTCAGCTCAAAATTATTTAATTATCTTCTCTGAGGAATTGTGAACTGCTTTTTTGACTGCCTTGGAATGACAATGAAATATTTTCCTTTCAAAGCTATTCTTATAGTACGATGAGATTATAAGAGCGATTAAAATTATCTATATAAATCTACATATATATAACGCTTGTTCTATGCTATTATCCACTTCGATATGATTGTTTTGACTTACAAAAGAACCAAGAAAGACAATACTGTTAACTGTGTAGATTTTTGTCACCGCTGACCGATTCAGATGGGTTTTCTTGGCAGAAGGCACGCATACATTGTTTTGCTACTTTATTTATATGCTGACCGTCTGACCATCGGTTGACATCGTTAAACATCCATAACCAAAAGCACTGGTAAAAACAAATGCTTACGTAATGCAATTTGTATCAATGATCAATATTTTACCTCTAGCACATTAAAATTCATATAGATAATCGACAATCAACATCGAGAATTATAACACAACATGTATGTTTTATATTGCTTAAACTTATGATTGACTTTGCAATAAGTACCTTGTTTAAAAAATCATCAAAGGAAAAAAAAATATAACGTTGAAAGCTTTCGTCTACAGCAGTATGATTTTTTATAAATAATTAGAAATAGTTATTAGGTTCAGCGTTTTTTATTTTACCAAGCATCTTACTTATAATTAAATTTTCTATTGTTAGCTTATTTGAATAATATTATGTTTTTTCTTATTTTCAATATTTCAGTATGTGACGAATATTTTTTTCATGATAACAGAAACCGTTATCTTTCTCTACAGTAATAATATTTTATTTTTAGAGATGTCTCTACACTTTTAATGATCTCAACCATGTGCACTTTAAAATTTAAGATCGATAAAGATTTTATATATTAGACATCTTAGATATTTTACGTAAAATGGACTTATGTCGGTGATTATGATAATAGACGTCTCTAGTCGAAAAAATCCTGAAGTGGTGTGAATATTTTCACTTGTTGCCATTTTCTTAGAAAAGTGGATACAGCGTTTGATGGAAATCTCACATTGAAATGCGTACGCCTCTCTTTGTGTGTGATGCTTTAGGAAAGCTTGTTCAAGTAACACAAAAAGCCCATTTATGTAACAACGTCATACTTCCGATCGTTTCACGCACCCTGCATACGTTTTAAGGCCTTATCCGTCTCTATTGCAAAAGTCAAATTTTGTAGAAGTTTTTTCTTTTTTCTTAAAAAGTTTTCTTTGAAGGCGAATAGAACATTACTTATAAACACATGTACTTACAAAATATTATACGTAAAACTCCATTTCACGTGCCCTACGAATATTTAAGCCAGATAAAAAGTTTGCAAATAGATCACTTAGACGATAAAAAAATAACATTCTAAGAATTGATATTTTGACAACGAAATGATAAATACTTGAAAGTATAAATACTTTAAATTTTGTATTGAATGAATGCTTAAAAAAGTGTATCAATATTTATTTTTTAAAACTTTAGTTTCTTTATTTTAAGACATGCTGCATATAAATTAAAATAGAAACATATTAATTGTCGCCCACTATAGGCCAGTTGGTTAGAGCTTATGTACTCTACAAACGTACACAATATATTTTCTCATCCATTCTAACTCATATCGGAAAATATAGTTTTAATAAAGTTTAATATGCGTGATCTTATTTTGTATTATTTCTATCAATAAAAAAAAAATTACAAAAATTATAAGGTACATTATTTAATGCACAACACAAATGTGAGGTTTTGATTTTTTCAAAAAAATATACTGTAATTAAATTTTAATTTTTTAATAATTTATCCCATCCCACGTGTATACGTTGTTTCAACTGTATTGACTTCACTTATTATTGACATAATTCAATTTAAACTGTCTAAACGTAGTAGCAGATTGCTTCCCCGCTGGGAAATTTGCCAGATAGAAAATCATGTTAATTCATTATTATTACTGATTTCGTGCAAATTTGTATCAAACTGCAATTTTGCAGTGAATTAATTATCTCCACAAAGGTTAGATAGCTAAAATTTAATAATTTACTATACTCGTTATTCGCCGAAACGTATGAAATAAAAAAAAAGTTTTTTTTAATTGATCTTTGACTCATTTATACAATATTTTCTATTAATTGATGACAGTGGATAGTAATATTACTTTTAAAATATAATTAACAATTTTGGCGTGTGTGCAAACCGGCTAACCAAATTTTTAAAAAAACTAGCTTTCAAAAGTCGCATATTTAACTGAATATCCGAGTTTTATAAGCAAACATTCGTTTTCGTTAAAATTTTATGCCACCTTTTAACAAAATCTGCTCTTTTTTACCTTCATTCAAAGACTCATTTCCATGCAAGAAAACTCATATGTAAAAATCAAAACAACTTTTGTTCGTAAGATAATGTTTAATTATTATTGTAGTCATACGGCTTAATTGTTGACGAAACTTTTACAACAAGCATCAATCATTTTGTTGAAAGTTGTTTACTGGTCCTTTGTAATAAAGCAAGTATTTTAATATGTTTTTCCACTTATTTCTTGAAGTACCTACTGACTTATTTATGAGATAAAACTCCGAATTGTTTATATGCGTGGTTTCTTAAAATTCGCCATAAGTTACAAATATCTCAATATTTAACAACTTTTTACTAAAATTGTTGATGTAACGAATTTCACATCTTATACCGTCAACATATGTATATAATCATCATTATTAGTAGATAAACATAGTTTACTGTCGTATGAGTGATTACCCTGGATTGTTTACCACTAGTGGCTGATACTAAGTGGACACCCACTTAAACATAAACCTATTTAAGTGTCTGGTAGAAGTAGGGCTAGCTTAGTTTAGAGAGTTGAAATACTTGGCAGTGAGAGCGGTTTTAGGTGAGAAAATTAGACATGTCCTTGAATTTGAAACGAGGAATACCATCGAAGTCTGTAAGCGATTATGAAGAAATTAGTGAGTAATACATTCACTTTTATGACGTTTACTGTAAAGTCTCGGTAGACAGACATTATATTATAAAAATAAAGCACTTCGTTAATGCGTTAATTTACAGTTATTCTTTGCCGTATTATTTTTTTATAAAAAACCTTGAATCACTTTATATTGTCATCAGTTAATTTATATACTCGCGATAATCGAAACAATTTTTTGATCTTTAATAAATAATTTGAAAAAAGTAATAATTATTTTTGCTTGAATTATTGTCCTCGATCTTTCGATTTCATTTAATTATTTTCCAGCGTTCACAAATATTTAATTTCCAAGAGCAACTTATACACCTAGTCCTTTTTTACGCATTTTTTTTTGGATTGCACTATATTGTTTTGCCTTTTTTGGTAAAACAATAAAGTATGCTTTACTTGATGAACAGAAATCGTTAAAAAAACCTGTTTGTCATAAATCTCAATGTTTCAAAAATAATAATTTAAAACCCATAAATCTTTAGTGAAATTTTAATTTGCAAAAAAAACTCTTTGTGGCATAAAGTTTTTAGTAAAAAGATTTCAATTTTATGGATTTTTAATTTTTAGCGTAACGTTTATACCCAGTCAAACACTTATAATACATTGAGCATGAGATACTAGAAATCAACGTATTTTCTTTCACAGTAAATACACTTTACCTCTGTCCAATACTAGTTAAGCTTTTTCTTTTGCTTGAGTCTTCGGCCAAGGCAAGGCTAGGAGGGTTTTATATCTTTCAGATGTATACAAATATATTCGACCTTCTTAAGAAGCTGATCCGCAGTGGAGATTCCATGACAGTTATTTGTTTTGTCGAGGCTCTAGAAAATTGAGCACATTTTCGCTTTTACCCGTATCCATCTAGAAACAAAAACACACAATGCTTTTATGCTTTTCAAACAATTTTTACGGTATTAGAAAATGAGCACTTTATTTAGTGGAATACTTTTGTATCTGGTCATAAAACTTGGAAATCGACCATTGGCACACTATTTTTTAGTTTGAAACATTAAAAAAATATATTTAATCTATACAAATATTAGATAATTCAATTTTCCGTGCCGCTCTTTTAAGTTTCATAGTATTTCGTAAGTTTGCCAATACAAAATACAAAAAATATACTCGCACCCATATTATTGATATTATATACCATTTTTCTACTTATTTACGCAGAACGATAAAACTCTTAAATTTATTTATTTTTTATAAAAATTACTGCATTTTATCTTTTATTTAATGCTAGAATATATTGTATAACATGCATTAAGAAAAACACAATATTTCTTGGTAATATTTATTTCCACTTTTATTTACCAAGATCAGAAGCATTTGGTAATGTTCGCTATGAGTGAAACCGGTACTGAACTTCGTAAACAAAAGTGGAAATAATTACAAAAGAATATTGTGTTTTTCTTAATACAATGTCATTCCACCAAGTATTGACAGTGAACACGCTTAAAGTACTAAACATGTTTTGGTCATGAGATGTAAATATAATTTTCAGATCGAATTGTTTTTGGTTCTATCTACAAGTAATATTATTCTAGAATTGATACTCTATTATTGAATGTGAAACGTCTCAAATGATAAATTTTGATGAAAATTATTTACTACTAATATAAAACATAAAATGAAATGATTCAATCAAAAAAATCTATGTCTTTATATCATGCGTCGTGTGCCAGTGCAGTGTTGTGGGGTGTGCTACAAATAGACAGATAAATTAAAACACACAGTATACATACATACATAAATTAAATTTCATAATATTGTTATTCCACAGGTTGTGTAACAAATTGTAACACATATTTTATGTACATGTAAGAAGATGCGATAGTTCATCTTTATATGAATTATCTTAAGGTTAATTAGCAATGACAAAGTTATCCAATTTAATTTATATTTAAAATGAACTTCTACAAAGTTCCCAATGAATCCAACAAAAATACTAAAATATTAAAAGTATGAACAATATTCAAAACTAATGGGTATGCGATGTCAAGCAATCAAATTTTTTAGAATACAATTCATGACAATGAATGTATTAAGCAATGCCTAGTTGTAATATAACTTAAATGATCAATTAATAAGATGTTGTTACCTTATATTGGTGTTCTATTTTTAAATTGCAGTAATAGATATAAATTACAAAAATATATGAATATTTACTCATTAATTGTAATTGTTAATGGTTGAAATGTATACTTTTGGTTGTAATCAAATGTCGATCTTATCTATCGTTATACAATATATATGTAACTGCCCATTTAAAAATGAAATGTCTTTCTACCGTGAGCATAATAATTTGTTATATAGCAATTAAGTTTTGGCGCTCAGCGAAATAAAAATTCAAAATTTAATTTCGAAAGCCGTAACATAAAAACCGTTAATAGAGACTTTTGATTTCCGTAAGAACTTTCAGAGCAAAAACATTTAGTATTTACAAAGTCACTCCCAACAGTAAAAAAAAAACAAATTGAGAAAGGCTATTTGTAAGTATGTACAATAACAAAACCGAAAGATAATTTTGTTATCTTAATAGTGGAGCAAGTAATTTGATTAAGTAGGTAAAATTACTTCTGTAAACAACAAACTCATGTTCAAATATTCTGGAAAAATCGTCTTGGGAATTTTCGCAAACCTGCTTGCCTCTTGACTCCCTAGATGAAATCGCATACAATGAAAACCTATTTTGGGTTGTGTTAAAGATGTTTTATATAAAATATAAAATTGTTTTTCCAATTTTCCTGAAACCATATAAATAATTCGCTTTTTTATATGACGAAACAACATTATCAAAATTGTATATCTTATGACTTCGTTTATCTAATTTATAATTAACGATAAAGTATATAATATCTACATATTGAAACCATAAGCTAAAATATTGAATTTGAATCGTTCAAACTATATACATTCTCACAGATTTTGTCACTAACGACCCGGGTTTCGCCTTTCGGCATCTTCAGGCGTCCAAGTGCACGGATAAACTTGAGCTGTGTTGACTGTGAACTGTGATGAACTGTGTGACACTTGAACAGTGAACTTGAATTGTCAGTTCAAGTTCATACGTGCACTTGAACGCCTGAAGATGCCGAAAGGCGAAACCCGGGTCGTTAGTGACAAAATCTGTGAGAATGTACATAGTTTGAACGATTCAAATTTAATATTGAAATTCCACCAAGCACCTTCAGTCGAAACCTTAAATTATAAAATATTGAAATAATCATCTTAATAATCACATTTTAACTATAGTTACAAATTGAAATACACATTAAATTAATATTTTTTAAAATTGTACAATACATACGATATTATTTACTAAGTATTTAATTTGTATAGCACACAAAGGGTGAAACCGTTCTTAGATGGTAGAATTGAGTCTTTATTTCATATGATTTTGATTTTAATTTTGAGTAATTGCTAAAAAGCAAAAATCGATTGTAATATTTCAATTTAAATTTAAAAAAATGACAACTAGTATGCTGAAAAGATAATAATAAATATTGTAATGATATAGAGTACTAAGAAATAATATAATGATATAATCGTTTACGTAAAAATCGCTTTTTCCACACTTTCATATAAAATTTAACAATTCAATAAAATACTTCAATATACTGTAAGAAGACTTTACTCTCAATGAATCACTTGGTAAGATTTTCGTAAAATATATATATATATATATATAGTTTTTGGAAAATTATAAAAATACCACTTAAAAATTTCATCTGTATTTTTCATGTTTATACATTATTGTTTTATTTTTTTTATACATGGTCCATGTTATTTTCAAAAAAAGAGTAATATTATTCAATAGTTTTCTAATATGTATAGAATATATTACACAACTTTCTTCGACACCTCTTCCCGACTTCGATGTCTTTGCAACTGCTAATTACCCTAAAAACAATCAAATATTTTCTTTTTGTTTCATTTCAGAGACAAACTCCCAGCTGACGTGAGCAGTTGCAGTAATTATGCCTATCTGGAAGACATTTACGAAGCAATTACTAAAGATGAATGTAAGTTTTCTTAATTAGAATATTTCCAATATAAACTAAAATAAAAAAGGAAAACTGACTTAGCAGTGCGTTATATTCTTAATTTAATTTTTCAATAACAGTTTTTGTTGAAAAAACATGTCATACATTTTATAAGTGAACGTATTGTGTGGGATATCATATTTAACTTGGCAGCATAAAGTATCATGTTTGAATATTATATTCTTTCATATTTTTTTTCTCTCATTTTCTCATTAACTTTACGTTTAGTTTACGTTTTTTTCTTGATCGTTATTGCGCTATGAAATGTGTCTGTAAAACAGCGGTGGCATATATATAACGGGTGGTGGTAAGACAACAATCATCTTGTGATATTTTTTTCGTCACAAATTTCGAGTTTTAATATTAATAAAAGTATTAATAAAATTAATTAGAATTTTTCTGTTTTTTACCATACCTACTCCCAATGTAAAGACTATAGATTCCTAATGGAGTTTATCTCAACGGAACTGTTTCCACGAGAAATGCTTGTTACTCAATTGCTCAACCACTTTTTATTTCAAAAAGAGTAAGGATAGAACGATAGTGCAAGGGAATGACTAGTGGTATGCTAATCGCTCGCTTTAAGACCGGTTTTAAGGATAAAGTGGATGAGAGGGGGGAATTCAAGACATCAAATATACCTTCGGACAGAAATCCATAAATCGATTAAAAAAACAATTAATAAATCTTTTCGTTCTGGGACTCGAAACCGTGACCTGCGTAACCGAAGCCAACGACGTTGACCACTTGACCACGCGGCCGGAAATTACAATTTGGTTGGTCATTCTAATGGATGAGCTACACATTATTACATTAGAATAATTTCTTTATTTGGCTGTTTTCACATATTTTTAATTATTTAGTAAAGAATGTATCAAAACAATGAATGAAAATAAATAAAAATAATTTGCGTTAAGTAAAGTATATTAATAACATTAGTTGTCATTATAGTTCAAATATGACATTAGATAATTTAATTTTTAATGTTTTTTGAGATAGCTATTTAATAGTTGGATCTCACATTTATTTTTATATCATAAAATTTAATTGATTTTTTTTTATTGTTTAAATATAATATATATACAAGACATTTTTTTTTTTAATCAAAAAATATAGCTTAGAATCTAAGCTTTAGATGTTGTATATACGTTCACCAAACATCAAACAAAAAATATCTTAGTTTCCTAACAATAATCAAATCATTGTTATAAATAGTTTTGAGGTGTAGAATTAAACACATATTCAATATGTTTTTGGCTTTTAATGCTTTTAGAAATTTTAGTATTATTTGTGCTTAGTTTACAGAAAAGATTCAAATAATTATTTAATTAACTTTAAAATCATAACAAAATACACTATTAATTTCTTGTTTTATCAGTTGATATTAAACAACGGTATTTCAAGCATGAAATAAACTGTATTTTAAAAATAAACAAACTCTGTTTTCAAATATTTGTTCAATGGCAGTTTACGTAATTTCCCCGAGTGATTTTACGACTGTAAAATTTTATGGAGCAATATTTACGATTTTGATTTTGATTTTAATCAAACCGCTCACGATTGTGCCGCAGTACAAGTGATGAATTACAATTACATCGAATAGAAAAACTTTCTCATTCCCTGCGGAGGTTATAAAGCAAGGTAAAAATATTATTTTTTCATTAATATTTGGCACATACCATTGTCCGAGACCTTACTCGTTGGCGCGCGTAAAAAGATATTTTTTACGAAATCAAGTTTGATTTTTTTCTGCCACGTTTTGCTCTGTGAAGTCCGGGTCGTGATTTCAGTTTTATGGTCGATAGAAACATCCCCCGGGTACTGTTAAAGTAACCTTCCTGAAAATGGGACGGCAGCACAGGGGTGAATACTGGAAAACATTTCGCGGAACGCAAAACAATATCGCTGGAAAAATGAGGAAATCGGCTTTTGAGATTAGACTGTGTTATAGCGTTTCGTGCATTTATTTCGATATTACATTTCTCCTTCATATGACTTTGGTTGTATCTATAAAAAGGATATTGGCTTTGCTTAACAGATGCTGCTACAATTATTGCTCGCTATCAAAACTAAATATCAATGTTCATGTTTTAAAATACGTATACTCTCTTATAATATTTTCCAAAGAATGTTTGGCATTAAATATTTGGTTATCCAATAAAACTTTGAAAGTTTGTTTGGCAACCAATTGGATATGCTGAGTCAAATATTTTTTGATTGAATATCCGTGACGGATTTTTTCAACTATTTTTATATTTCTTCTGTGTGTTTTAAGTTGTATTATTTTAAATAAATTTAATTTTAATAAAATAACAGCGTTGTGACTACAATTTTGTATAGCTTATACAATTAAATTATGGACAAACGGATTTTTTTATGAACAGTTATGGTATCATATTAATTTTATAAAATAAATAAATAAATAAATATAATCATTTATCATTAAGAATTTACCACCACATTTGTAAACTGTGGTGACAAATTAATACAATATAATTAAAAAATAAATACTATTAACACAATATAATTAGTACAATTAATAATAAACCTACTAATAAAAAGTTACATGTGACGTCAATCAATTTGATATTTTTTTTCCCTCCGCCAAAAAAATGTCAGATGACCTGTTTTACAGATAATTTAATTATTGAATCCTTTTTTACGCAATTTTTTGTGTTACTTAAAAACTATCCTACTCAAATAAATAACAGTAGTTGAAAATATTATCGAGAATGCCTTACTACAGAAAAAGCATAGCATTATTTTTTTTAACCACATCCACTCCTGACGTAGAACATATTACTTTTAATGTAGCATCCCAAAAAAAGTTATCTTTACAACAACTGAATTTCATCAAACCAGTTGTTAGCCTTGCTTTTTCGGTGGAGAATGATAGAAGTTTGAGGCTAATAAATGATTGTTGTTCAGATAACCGTAGTCACTACATCCTGATTCTAAGAACTAAATAGGCGGAAAGGAATATTTATTTCACATAAATCTATGCTTTTGAAATAAAACAATATTTCTATTTACCGTATTGATACTTGAGCCCGTTGGCACTATCAGCGAAAAATTTGAACTCCTAAGAGCGTTGACTCCTCGGCTAGCATATTATTATTCTCATTCGGTCATTTAATCATTGTTTTCATTTAGCTTAAATACTATAACTATCTTTAATCAACGATTAAAGAACAATTGTTTTTTTTTACATTTCTTCAAATTTCATTTAATATTAGACTGTCTTTGCTCAGTTTGTGAGCATTTTTTTTAAATATACTAATAAAAAAAAAATGTATGCTATTTTTGTTCTTATACTAGACACTTTACATTTTACCCACCACAAAAACAACGCTATTTAAAGTAACGACTGTCGTCAACTCAAAAATGCCATACGGATGTTTAGTTACAAAAAACGATAAAACAGTTTACAAATAAAATAATAATCTTTCTACCGTATAATGTCACAAATAAAATTTATATAACTGATTTATTGGCTGTTCTGTTATCCGCTTCGTCCATAAATTGGGTACAATTTTCTGAAGGAATATTCTAGTTGATTTTATTTGCCGGCCATCCAATTTTCACCGGAAAATGTTCCCGAAGGAATTGGGATTCCTAACTGGCTAACGGTCCTTGTCAGAAGTGAATTCTTGGACCGTTATACGAAATGGGTTGACCTTTTCATACACATATATACAGTGCTAGTAAATTATTCACATGTTACACTAATCACTGTTAAATCCGTTTAATCCAGTTATTCTTTATCATCAAATCGTCTCCTAATTTCATTACAAATTATTTTTAATCTTTGTATAGTAATTGAAATGCCACCAATATTGTCTAAATACATTTTTTTATGTTTAAACAGTTTTTCTTTTGTGAAAACGAGCGTCGCAACACATATAATATAAAATGTAAATTAGGAAATTTTGAACTTATAACAAAAGCTTCCGACATAATGTTTTTAAAAATAATATTAAAAATGCTTTTCAAACATTAAACATTTTAAGAAGATTTTTTAAGTCATCATAAAATTTTGATACATCTTAATCATACATCTTACTATTTAACATAATAACATTGTTTTATTTGATAAATCAGTTTTGGAAGATTTTAAATTGAAAATAAATAATAATTTTCTTCCTTCGAAATACTTAGTCTTATTTTTGAGGATCGTTATCACCGCGAACAGCATTTGGTACAATTTCTAGCCAACTCTGCTTCCAGGCTATTTGCTTAATTTGATTATTCAACCCTACTGTAACTTTAATTTTTTATATTTCTTTCTTTTTTATAAAAATAATATTTACGTATATTATTAAAAATACTCATAACAACAAGGTCTTTATTTAAAAAAAAGTTTCAAAATCTTTTATTTTTTAATGTAAAATCAACCAACACGAGTGGGTCTTAAAATTTAATGGCTTGGGTCTAAGATTACACAAATTTTTCCCAGATTTTTCAATGCCAATTATTTTATTTCTTTTGAAAGCCGAAACATATCAAGAGATGTTTTTTTCTTAACTACTTGTAGTCATCTTATCCAAGTATTTCCCTCTCAAAAGAAGCATTGGCCGACTTCATACTGTTACAATATTGACATGTCGTTAAAGTGTTAACGATAGCGTGAAGCTGAAACAGCTGTCAACAATACACATTGCGGAACTAGTAACTTTATTTTATTACAATGAAGTTTTACTAAACACAATAACAAGTTTAAAAAAACGTGATTTTGTTCTTTTCTTATGTAAGAATTTGTAGAAAAGCAAATTTTTAGAAAAGTATACAAAAATATCTTAAAATCTTAAAGAAGAGCTTTTTTCTTGTTTTTAATTACTCTGTACTATTAAAAACTTTAAATGTAACTGTTGAAAACATATGATTTCAATTTTGTTAAGACTTTTGAATATTCTGAAGTATAATTATATTGTTTTGTGTATTGTGTATTACGTGCTTTAGTAACATAAACGTAAGAAAACATTTACAAAAGAAAATCAAATAATACAAGAAAGCGTTGAACAATCAAGAAATGTTGTATCAGATTGCCAATGAAAACTTTAACTCTAGATGAGGTATTTAATTGGTCGTTCACAGAAATTGAATACAATTTTTGTACATCTTGATAACTTTGTTTACCAATTGGAGAAAATGGTGGAAATTTCTCGAATAATAAGGAAAATTTAACCAGTTAAATTTACAAAGATAAAATAAATATTGAGGTAAATTGAATTTTTGATTAGATTTTAAATTGGGGTATTTATATTTTAAATTTAATTTATACCAACGCACTCAAATTATACAGGTAACATTATCACGCTCATAAATAAAACTAATTTTCTTCTGCGATCTTTTAATACATCGCTACTTAATGTTAATCGAAATTTGGAAGTCGGGACTTATTTAAAAGGTATAAACGTTTTTATTTTTAATGTGCGTCGTATTTCATATCAACCCTTATTCGGATAAAAAATAACGAAAAAACTTTTTACGTGGCTATTTTTCAGTATATACTATATGTTTCTTTCGTTATATACAACAAATAATTTGACCCTTTTTTGAAGAGCAAAAATAAGAGTTCAAAAAAAATGCCATAATTTTATTACAAAATGTTTTTCACTAATATATATAATAATAAAATCACTCCTTTATTATATTCAAATTAAACCTTTGTTTCAATCTCATATTTATTTAA
The DNA here is from genome assembly GCA_031772345.1 of Himalopsyche anomala. Classification (NCBI taxonomy): domain Eukaryota; kingdom Metazoa; phylum Arthropoda; class Insecta; order Trichoptera; family Rhyacophilidae; genus Himalopsyche; species Himalopsyche anomala. The sequence goes on from CM062829.1 coordinate 15,764,041, forward strand.
ATGATCAGTACTAATTTCGCTCATATTTTTAACACCAACTGTTTGTTTCGCCCTCGTTAGTTTATTATTTGTTTAGTATAAATAGCCTGTAGTATTTATCACTTGAAAATGGTAGTGATAAGTTAAATCGGTGATAAATAAATGTGGAATATTTATTAATACAAAAAAGTGTTTCCTTTTTCAATTTAATGCTTTACCACCAAGTCCACCTATTGACACAAAACACTTTAAAAGAGAAAATAAATACATACAACTTAAATTGTTATTCTTCTGAATTATATAATTTATAAAAGTATTTGTTTTAGTTCATTTTCAACAAATACCAGAAAAACTTTTGTATCCAAATGATGAATAAGAATGAATCTTTTTAAAAATTAAAGTGTGTTTCTATCACTAAACAAATTCAATTATAACGCTTTACATTTCAAAAACAATAAATAAACGATACATTTTACGCCACCCGTAGTCTGGAAACTAATTTCTCTATTTTTCTTGTCCGTCGTGCAACTGGTAAAGTGCACAATATATTTTTAGCGTGGGATCTCTTCTTCCCATATAAGTTCTTTGAGCATAGAATTTAAAACATCCGCGTAAGTGATGAAATAATGAATATTATACTATTACCTGTAATCATTTTGTAACGTCAGATGACTTCCACAAAGTAAAACACGATATCCTTCTATGCCAAGAATCATAAAAAATAATATAAATTTGAATTGTTTGAATTTTGTACTTTTCCATAAGTTTTGTCGCTAACGACCCCGGTTTCGCCTTTCGGTATCTACAGGCATTTCATGTGCACGAATGTACTTGAACTGAAGAGTAGTAAACAAATTGTATCGTTTATATACAAAAATAAAAGTGGATCCCTCAGTTTAATTGTTATTAATGTAATCTACATGAATTAGCGAAAATTATTGATGTTAATGAGTTTCAATGAATCATGTGGGTGGATTATAATTATAGAGTATTTTGAATGTAGTATTGCAAATACTAATAACCAGACAATAACATTTTAATGTGTTTAAATAAATACGTTCAAACACCTTCAGTCGAAATTAAATTAAAAAATAATATAAATTGTTAAATCCTAAAAATCATACAAAGCTGTTGAGATGCTTTCTTAGATCTCAAAGGTATGGATACATAAATAATATGTTTGTTGTGTGTTTTTTAATTTGCAAAGCCCTTGATGCGGAGAGGTTTTTGGAACAACTCGGCGGAGAGTTAGTAGCAAGATGTTGTTCCGGGCGATTAGAACGAGCTCTACGATGCCTCGGAGGAGATCTACACGATTTTCTATCTACGCTAGACAGCGTACACGATGTGCTACATAATCAGGTATGTCTTATTAAAGTATTCATTAATACATGTGCTTCTTTTCATAAGTGCCTACATAAAAAAAGGATAAAAACCAATGGCACTTGGAGTATATTTATTTATAAAGTTCAGCTATCTTGAGTTGTTTTTTAAGTAATATTTATGGTAGGGTTTTTTCTCACAGTAAGTCAAAATAATACGCGGTAACAATATGTAAAATTAGAAAAGTATTTGAGACTCACAGAAAATCAGTTTTTAACTCTTTTAACCATACTTAAAGTCGAAAAAATTAGTTGATTTTAATCGGTAAAATTGATACTCATATTTGTCTGTGTTAAATTTGTATTTTTTTGGCAAGATGTCGCAACTAACAGACGCTGCAATGCTCAAAAATAATATTGCGCCACATAAGGCATAATAATTAGACCACATTAGTTTATTTTCATAGTAAACATTCGTTGGTTGCGTACGACGTCACGCTGTACGTGACCTACAGCGTTTATTGTAAAGTTCACCGCACTCTCAAAGTTTCAAAATCTGTGAACCTCACATCAAAATAAATCAACTAATAGATAGATATTAAAGCATATAATGATTTTCCTTATGGATCTAGTAGATCAATTAAATAGATTGAAAAACTTCAATCAGAAAATCAGAAAATTGGTCCCGGATTGGATGTCATATCCGAAACCAATATTGTATGAACTTTTAGCTATGCTTCCTACTTATTAGAATAGATTCACAGCTTACTTAGTAAAGATAAACAAGTTAATATTTTTCCGTGCTCGAACGTCAAACCAAGTCTGTTAGAAGTGTATTCATTAATTTCTTATTGCTGTATTAAATATTTCACATAACAAAAGCATGTCAAATAATACAACGAGTTAGTTTTCTCGAATCGAGTGAGAATATTCTCTGCCACTTTACATATTATAGCAATAAGTAGTGACGAAGCCGTCAATCTTTAAAAAATGAGATGCTGATATTATTAACTTTAATCTTTGCAGTTTTTGTACGAGACTCTTAAATGTTAAGCTATTTAATAATGTGGTTTATTTTTTACTTTGGCCATCGTAAATTTAGCATTCTGCTCAAGGTGCGTAAACGTGTGGGGAGGGGTATATTTATAACCCACCCCGAAGATCCTTGACGTGCCATCGCAGAGCCGGCAAAAGAAGTTAATTTGGTTCATCTGTAGTTGACAAAACGTCAAAATGTCGTATCGTAAAATGTAGATGACACTTTTTGTTTAAACGCCAATTTTATAGGCGCACTTTATTATTGAGTTTACGACCTCAAGACCATTGGACGCTAGGGAAAAGAAATTCGTTATACGGCGTGAGCTTTGTTACTTTTTTTAGAACTCGGGCTTTTTTCATTTAGTCAATTATTTGAGAATTTTTTTCGGGTGTACAATTTAGTGATATTTTTGTTTTTAATTCATTTTATGAATAAGTGGAATTCTTCTCGTTTAAATATTTCGAAATCTTTTCCAACTAAATATTTACTAGTGCTTATACAAAAATCGACTTTTGAAAAAACCTGTTTTCGAATATCAATATTGTTATAAAACCGGTTTATCCGGTTTTCGAAGTTTTTGTTTAGTGTTACCTTTCAGAAAACATGATTTAACAAAACACAAAGCGTTCACTGATCGTTTTGTATTAAAATTTCCTGATATCGAAAATACCTTTTTGCTGGGTAATAATGTGGGGCATATGGTCTTTAAGCCATCAAATAAAATACCCAAATTTTCTGTCCTCTTGTTATAGACTCGTTTATGGGAAATTCGGCACAACCGGTTATGAAGTTGAAAACCCGGTTTTCGAATGTCACACATTTAGCCAAAAAAAACGGTTTTTAAAACCGGTCTTTGAAAACTGACAAGCCCTAATTACAACTGTAAGTACAATAGCTATAACTTATATGACAATTTAATAATAAATTATATCAATGTAGTTTAAATGATATTTTGTAACGTTATATCGGTATATCAACAACGTCTTTTTTAGATAAGTTGTTTTTATGTAATATCTATATTCTTTATAAAAGGTTGTGACAAAATTAAACTTCGTCATTGTTTCAAACATTAGGATAAAAATAACAATGTTTTTGATTTGTTTAAAGGTTTCATTATTCAGTTAGTTAAGGACAAATACTATTTTTAATTACAATTTCTTTTCTGTTAATTTATATTTTATTATTTAAGGACGTTGAATTGCTAACGATTTTTTTACGAAACGTCTTATTTATCTTTAATTAAATAAATGATAAATATTCAAAACGCCATAATAAAAACGCGTTATAAAATAATGACGACTGTTTCCGAGCGATATAATATTATAATATGTGTGATATTTGATTATATGAAATACCAAAGTTTTATTATAAAATAATTTTGTGTGGCTAAATATATATTATATTATTAATATTACTTCTTTTATGTTTTAGTTGATTACGTTCAGTTAAATTTATAATTTACAACGTACGTTTGACGGTTTAATTATTCTAACGATAAATGCTCTTAATTAATGAAAATGAGAGAAAAATAATGTATCTCTGAATGATCACCGTTGTAGTTTATAAATTAAACATAATATACTTCAACATACAATATTATTCTCAAAACTAGAATAAAAATATTTTCTCTAGTTGGAAATTTCACACCGCTCATTAATTATTGCAATAAAGACTCAATTTCTCCAAATCGTGATACATTTAGAAAGACAAGAATTATTTGACTATTAAAAACTATTAAAAAAATCATTTTAGTTGTAATATTACATTTTTCTGTAAACTTTGAAAATAAAACCTGCATCTTCACTATTTTTAGCATTAGTGTATATCTTTTGTAAGTATTCCCACAGAAATAAAAGAAACGTTTTACAAATGGAATAAAATACTAAAGATGCTCGATCACAAAAATTTCATATACGAAAATATGGTGACGTATCCCTTCTGTGGTGTTTATATCCCATGACCCGTCAACAGAGTGATAGCGTAGCCATTTATACTCGATTGTGGCCGGTTAACCAATTCTCTAAGATAAAAACATTTTCCGTGAAAGCACGTTATATAAGAATTTTGTAGAAAACGTGACAAAAAAAATGCAATATATTTGTTTCGTTTTACATTTTCAAACACTTTCTGTCTTTTTTATCAACCAAGTAAAAGGGTCTTAAATTAAACTCTTTGTTTATTTCAAGTAACTATTTTTCTTTTCCGTCTTTTCAAAGAACCATTCTTTTAACATAAACCATTTTTGTGTTAATTTCAGTTATGGAAAATTATATGTGATAAAAATCAAATAATGATTCAATGTCGTCATCATGTAGTAAAAATTTAGACTTGATAAGTCTTCAACTATTATTTTGCTATTCGCAATGTTCACAAATCATAAAAAAATATTTATTTAAGGGCAATTTGAGTGAGATTTATCACAGATAAATTATAAGGTTACACCATTCTCATTTTTTTAATGTTTAAACCATTTCTACATGCATTTAGAGCTTTTGTCCAAGTTTCCGTACCACTTACGATTCAATGAGAATCATTTAAAATCCACAACTTTAGTTATTTTTTTTAAATACATAGTTTAAATAAATTTCTGTTCGCTGACCCACAAATGTTTTCAATTGTAATTTCAATATGATGTCTCATTTTTTAAAATATTTAGCATAACGCTATGTAGTTAGGGTGTTGTTTATATAGAATTAAAAATCTAAATTACATATCATAAGGTTTCTAAAAAGCAATTCCGGTAAAGGTATTTCAGTTTGAAAAAGTAAAATTTTAAGTAACGCATTTTTTAGCAAATATTATAAAAAAATCGACTTTGGAGATAATCTTATCTTGGAAGACAAATACACTTAATTTAATTTATTTAAACTTTAGTTTAGCCTTCTTTGAAACATGTACATATATTTATTACTATTTTTAAAGTTTCATTCATTACATTTAACTAAAATTGTTTATTACCCTCATGGGCATATATCATATACAGTTACGAGGTTTAATTTCAAAATGAACAATTTCATAAAATGTATTATTCAATAAATGTTATTATTACATTGCTTGCTAGTTATCGTCTATCCAATCCGATAAAATGAGCTATCCACTAGACCTTTTCAACTTCCATATATGTATATATATATGTATACTCTTTGCTTCTCTTAAAAAAGAGAATGTTCAACTAGACTATAACAACATATGTTGAAAATTAAAAAAGGTTATTATAAACTAAATTACTTAACAAATAATGAGAAAAGTTTGCCACTACTTTCAAAATAAAAAATGCGATCACAACACCAAACAAGATGGCCTCTTCTGATATACGCCGTTGGTATAATTTTTGGAACTGTTTGGCTATAAAAGAGGTTTTGCACTGACCCCAAAGTATTTTTACAGCCGTGACACTTTATCGATTCTTTGAAACACTAGGAATAAAAATGAACCTATAAATAAATTGCGACCTTTTATTTGCATAACATCAATACAAAATGACGCTATAAATACACAACAGGAACACTTGACTTTTATACAAAAATCAATGTTTGCATTTTTATTTTATGATTCAATTTTTGCTGCAGCTAAACAGAAAAGAAACATTCAAGAATTAATATTTTACTGACTTTTTATTATAACGACTTTTTTATCTATATTTGCTATGGAGATTTATAATGTTTATACTAGAACGAGAACTGGTTAATATATAATTGCTTAAATCTTATTTTTTAGAGAGTTTAGTGAGATAAATATTGATTAAGGACAATATTCGTAGTTAGCTAACCGCCCTTTGCTATGTCCCGTTAAAAGGATTGGATAGTTCTTAGTAAATTTAGACAATCATGTCTTGAACACAAATCTATTATTAGATTGATAAAAAATTAAATGAACGAAGCTGGATTGGAAGAAGAGCTTTTAAACACAAAAGAGAACAACGTTGATCACTTGGGTACAAGCCTGGTATATATTTTATAAGAATTTAACACACTAGTCCGATTACCATGAAAATTAGAATTAATTATTTCGATACGTCATCGTTTCATTAGATTATACATCTATTGTTCTACAATAAACTTCAAATCTAAATTTGTGTAAAACTGAATAGTGCTTAATTGGTTTAAGAAATACTAAAATCGTTAGCATGATCTGTGGAGTTTCGATCATGAAATTCGTATTTTGAAAATATATGCATAATATTATTATATGTTATATTTACATAATAATTATTCGGATGACTTTAATAATTACAACCTGATTTTCGATTTCTGATTTTAAAAAAATCAGAAATCAAACAAACCGTTTCAAACATTCTGTAATATGAATATTACCAACTATTTCCCCGTCGAAAACCGCCGTCGGAATAATGCAAAATGACATAACTTTAATATTATGCATTCATGTTACTAAAAACGATACGCCTTTCTGTGGAACTTTGTAATTGTGGAAACTCTGATACTAAATACAGGAATACAAAACAACATAATTGACAGTAAAATTCATTGTGTATTCGGTGGATGAACGTTAGTTTATAAGAAAGATCAAAACAAATATACATGTTATATAATATGTCGACATGTATGTATTTACGTTTTATAATGCCATACTCGGTCGGAAGCAAGAACCACTTATTCATTTAATGCATTTTGATGGCGTTTCTTTATGTTTGTGGGTCACGGCTCATTGCATCAACGAATATTCATGGAAACCGTAAACTCAGCTTCAAAGAGATATCAATTGTGAAATTACTAGAAGTGAATTACGTCAAATATTTGAAAACAAAAAACAAGACTAAATCTCTCAAACTTCGCAAAAAAAATACCCGCAGTTTATAAATATGTAGTTAACAATATGGTATAGGTATGTGTTGGGTATCCTTTGGTATTCTTCAAAAGAGTTTAAGCACAGTCTATCTTTTCTTCAATCCCACTGAGTTTCGACCATCTGAAAATCATCTTAGAATAAAGTCGGAGAAGTATAAAGGTTCGACTACGCACAATTTTATGGTATTTTTTTTTGTCAACGAGAAGCAATAGTGAAATAACATTTTTTTAATAGAGTAATATTTATCTACGCGTGTTCATAATTGTATGAAATTGATGATGCATATTTTTTTGATGTATAATAAGTTATATTTTAATTAGATAATACGCCAAAAATCCAGGCGCCTTTTTTATTGTGTCGATTGGTTTTTACCAGACCCTTCTTGGTAAATTTACAAATATTAAGATAAAGTTTCGAACGATACACATTGGTTTAGTCTGGTATCAGGCCAGCAATACATTTCAGGGTATTAGACCTATAATAAAACCTTATGGAGACACTTCCACTCAATCTAAAAGACATGCTTACGTATTGTAATAGAGTGTATTCGCCTGAAACAAACTTTTCTCTATTTCTTCTAGTTTATTGAACAAGGCATGTAAAGTATTATTCGTAAATATATGGGACAACAAACGAGACCTTCAGAGAATTTGCTAAATGCTGTTAGTTGGACAACAGTAATATATAACAAATTAATGAAATACTTCTCAAGCAGCGAGATTGAGAGAATGTCTTAGAATCTTGACAATACTGGAAAATTTGTCGTTCATTACATTTCATGAACTTCAAATGTTTTATATTTAAATATCATTAAATTCAATCAATTGTTATTAGCTTTTAAAATTCAAATAAATTTTGAAATTTCTTCTTAACATGTGGTTTCATTTTATTCAATTATTATTTTGTCATTTGACAAAAGATTAAAATTTAACAATATATACGTATTTAATATTGTTTGATTGTATTCAATATTGTCAAATATTTGTATTAACACCGTTACTGTTATTTTAATAAATATCTAGTAATTCTTGTGAGAAGTTATAAAACAATCTGGAAAAACTAATTTGTTAATATCAGAGCTCGTCTATCGAAAAAAAGCAAACTGACTCTTTCGATAAAACTAGTTGCGACCTTTGAGAAATAAACTGCGGAATATGAAACGCATATTTCAGAAAAAAAATTAAAAATTAAAGTTATTCGAAAGAATTGTATGTCTAAAACTTTTAAAAAGATTTATTATTCATATATTTATGTTTTACATAAATACTATGGATGGATTAAAAATAAAGCATTTGGATCGTAACAAATATTTTTTATATTGAGTTATTTGAATGTACCTCTAGAGATATTTTATTTGTAGTCAATTATTCATATTTTATACCTTTATTTGTAAATTCCTTGCAATATCAATTGTTAGTTGCACCCTATTAATTTTATTTTGTTTTGTTTAAATAACACTATATTTTTTTTTAATTTTATCAGTTGATAATGCTCGTCTTGAGCAAAACCGATCATGATCTTATTAAATTAAAGTTTAATTATTAAAAATGTTTTTCTTTTTTAATATAATGCTTTTCCACCTAGTCAATTCCGTCAAAATATTTATTCAATGTAGAAATTTTAATTGGACGAATTTTGTATCTTCTTTTAATTTTATTAGACCGAACAAAATTACATGGAATTAATGTCATATGTTTTTTTTTCTCATTAGGATGATGCGTCGGATAATGCATTGCAGGACTACGAAGCTGCATTTGTATGCACCACCACAGAGCACGGCTGTATTGAACTTCACTTCACAACTGAGAGAGAGCCGTTAGCTTATCTACTAGTTGGTAGCCTAAAAGCTATTGCACAAATTTACTATAATACGACTGCGGTCATAGAATTCAGCCGATATCATAATGACCCCAGGCATTTTAGGTGAGTCAATACTCTTATAAATACAATTTTTCACATTGATTAACTATTCGCTTCAGAGTTCAAAGTATTAACTGTATTCCCATGCAGCTCTTCATGCTATTATTTATTATAAAGATTTTCCATATTTTTTAAATAAAAGACGTTTACATTATTTACTATCTATAAATCAAATACAACATTAAATTTACAAGCGTTATAAAAACATTTTATTGACATACATACCTGTTTGAAGAGTGGTCAACGTCGCTGGCTTCGGTTACGGAGGGCACGGGTTCAAATCCCGGTACGGACAGTTTTATAAATTGATTTTTCAACCGATTTATGAATTTCTGTTCGAAGGCATGGATGTATGTGATGTCTTGAATTCCCTCCTCCCACCCATCCTATCCTATGAACGGGCGTATCCTAGTATCCTATCCTAGCCCTACTCTTCTATCTCTACTCTCTTTGAAAAAAGAGAGGTTGAGCAACTGAGTAACAAGCAGTTCTCGTAGAAACACTTCTGTTGAGATAAACTCCATTAGCAGTCCATATGCTCCACATTGGGAGCGAACATTGTTTAAAAAAAACATACCTTATAAATTATGTAATAAAATTGATACTTATTTATGTGTTACGACTTTAATTTAATAATTGTAGTAGTAGATACTCAAAACTGAGTTCCACACCACATTAATATTTTTACTTTAAAAAGAGTGAGTTTTTTTAAAACATTAGTTAGAATGTGAATCGTGGAGTCGTAGTGTTTTGGATGGAGTAGGAATCGTAAAAAAGCGGCTCCGATATATTTCTTAAAAAATAAATGTAGATATTAAGAAATATGCACACTATTTACAAAATGCTGCATATTTCTTTTTTAATTTCAGTCATAGTCGTAACCGGAGTAGGACCATTTGTTTATCCAGATCAATTGATACGCAGGTTTTTACGACCCAAGATTGAATTTATATACAAATAAACTTTTTGGATACTAAAAAAAAAAACCTTATTTTTAATGATTAAAACGTGTCTTATTTAATTAATGAGTATTTTTTACTGATTTATCCGGGTCCTAAGCGAAACTGGTTATAATTCATACATATCTTTAAAATCGGTCATAAATTTATCATAACCAATTCTGTAAAGTCGCCTGCTGTGGTGACAGCTTTCTCTACCGATCACGCAGGTCTGGGTTCGATTCCCGGTCAGATTACAGTGAATTTGAGAATTATTCAATTTCAAGTTGTGATCGGTGCTTGCGATGTCAATTCACATTATTTCCGTTCCTCTCACCCTTCTGATCCTTTAATAACTGAGTGTAGCAATATCGATTAGTCAACCACTAGTCCTGTTCTAGCATAATCATTCTTTCCCTATTACTCATTTTGAAAAAAGTGAGGTTGAGTAACAAACAGTTCTCGTAGAAAAAACTTCTGTTGAGATATTTTCATAAAGAAGCCATATGCTGTACATTAGGAGTGGATATGGATTTTAAAAAATAGTCTGTATAAATATTAATAAGTAATCCATTATATACCTAGTATTTATGTTTTTGTGCTCTATTAAAAGGTATGAGATTACTGCAATACCCCACGCAGCACCAGCTCCTTCGAAAGGAAGGCCTCCGCCACCCATACCACCTCGTGACAACTTATCATCAGTGTCCGTCGACGCCACTGTCGATTCCGATGCTGATTCAAATGACGTCGTTACCCGAGATGACCGCCGCACGACGCCCGAGCTATCCACAAACGCCGCTGACCTTAGTATGGGAGTTGCAAGTTTCTGTAAAGCTTTTCCCTGGCACTTTGTTATCGATAGGAAAATGGAGATCGTACAATTAGGTAAGGAAATCATTGAAACTATCAATCGAAAATTAAATATCTAACAAATACTATCTCAATGTGCATTAGTTATACGGGGTGGCATTTATTAATATAAACACATACAATCACAATAGAATAGGCTCTGGGGAATCTGAATCTGAAATTCATGAATACAACAACTCACAAAATATATTTTACATTTTTTAAATAATTAATTCAACAATTAATTTACCACATATTGTATTTGAAATGATAAAGGATGTACCAGACTTGGATGAGCTTAGTGTAACCTAAGCACACGTCAAATTATTAGCCGACACACATTAAAACTGCTGCAACTGTAGTCCCGTGCTCTTCATTAATTAGATTATTTTTTACCAAAAGTGAATTTTGGATTTAAACATGCCTTACTTTTACATGTTTTTTTATATATTTTTTTCTACAATTGGTCGAATTTGTATTATATTATAGAAGAATAATTATAAATACTTTTTTGATTACAATATATTTAATTTTTCAACAAAAATCATATCAAAAGAAATATTGTTCTGATATGATCAATGTAAAAACAGAAACCAAAAACGACTGAATATTTTTAAATTTTATATTATCATTAATTATGCTAAAAAAATCTTCATTTATAACGAAAATGTTTGGATTTATTTTTCTTGTGGTATTTCGTACAACAGTTATAATTGATTGCACGCATACAAAACAATCGTAGAAGCCATAAAAACATTGAAATATTACACTAAGAGCCGCATATTATAATCCATTTAAAGAAAGAGTATGCCATAAAATAACGACTTATAAAAGTTTTCCCTTCACTTTCAAGGTTCAAGTCTCTGAACCTTTACTCGAGCCATCAGGCTTTTGATGCAAACCTCAGCTATTTTTAAGCTCGAGTATTTCGTCATCACTTTATACTCTCGTATAAAATAAATATAAAGTTCGAGCTTTGTCACTTTAGAGCAAAATTTTCGATTGAGAAAGAAATCGGTTCTTTTTCTGAGATGGAAAAAGTTTTCTACGTGGGTAACGTTTTTTTGCAGAGTAAATATATTTTATCTCTCTTTGGTCGAATTTTGTTTATCTTGAGTATCAATATTTTCAGATCACACATTTCCTCCGCTTTTTCATATTTCATGAAAAAATATTTACAGAATATATATGAAAACATATTTTTGATTCGTTTCTCGATAAAAGTCTCTCTTGGCTTTTTTTACGGGTTTCGGTTGTATGAAGTAATACAATGTAATACACTAATATTCAATACAATATTGAGTTTAAAATTAAAAAAAAAAAAAAAAATATTAGTTTTTTCAATTCAAGAAAAATTGTGCTATGTTATTCTGATAATAGTAGGTCAACCTCGATTCAAATATACAGAAAAATTGAGGAAATAATAAGATAATTTTCCAAGGTTTTCTCATAAAAAATAGTAGTGAGATTTAATGTTTGTACTTTTATTGTCACGTATTGGTAAGGACAAAAATAAAGATCAATAACAAAATCAAATATATTTATATAAAGACAACTCTTTATTGTAAAGTAGCATTCTTATTTCGAGCTTTAGAGCAGCGTAGCTACTTTTACAACTCACTGGACGGCAAAGTTTTTCAGCAATCCCTAATTCACAAGTTATTTTTCCTACCCCTAGGTGCCGGCTTTATGCGACTGTTCGGGGCTGCACTCCCGCTCTGTGGTACGACGCTTCCGACTTACTTCAGCCTGCAACGGCCCCGAGGGATTTCTCTCACTTTCAAAGACATTCTACAAAGAGCCAATACACCTTTTGTATTTGTCCTCAAGATACCCAGTGATAAGGGCCAGTGCGCCGCTAATGTAAGTAAAGTTGATTTTTTTTTTAATATATTATATATTCAATTATTTGAATGGTTGATTGTCCATTTAGCGCTGTTAAGACGTATTTTTTTAAAAAAAACTTTATTGTTTTAGAATGGTTACAACTAAAACATTGTTTTAAATATTAAAGAGTTAATATCAGGCATTAAAAAATAGAGTTTGTTTTTAGAATATTTATTTATCCCAATATGAATAAAAGTATATTTTAGTATTAATGATTTTTAATTGCAATGTTTAATAATACATGCTTTCCAATAAAACCTGATTAAATGAAAATACTTTTCAATTGACCAGAGAAAAAATTATATAAACTGCGTCTAGCTAAAAAAATATACATACGTCTTTAAATCAAAATTAAAGTTTTTTTGTTATTTTTATTTATAAACATAAGATTGAAGATTGCTATCATTGAATTAGAAAAACTGTTATAGCTCATTACAAAACTCGTTATTAAACATGCATTTTGATTTAAATACTAGATTCACAGTAAAGATTAAAAAATAATCTTATTTTTTTCTTCTGTTACCTTAAGCCTATTATAATATTATAAAAGCTTTATTTACATCGAGATATGCTTCATAAAACCAAATTGATGCTTTTAACAACTTGTCACAAAGGTACTTAAAAGTTTTAATTCTCTTTTTTGTTTAATGGGATAAAGTTACAAGTTGAAATGATGCCTCTAACCTATTCAACAATTTCAGGTCCCATTAGCTTTTAAAAATAACACAGTCACGGATAATTTAGAAAAAAACTTTCCTTGATTTATTCAATTTCTATTGGATTTTGGATCTTCTATCGGTTACACAAATACTTTTTTTAAGCTAATAGGTTTTTGTTATTTAGAATGGTTTTTATTTGCATACAAAATCCTATGAAATAAAAAATCAAGCCAAAAGTACAAATATTTACATAAATAAAAATATTATTTACATATTAAGAAACTTTCGGGCGATAAAATAATTTTTACCAAACAAAATAAATGAAAGGTAATTTTATATTCTACGTTTTTTGATGATTCTAGCATCAAGCCTCTTGAAAAAGATATATATTTTGACAATTTAACATTTTAGCTGATATTTACATGTTAAAAGAAAAAAATACGACGAAGAACTTAAATGAATACCAAATTATTTTTAAATCGATTATCAAAATACTGTTGATACTAGTTTTACAGATTAGTTTCAATTATTGGTTTAAGTACGATTATTGTAATAAAATTTTATCATTTAAATTTACATCAAGCTCTGTATTAAAATTTACAGTGGTATTATTATTTTTAACGCTTTTATAATATCACTATTATACCATATCAGTCGATAACGATTGAAAGTTTTCGTTAAATAAATTCCGTGCTGATTGAAATACAATGTGTTATTCCATAAATGATTATAACGATTGTATTTCTGTTTTTTAATAAATACTTTTATTGAAAATGAGGCAGGACAAACAGTTATGATATTTTTTAAACGTATTGCAAAAATCCACTCAATAGACGTGCAGAATACAAGATTAAGAAATGGATTATTAAATATGAATGAACAGGAAATAATATTAAATAAATGAACATGTAATAAAAATGTTCTTTACCATATCAAATATCAAATACGCCAGATACGTTTCAAATACTTGATTTTGAATATTCCTTTTTTCTTTATTCGCAGGGATTAGAGTTGAAAGGGCAGATGGTATTCTGTCCAGAATCGGATTCCTTGCTGTTTATCGGATCACCTTTTCTTGACGGTTTGGAAGGATTAACTGGGAGGGGGCTTTTTATATCAGATATTCCGCTGCACGACGCCACAAGAGACGTGATCTTGGTAGGAGAGCAAGCAAGAGCACAGGTACTTAAACTTTCATATTACATAATATATTTTGATTTTACCCGAAAATATTTTTTTTCTCATGAAATAATCTAACGCCGTCAATACACGTGTTTTTATTTATATAATATCAAAGTTGATAATTTTTTAATGGTTGTTTTACTAGTTTAAATAAGTGTTTCGCTTTGACGTGTCATCCTTAGTAGAACTACAAGTGATATCATAAAATTATCAATTTTAAATATATATTCATAACGGATGTTCACAGAGTTACCAATAACTTTTTGCAGTACTCTCAAATAGGTTAATTCTCATATTTTTTATTTTTTATTTTTACTTCAATGATAGCTATTTCGACGTTGCGCTCTCGGCAGAATTTTGCTTTAATTTAATTTAGCTTATCTGTGTATGTATATTATTTAAGAAACGACACACAATAAACTTTTGAACATCTTAACTTATATTAAAAAATAAAGTATTAAATTTAACCAATTGATATTTTCCCATTCTAGGAATAATTATCATTACGTTTAATTCTAATTGAACTAAATAATAATTTAAGAAAATTATTTTTAATTTTAACGATTTTGTTTCAGTAATGTAGCTTCTTGTATTTCTTTAAATATATGGTAATAATTATGGATAAATAAATATATGTTTAGATATTATTAGGAGCTCGTCATTTGTCTATGAATGGTTGGAGCCACATTTAATTCAATGCGAACTGTCTGGGACGCATATCTGTACAATATTAAAAACAAATTCCATTTCTTCAACGCTTTCATTCTAACAGTACTGGTTTACGGTAGCGAAGTAAACGGCACCTGACGAAGATTCAGAAAAACAGTATACTAAAGCTCACAGAACAGATGCTTGCATCGAATAATGGGGGTGAGGTGGTTTGATTTTGTTTGGAATTCTGATATTAAGAACGCACAAGACAGCGCATCATCAGTGGTACTGGTTATGGAGATACGTTAGAACTGGCTGGGTCGCGTGCTGCGGATGCCTTCGGAAAGCCTCATTCCTGCCTGCTTCTTCTTTCAACCGGTGGGATTCCGGCGTCACCTATGCTCCACATAGGGAAAGAATATAGTCAAAGAAAATACAACGAATGTTTTTTGTTTTAGCTTTTAATAATAGGGTTCTAACAAGATAGTGCCAATTTAATGAATAAGTTTATTCCTACTTAACAGATAATACTGGGGATTTTCATGTTTATTTGATTTTAACAATACAAACCACAACAAAAATAAGAACTGATTTTAACAAAAGTAAGAAATTATATTATGTGGGCAGTAAAAAGTGTTAAAAAATCATACCGTCAACGTTTTTGTTTTGTTTAAAGTTTGTTTCTCAAATATTTTACAAATAATCGTCTGTTGTAAAAATAATTCTTCTCGCAAACTTCTCGTGGCAAAGCCATTTAACGAATAAACATGCAAAATATTACTTTTTCTTAGACACTTTTCCCTGGGATAGGAAAAGTTTTAACAATTCAACTTCTTTACATAAAAATAAATTTATGAAAAATGGTATTTATTAAAGAAAATATCGATTAAAAAAATAAAAACTTTTGTAGTTATAAGTTAAATATATTTTCTCCATAAATAACTATTAAATGATTTTGTAGTGTATTGGAAAGCAATTTTTTTGTTTGATCGACAATATTTTCAAAGAATGTTATAAATAGCTCGAACGAATACAGTAAATTGTACAAAAAATAATTGTTGAGTTTTAAACTAATTCCTTGTTACAACACAAAGTTTCAGGATGTATTCAACAATTATTAATTTTGTTGTGCACAATTATTCATCATTTAATAATAATCATGTTAGAAAATAAGTAAAACTATAAATTACTTTGGCAATAAATCATAAAATTGGATACTAGAATTTGAATCATTTGGGAGGGTAAACTATCTCCGCCATAACATAGATACTAAATTGTAATCATTTTAACACAATTATAATTTATATCGTATGTTTGCAACAACATGTGTAAATTAGCAAGCTTAGTTTTGAAACATAACGGTTCAACATAATTTATATTCGACAAGGCAAAGCGTCTGCAAATTATAATTTTAAGTGCAAACTAATTTGTCATTTATCGTGACGCGGTTATTGAAGTCATAAACTTTGGCGTCTTATACGTCACGGATTTGGGCAAAGTCGCAAACGCTTAAGTGTCAAAGTCTAGAAAAGTTTGGCAAACTATTTTAGTTTTTGCCCCACTCACAGAACATGTCAATTACTCGCCCTTCTCTATACTATCATCAAATAAAGATTAATTTTCCAACAGATATAGTGACACAAATAATAAAATTAAGCCGGCACGGGAAAATAAGACGAAACAACAGAAATATTAAAATATATTTATTATATGTGTCGCAGAAATATTTAATGTATACAATAAAGAGCAGTTTTAATAGAAGCTTACATAACTTTAATTCATTTAAATGTTGACTATTAATAAAAACACAATATTCCTTTATACTTTATTCCACTTTATTTAAAAAGTCAGGACCGGTTTCGTTCATTGCGAGCATTGCTAGTAGGGCATCCAATCCCGGGATCCCGTTAAATTTTCTGATCCCGAAATCCCGGGATTGACATGGTCGCGATCCCGGGATTTCGGGATTGAGAAATTTTGAGTAAATCTCGAAAAGTGAGATGAAATTGGCAAATTGTCGATTCTAATTTCTCCGGTGAGCTAAAAAAAAAAAAACGAGGTTTCGTGAGAATTCGGGGAAAAAGTATACCAAATTGAGGATAATTCCTCGGTGAGCTAAAAAAAAAAAAACGAGGTTTCGTGAGAATCCTAGGAAAAAGTATACCAAATCAGAGATTTCAAATTCCTCGGTAAATTTATCTCAATCCCGAAATCTCGGGATTGGATACCCTAATTGCTAGTCAATATATGAATTAACTAGTAAGCTTATAAACAGTCGACCGCTGAACAGAGTAGAAACGACCTTATGACTTAGGTTAGATTTTGTTTAGTTAGGTTATATTATATATGCTGAATATAAAATGAATGGGAATGGCAACAAGACGTTGAAATTTTTGACGGAATGTGAAATGTTAGATGACACAAAGCTGCGTGATTGCGCGTGATCAGCGGAGTTTCTGGAAACAGTATAAGTGCGCGTGTGATTATTTTTAAGTGTGTACAATCAAACTATGTCAGTAGAATTAATTTACACATTGGCCAGTTACAGTGCTATTTTTTCTCTCATGTAAACTGTAACTTGCTAAAAATGACAAAGTTTACATCGATTAAGTTTATACTTTGATTGAATGTTTAAATTCACTCAATTAGTGCAAAGATCCTTTATAATAAGTTATTAAAATCAAATTCAACAAAACTCTTACCTTGTCATTCATGCGATTGCTACAATGGCATCCAATCCCGCACCCTTTTTGTCATGCCGGGATTTCGAGATTCACAGTATTTATAAACCCAGGATCACGGGTTTTATCATTCACCATAAATTCGTGGTTCGGGATTGAGAGACATTAAAATATTTAAACCACTGAGTTACAAATACTGGGAATTTATTGATTTTTTAAAATAAAAATCTGTGAGACTTTTTTTAGCTATCGCGTGAATTTTATAAATATTTGACCGGCTGCTTGGATTCTAAGACTTTTCAAAAAAAGTTCACTTCTTATCCTCAATCTCGGGATTACTACTATTATAATCACGGGATTCCGAGATTTCAGGATCCAAAATCCCGGGATTGGATAACCCTATCGCTATTTATTAAATCATTCCCTCTGGCCTGTTACAAAAGTCAAGAATATGTAATACTAAATTTTTATCTCATCCTCCGAAAATATCTAGACAGAAAATAAGAAAAAGGGAATTTTCTCAATTGGATTCAATCATCTGTCGGATTTGTCAGCACGCCAATACGGTTGCATTTTGGGCAAATTACGGGACATTTATATCACTTAGCGTGTTCAATGGGGGAAGGTATATTTTAGCGAATAGTATTTTTTTTATAATATATGCCATAGCCAAGTATTCAGGATGTTTTAAATCATACTGTTACGTACTGTATGAATGTTCAAACGCAGTATCAAATAATTATCACTACAAGTCAGACCACATGCAAATGTAGATTTATTCTACCAATAATAATATATATATATATATATCGATGGCCATACGTTGACAACACGTAACCGACATTTTTTCATAAAATGAGTTATGCATATCATTTTCTTTGTTTTTTCCATAGCTCTATTAAAATATTGACATCTCGTAATTAACAAAAAATATTTTTCATTGAAATTGTTCTAAAGTTGAAAACACGTAACAGAAAAAAAGCCCACCGAACTGCCAGAGGATGATAGAAGAGATACATCGTTAAAATTCCAAAATGTTTACTGCAACATTTTGTATTGGAGAGTGGACAGTCAGTAACTGGATTAAAAAATATATTACAATTATGTATAATTTGTCTATTATTATATGGATGAAGTTCAACAGGTGCATTGAATTGCTTCCTCTTTATCATCATAAAAAAAGAAACAAAATTAAAGTTATTAACTCTTATCAAACATTCTTGTTAATAACAAGTTTATTTAATTAATATTGTGTCAACAGACTATTTTAAATAAACGTAATTATTATTTTACTCTAAATTTTCTTTCATTTACATTGATTTCCCAATACTTATTTATTTATACAGTTTTGGCTCTCCTGTAAAATCAAACAAATGTTACGTGTTGTCAACGTATGGCCATCAATATATTATATTTCCTTTTACAACAAATCGAAACATAAAACGCGTTTCACTCTTTAATGGTTTACATAAAAAAGTGGGTTTAATTTATGTATAACAAAGTGAATTTATATTTTATAGCATTCATGAAATCTAGAGCTTATAATTTAAAAGGTATACGAGACAGCGGAGAAAAATGTCTGGAATATTTTACCGAATACTTATGTTATATAAAAATACACTTACACACAAGGCTTGCAACAATATGGTGTAGTAAAAGGTGTAAAAAAAAGATCATAATAATTAAGCTTGTTACAGAAAATAATATCCATTTTATATTTTACAAATAAATCATAAGTGTATGTACAATACTTAAACTCTATTGACTCAATGCTATTATTTCTTTGCGTTATTTCGTATGTTTATAAAATTGTTAATAAAATTCTATAAGCTCATTTATTGTGTGTACGCAGTGCATTTTCTTTTTCAACTTGCAGTGGTGTCATAATACTTCTCAACAAAAAAAAATCTCAAAGAGAATTATCGTAATTTAAATTATTTATTTAAAAATTAACTATTGACTGAAAAAAACCAATTCTAAATATATATATATATATATCGGCTAACAAGTGATTGTGTGCAGATAAAACGTGAGTAACTCCACAAAAATGTCACTGGCTTAGTATTTATTTCTATAGGAAAACAAAGAACTCTTTATTCATCTGAATTTAACAAGATTGAATAAGATTTAACAAGATTAAATAAGAACCCAATGTTTCAACATGAAATTGGTCAAGCTTATCAGAAAACAGACGTTGTGTGAATTTCACATACAGTATTTATCGTAACTAACCTAACCTAGGGTGTTCACTGTCAATACTTGGTGGAAAGGCATTGTATTAGTAAAAACACAATATTCCTGTGTACTTCATTCCACTTTATGTAATAGGTCAGGACCGATTTCGCTCATTGCGAGCATTCAGCAAATCAGTTGACAATGCTCGCAATGAGCGAAACCGGTCCTGACCTATTAAATAAAGTGGAATGATGAACAAAGGAACATTGTGTTTTTATTAATATAACTTACATTTTTTCTTCGTATTTTTAAGCTTCATCAAACAGAACATTGCAAAGCTTAAACATTTTTTTACAACAAATTTATCAAACTTAATTGTATATTAAGTACGACTGTTCTGTTTATTTTCAGTCATCTCCAATTGAATTGAAATGTCAGCAATTTTTGTTAAGCTTTCTACGCTATAGTTTATCATGAAAAATAGCATTTTTATCTATTTTATTATGAGTGAAATATTCATATTTCTTTTCGACAAAATAAAAATTATAATGACTACTGAAACCATTTTCTCCAGTCCCATTCATTTTTTTAGCGATAATTGTCTCTCACTTTGCGTTCAGTAATTTTATGAATTATCAAGACAGATAATGTGATACTACAGAAATATTTAAAACACTTTATGACAGTCATTTAGCGCTTTGTTCAGAATGTTTTCTTCTCCGCTACGCTTTTAATATTTCAATTACGCCTGCCTCGATAAAAATACTAATAAAATTGTTTGCGAAATAATAAGAAAAACAAAATATGTTCTCATAATGGCTGCAAAATACGCGAAAACAATTTCAAAGAAACTTACTGCGACAATATTTCATTCGTTATTTAATCATTTTTATTAAAGTTTTCTTACACTTGAAGTAAAGTTGTGTCAGACAGAAAGTTTTTTAAGCAATGGATATAATAAAACGTAGAGATGCGAATAAACAATCGCTTACCGGTTCTCATAATTATGTAAGATTACAATGCCAGTATTACCTAAACCAGGATCTGGGTATTCGTGATGTTTTTCAATACAGTAATATCGGTTTTAAGAATGCAAAAATACCGGTATTTTGGTACTGAAAAATAACCAAAACAGAATTTTTTATTTACAGAAACCTTCACATATTGAATAAAATTATTCGAGACGAATTTAAATAATTTGAATCTGCCAAAAATCGTATCAATATTGACAGGTTTCAGATTAAATGAGCCATTATACGATGCATTTTTATTTTAATTTATTAAAAACACACATTTATGATTATGATATACTTTTTTTCAATGATGGTAATATTTAAATTTCAAGATGTTGATTTTGATAACCTCGCCCGGTGTTGCTATTTTATTTAATGTTTTAAACTTTTCTCGTGGTACCCGCCTCGCCCCGTATTGATAAATTCGTCGGGTATATTTTAAATGGTGCTTAAATCTAAATTAATCAAAATATTAAATCTTTAAAATATAAAAGAATTTTCTGTAAACGCTTTCAAAGTGATTTTTAAGGTGATTTTATCCAAAGTTATCTCAAATTCGAGAATATGAAAAAAAATGCTTTAAAGCCAAATATTTTTTTTCAGCACGATAATTATTTTTTTTCAGATAAATGGACATTTCTATGAAGCGTAACTATTTTCTTTCATTTTATAAATAAAACAGTGAGAAAGATAAAACATGGAAATATACTGCCATAGGAAACTATTTGTCAAATTTCATTGCTTACAGCAATTGACGTTTCCGGCTTCACTGTGGTAATATTATTCAAACAAAGAACAAAATAATGGTTCGATAATGCGATAAATGCAGATACAGTGAACTTCTGGAACTGTGGCTATTTTTCAAATCTATTCTCATTACTATGTATCATTCGTTTCGATCAAAGTTTAACGTGTTATTTTCCTGCAATTTACATAAAAAACATAATCAAAAATAGATTTTTATATGTATATATAAACTGTACTCTCTTTTTATACCGTTTTTTTAATTCGGTTTCAATATAACATTTTGCTTTATCTCTTGCATGCATGTACATACTTACCACTCAATACTATGCGCATAACGGTTTATTCATTTAAACCGGAAATTTATTAAGAAATACTAAACAGGCTCTGGTTATTTCAAGAGTCCAGTGTTTTTAAATATATTAATTTTATACAAAATATAAAATATTCATATGTACTAACTAATAACTGCAATACAATTTATAATGCTCGTCATGAGCGAAGCCAGTCGTGATCATATTAAATAAAATTGGAATTAATTTGTACCAATAAATATTTTATTATTTTATAAATAATGCCTTTCCACCAAGTTTCTACGGTGGATGTCCTAAAAGTGATCATTTTACAGTGAGACTTAAAGTTTTAAAAATTAAAAAAGCCGTAGTAAATAATTACTCTTCAATTATTTTATTTTTTTCTTATTACTATATATACTTTAACTGAAAATGAGCTTTATTATTTATAGCAGCTAAATTTGTTTTTTATGAATTCGGTTACTATTGTACGACAAATTTGATAACTTTCTTTCTTATAATAATACCATACGAACAGAATACTGGAACGTATTTAGCCTATTTAAGAAGCAACGTTTGATTTACTTTGTTAGTTGGTCTAACGATGCTTTTCAGAGAGGTGATTCGTAACACAATCAGTAAAATAACAATTTATTTAATGAATTAAGAAACAAATATACATATTTTTCATTGAAAACTGACACAATTGACAACTTGAATACGGCGAAATATTCACTTCCCATTACCACGATAACCCCTAGGGTTCCAAGTAAACTAAATTATCAAATAATGATATTGCCTTTATGGGCTCATCTCTATTTGGTATCATCCGCAAACGACCGAAGCTTATGCGAATTTAAGCGCAAGACAATGAAGAGTCATCTTTCATTTCTCTTTTGTAGCTGGGAATAAAACAACGCGGTGAAAAAGATTCGAGGAAATTGGACTTGTCGCATTTCATAGAAGCTTATACCGATAATCTCTAAACTTTTACTCTTTTCAGAAAGAACACCAAAGAGATAAAATATGTTCTTCAAGTTGAATTTTATATGTACATATTTAACAATGATAAAAAAATATTTTATAAACAAAACTCTATTCCGATATTTTGTAAAATGGTATTTATTCCATATAAAAAAGATATTATAAAAATTATAAAACAAAAGCCATTTCAAATTAAATATCAAAGAATACTTTTTATAATTATACTTATTTACTGTTGGGTAAACGAGACTTTCAATTTTTTTAAATACTTACCAGATTAAATTTGATTTTTTTTTTGCGTTTCTAATCTATGCTCAATATTTTTTATCCTTTTTTAATGCTCCTCTCTGTAGCTATCTTCGATAAAGAAGGATTTTTTTTTCTGTACTAAACGTATAATCGCTTTTACAGTTATACGAATTAATCAGAGATAAGTCCAAAAAATGGCTTAAGATTAATTTACTAAGCTCATTTTGCAGATTCTTTTAATTAAAAAAATGATTAAATTACCTATAGATTTTATAAGACTTCAGAAATTTCTTATTATGATTAGAAATTCAATACTCCAAGGATAATAATAATGCTCAATAGAACTTTTATTATAATCTTCGTAAATGAGAGATTAGTTTTAACACAATTAAGAACAAGAGTTTTTTTCATTGTACTTGAATGGTAAAATGCGGTTTTTTCAATTTTTTTTTTAAATCAGTTATTGTTAAATTTGTTCATTACTGTATTAGAATAGCATGGGTGATTGATGATTAAACATGTTATAAAATATAACCTTTATCCTGGTTGGGTGTAAATAAAATGTATTACCAATAAATAAGGCATTTGTATTTCCTTTTATAGACACTACTGGGTTACGGAAAGTAAAAATGTTGATTTTAATATATTTTTTTAAATTTATTAATAGTGACTAAATTGTATTGTCTGGTTATTTATTATTTTTTTTGGATTTGTCATCAAGAAATGTCTTAAATATAAACGGTAGAAAGGATCACAATAAATATACATGCTCAATTATATGCTTTCATGTATCGTTGTATATGCTACAGCTAAAGAGTATTTTAAGTGAAACTAAATTTTCACTTAAGTCTTAACTTGAACTTAAAAGTCTGCAATAAGTTTTGAATAACTGGGATATAACATTGCATCAGATTAAATAATTTTATTAGTATTTCACAACTGCCAAATAAAGATTAAATGACAGTTTTAAGAATAGTATAATTTCACCAATGAATCCCAATGAAAATGTGTATTCCATAGTCGAAATATGAATGTATTGGTAAAAATATGCTTGAATAAGATTTTACTAAAAAACACTTCTGTTTTAATATTTAAAAAATCTTAAGTGCAATAAATTAACATGATTCATTTATAATCGCATTTATTATTTTTATATTTGGTTTAAAACTCTATAAAAAAACTATTTCAACGATAGGGAAAGGTATTAAATCGTTTGCAGTAAAATAATGTAGTCACTTGCGTGTTCAACAACAAAAATATTTTTTTAAGCTGACGCCTTCCAACAAATAAAAACGCTTCATCAAAATAATTTTAAAATATTGAAACAATTTTTTTGGTTTTGGTTTAAATATTTTCGAACTAGATACACTGTACTTTTTTAAAAACCAATTATTGTATTAAATCAAGAAATATGGATTCGTGTAAAAATTAAGCTGTTTTCATTACCAATTAAATAAATATCACTCAGCAAAATTCATTTTTTATATAAATATTGACCGAGGCGTATTAATAAAAGTTGATTGTTGATTATCTCACCGACACCCGTCGTGTGTATTCATCTGTTGTTTCACGGCCGCTTTACATAACGCACTACGATCAAGCAAAAACGTCATCATCAGGAAGTCTCTTTTCTGTGCCTTTCCTTTTCCAAGTCGGCCAGCCTCCTACGTCCTCCTTTTCTCCTAAGCAAATAAAAAAGTCATTTTAAATTTTAAAAATGCACTTTTTTTGATAAGAAGATCATTCATAATTATGTTCAAACTTTAAAAATGGACATTCAATGTAGACAAAAAAATCCATGCTATTTCGTTTTTTAAGTATAAAACATTAAAATTGTATTCTAAGAATTTTCTTACGATCAATTATAATTCCATTATAGTAAACATTACTATAATGGAATTACTAAGTAAAGAGTATATGTACATATATTGCCTTTAAACATCGGTAATGCTTTGTCTCCTTGGTGTATTGTGAAAACATTACAAACTCGTTCACAATTTTTTTGTCAAATTTTCATTAGGTTAAACGATTTCTTTATTTGATGGTTTTTTACAAATTGGCCAAAAAATACAAGGTTTTTTTAGTTTAGTCACGCAACGATAATTGAATTAAAGTTGTGACTCAGCATATTTTTTTTTTATGGCGTCTGTTTTTATATTGTTATTTTTTTTCATTGCATACAAGAAAACAATAATCAAAAAGTTGGATAACTTAATCGAAATGTATTTTTTTTAATTCAATTATGACTAACGTCAATATTAAGAAATCATTCACAATCGAAAAAAAGAAGAATAAGTCATAATGCCAGCATTTGGTCGTGATTTAAAATAAATGAAAAGTAAGTAGTTTATTGGCCCATAAAATGTGTTATTATGTAATATTCATACAGATTCTATTGACAATTATTATAAAACGTCAAAAAATCTTCGAAACACCATTTGTAATTTATTTTTTACAAGTAATAGTGCCACCTCTCAAATTCGGTCAAGACTAACATTTTCTCTCTTTTGCTGATACTCTTTCTATCTGCCTGCAGCGTTGTTATGTACAATACAGACAGATAAATACATATAACTTTATACAACTGATCGATTTGAGACATCAGAGTTTATTTTGATTTTTCCGAACACCAACCTGTCATATCATTTAACTCTATAAACGATTTGTAACTGTCATGCCCTTAATGATTAAAATAATCGATGTCATTTAAATCATACTATAGATAGTATGGATACGGGAACGTGTTTCAATACTAATTGACATATTACGCTCACTCACAATCGATCATTAAATCGCTTAATTACTTATAATTATTATATGTTCTGCTACGCACTACATGCGATCGTAAATGATTCAATCAATCCGATTGGGTCTCGTTAATTATTCACGTCAGATTCAACGATTCTTTCCAATTCTCATTTTATTTGGTTCAGGCTATGGAACAAGGTAAGTTTAAATTATATTGATCAATACTGACAAAGAATTATATTCATTAACAGAATGTCGCTTTTCAATTTCGAGGTAGCTGATTTTATAAAAATACTTTTTTGAACGTTCTGAGCTTGTTTTTTAAGCTTATTGTTTTCTTTACTTAATTTAAGTTTACAGATTTAATTTTAAACAATTTCGGAGTAAAAGCCTATTTATTAAAATAGACAATACAATTTCAACAACAAAACAAAACGTCGAAGTTATTAAAAATATGTTATCCCTGCCTACCATTTTAATTTCATATTGTTTTTCATACCAAAGTACAAGAACTTTTTCTCTTCAATCGGTCTACCACTTACTTACATTCGGGGATTTATTGTCATGAAGATGAAACTACTTTAATGATTCTTTTTTATTAAAATAATAAAATACAAGTATTTTGTGTGTTCACTTTGAATAATAGTGACATACGTCTTGAGGTAAATAAGGTTTTGTAAAATCAAAGTATCAAATTTTAGCACGAATTCATGTTTTTATTACCAAATTCTGATATTGAAGATACTTTATTATTTGTATTAAATTATGGCTAGTATGCAAGTGTCAAACAAAACTTTATTTTTATTGAAAGCTTTGAAACATTGACATATTTTGAACGTGTCTTATATATGTTCTGATTTTTCCATAAATTTTGAGATATATATATAATATATTAATAAAAACACAATATTTCTTTTGTACTTTATTCCATTTTATTTAATGGGTCAGGACCGGTTTCGCTCATTGCGAGCATTGTCAACTCGCAATGAGTGAAACCGGTCTTGACCTATTAAATAGTGTAGAATAAAGTAAGTAATATTGTGTTTTCATTAATATAATACCTTTCCACCAAATATTGACAGTGAACACCCTAAAAGTGATATATATATATATACTATAATTATGTGTCGAATATATTTTTCAAAAGATGAACTCATACGTAAAGTATAATAAATAATAATACATAATGTATTAAATGGCAAATGTCATCCTTTAGCTTTATTGAACAACTCTTCTTATTCAATATATTTTAATATTTATGTAATGTAAGGAGCCCAGAATCCGATTTATTCATTCATTCAAATTTATTTGAAATGCAGAACCAATTTTTTTTTTCTTATCACTCGTTAACTTTATTTCTTGCGTTTTTTTTTTAATTTATCAAATTATTACTTAAGAAAAAATACCGTAATTAGATCTGTTTAAAGTCATTAATATTCGTTTAATCTAGTGTTAGATGAAATATTGTTAAATAATTGGTAGGGTTTTTTAATAACGTTAGCTATAATTTCATGCCACTCCTTTGGTCGTTATGTTGTTTTTGGACGAATTTACACCATTTGACAAATTGAAGTAATACGTTGCGTTCGTTATCTGTAATGTAATTATGTACCTATATGTCAAATACATTTTCAAACTGAATGCCATGCCGGCTAGATAGACTTCATGTTTTACATAGAAAATATTCTATTTTGTTCTCGTAAATGGAATTGTTTACGAGTCAGTTATTCAACATTAATTTGTTTTGTTTCTTTATTACAATAAACAAAATCCAACAGAAAATTTTAAATGAAAAATATTTAAAAATATACTTTTTTTCCACGTGCGCTCTTAATGTGGAGAAAGTTTTTCTACGAGAACGGTTTGTTGCTTAGTCGCTCAACCTCTCTTTTTCTAAAGAGAGTAGTAAGGGTAGTAGGATAAGGCTAGAACAGGACCAGTGGTTAAATAATCACTCTCGATATGTCCATATCGAAAGGATCGGAAGGGTAGGAGGGAATTTTTTAGACATCACAAACACCCATGCTTTCGAACAGAAATCGATAAATGGAAAAAAATTCTATTCGCACTAGGACTCGAACCTGTAAGATCCGGCAAGGAAGCCAACTATGCTAACTGCTGCGCCATAGGACCCAACAGAATAGACGTACTTTTATTCTAACCGTTTCATGTCATTTTTTCAAAGTAAATTGTAAAATGTTCTTTTTTGCAGGATGGTCTAAGAAGGAGAATGGACAAACTGAAGAGCTCGATAGAAGAAGCCAACAGAGCTGTAGACAAAGAGAGAGCAAAGAATGTTAGTCTTTTACAACTCATTTTCCCGCCAGACATTGCCAAGAGACTTTGGCTTGGTAAGCAAAAGCAATGAATTCATTTTATAATATTTAAATGTATGCAGCGACTGAAAATTTTTGATTCTTAATAAATTTACAATATAAAATTCTTAGTAAGAGTGATATATATAAGCATCTTTCCCTCAGCAAAGTTTCACCTGAAAGATATCTTATGTAATATATGTTTATTCTGGTACTTTTCGATTACCATACAAACACTGTGGTGGCATTCAACGCAAGCCTGGTACTGGTAGGCTAAATCATATTTATTTGATTTGATCAAACTTCGGGACTTCGTCAGGGACCTTCAAAGTTTTCAACATCCTCATAAAGCTCTTTGTTAACTGGTCAGACAATTTATTATAAAAGAAGATCTTGAATACCCAGTTAAAAAAATAAATATAATTTTATTATAAAGTGTCATCTCAAGTTTTAACAACATTTAAAAAAAATCATTTTGAAATAGCGCCAATAGATTTTAAATATTATGCTATTTCATCGGTCTTTATATTTTTTAATGAAGTGACTTAATAAAGCGCATATCACTCGGAAAATAATTGTTATGATGCATGCATCAGTTAAGTGCTCGCCTGAGTTTAATCCTGAGTGTTACACAAAAATAATACTAAATAATTGAAATATGTATATAAAAAATGGATTATTTCCATCCTTTAAGTGAAAATTTATCTACTGGCCATTTGATTTGTCACACAGGATACTTTAGTGAAAAGGAGCTGACAGCTATTGAATTGTTTAGTCACTCATAGAGTATTTGTTACTTACTGAATAATAAGTAAGTTTTTTTCATGGAAACACGCCTTGTGTGCAAATCTGCTTTAAAATCAAAAGTATTTTTTTCACAGTAAAATATGTATCACGCATGAAACGCTTGATAATACCTAGCAATTCATTTAATATTCAATAAAATGCGGCCCTAATGAAATGAATATTTTGTAATAATCTGAGTTTCATTCGATATCCGATATAACGAAAAAAAAATACTGGCGGTTTTTAAAAACATAAATATTTAAATCATATAAAGAATAATAAGATAGAACTAGTCTGAATTATACATATTATGTAAATTTACCAACACAAACGATTTGCCAATTTAACGGATTCTGGTTTTATGAAACGATGTCGAACATCAAATTTGCGATTAATCCTTAACCTAATTTTATTTTCTGGCATTTTTTGACAGTAACACGATCAAATTAGCTGGCGTATAGCCAGTCAAACAAATCAGGTATCGCTAGTGCATGTATGCCGGTATTCAGTAAAACGCTCTCTGAGCTTTTTCCATGATCCCCTGTCATTTATCATCCGCATACAACTATGGCGTTGACCAGCTTACCTATAATTTACACAATTCAGTTGTATTCCATCCTTGTTTATCTATTGGATAAAAATAAAATATTGATTTTTTTCCAGTGACTGAATTTTTGCACATTTTTATCAGTTAATATTTTTTTTTTATAATTCTTTTTTTATTTCATAAAAAAGAAGTGAATAATTATAGTGATGATTTTACTAATTTAATGTAAAGCAAAATATAACAGTATGAATAATGTTACATACACATTTTTGTTTCAAATTATTCAACAATAAAGTAAAGAAAAAACAATTGCAAAGAAATAGTTTAATATAAATAGGAGTTAAATTAAATTGCTTTCTGTTGAGTTACAAAACAAAAAATAATGCAAAATAACAGTTTCAATAATATGTTGATACAATATAATGATATATTAAAAATTTGATATCGTATAATAAAGTATAGCTTTTTGCTCGTGCTTTTTTAGTTGTAACAAAAATCTTTACCAATATAAATTAAGTCAATTATTTACATATTGCAGTATGGCATTCGTAAAATTTTAGCAATTACAAAAACAGTCAAATATATTTTAATTAACACAATACG
Source organism: Himalopsyche anomala (assembly GCA_031772345.1). NCBI lineage: Eukaryota > Metazoa > Arthropoda > Insecta > Trichoptera > Rhyacophilidae > Himalopsyche > Himalopsyche anomala. The sequence continues at coordinate 15,794,414 of CM062829.1, forward strand.
CCATTTTTTAAAAGAAGAACATCGATTTAAGAAGTGAGGTTCAAATTGCTTAAATAAATTATTGTATACCGTGGAAGCAAAAAATAACTTTGCTTTGTTCAATTAACAGATTCTTGAAAGATAATTTAGACAAATTAATTCACAAAGCATTGTATCTCTCAAGTTATCTTTGTTGCCGTTATTTAATTTGTGAAGAAATGTTTCAAACAAATATTAAAGAATATTTGTTTTAATTGATGATCCTTAATTAATCTTTGTGAAAAAGTTTATTGCAAAATCAAACTTTATTATTTTGCTAAGCTTTAAGTTTCAAACTCGGTCATAAATATAAATCTACCTATATATGTATATTAAAAAACATGATAGACATATTAGTTAAGCTACAGGTGGTTGGCTTTATAAATTCTTAAGTATTGTTTCGAAATAAAATTTATTTTTGTATGTTAAATTTATTCAGAATTTGAGAAAATTAAGTGTTTCACATAAATGATCTCGAATTTACTCTAACAGCATATTTTCTATTTTGCCAACATGGTATGCACGGCATCAAAGTCGTTCGTTATGATAACTTATTTAATATTATTCTAGAGTTTTCCTATGGGTTTTCCTTATCCATATATCCAAAGTATAAAGTCTCACCCAAGAAAGAAATTCATAGGGCAAACTTGGAGATGAACTCAACAAGACTAGTGTGTTCAATTATTTTACTTTTTTACGTAAAGAAAAACAAACTTCATCTCTCTTGTCTGGCGTCTTGTTAATATTTGTAATAAAATACTGACTTAAGTAGTTATAAAACCTCAGTATGTAATTATATGCTCTAATTGAAACTGTCTACGATCTGTTTAGCTTTGAAATACTCATTTCTTAACCATTTTGAGTATATTATCAAGAGGTTTGTGCTGACAAGAAATGTGGCAAAAAAATCAAAAAACTTTTGCATTGTAATAATCATTGCTTAGCAGTGCAAATAAGCATTTTGCTTTTTTTGGCTTCTTCGAGTTATTTTCTGAAGATCAGTTGCTATACTATTGTATTAAATGACAAATAAATAAATGTTATAAAAACTTTAAAAAAGGCATGTAAGTTTATTTAATTCAGCTAACTGAATTAAATAAATTTTAATAATTTTAATGCAGCCGCTGATAGTGAGATAATATTTTAGATAGAGAGGAGGTTACGATAAAAAATATACGAATTCATTTGTAACTTTTCTTTAATAAATTTATTGGGGTAAAACAGTTGTTGTTAAAATATTGTTAAGTTTTAAAATTATAAGATAGGTGTATACTTTTGCACCGTATCTTAAGTCACCTTTAACAACACAAATTAATTCAAACAACTTAACTGTGGATTTATGGAAATACGCGTTTAGTACGGCATGGGAACTATGTACGCCAGGCTTTAATAATATACAAGTAATAGCAACAGGTTATTATTATATCAAAAATATGGTTACAAAGTAATAACAATAGCTACTAAAAAAATCTTCACAACATAGTATCAATTATTTTTTTAAATCTTTATACAATATGCGATTCTTTTTTTGTGTGTTTTTCAAAGAATTACAATGTTGTTTGTTTTAACATACAACATTAGAAGAAAATCAATATGTTGTGCTGAGAATAAACCTCATATGAAAACATTGACATTTCTATGAACATATGTAGGTCGCTTTATAAAGATTTCAATAAACTTTTGCCAAAAGCTGCAATAAAGTGTTCACTTGCAAAGCTAAAATAAGCTAGTGTCACCCGCTGTCACCAAAAATGGGTAACAGAATGTAACATGTGAAAAGGGGCTTCGACATATTGGATTAAGTGACGTAAAATATTTCCAAGCTTACTGACATCAACGAAATCAATTTTGTAACTTTATCAAAATTTGATTGAAAATTAATTGAAACTCGAAACCATCATACCATCACTTACAGGTTTTGTGATTCGGTAAAATTTTTAAATTGAAGTTTTTATATTTTCATTCTTCTCGGTGTCGTCGTGCATCGATAATTTCTATATGTGTACTTATAATTAATTGGCCAAAAGTATTAGATCCGTGTTTTTTAACACATTTACTACGGATTACATATCGCTATCAATACTGACATCTTGAAAAAATAACGATTTTAAAAGACTTTAAACCAGTTTAAAAAATACAAAATTATTAGAGCTATTACCGATACTAGTAAAAATCTTTCTCGGTACATAAAGCATGTGGATGTTTGTAGTGACGCTTCTCTCAACGTTTCGTGCGATACAAACATAGGTTATCAACTGACGCGCCAGACACGTAATTGGCGGCTCTCGAATGTATGTGTTTACGCGCTAGGCGCGTCTTCAACAACCAACGTGTTCAACTCATAGCAGTCTTAAGTCCCAAGCAGTGCTGTAGAAAATCAGCAAATTCTGAGCGGGCCGTTGAATCCCTGCCTTTACTTACAACTTGTATGGCGGTTATACGTAGATCAACTCTAAATTCCAATTTATGAGCTTATTTTTCGTTAAATGTAACATATTTGTTTGAAAGATTTCTCGTATGGATATTCTGTGATTCGTTGGTGTTATTAATTTACAATTTACGATACATCGGAAGGGCCATATATGCAAATTAAGTAATAATTGTAAGAAATATAGCGACTGGCAAGAAATGCGATGTGTTGTAAAAACAAATAAAATTTAACTTCCCACTATTAAGTATCACAGTTATATAGAATATAAATTAAAATTACATAATATTATATAAGATTTTGACGCCTATTGTGATATTATGAAATACATGCTGCGTCTTTTATCATATAATAATGGCAATATACCATGTAAATGATGATTTAATCAATAACAATATAAAAAAAAATGAAATGAATTGTGCTATCCTAGTTTGACTTACTGATTTTTGATTACTGATATGACTTGAGAAATCGTATGGAAAGATTGAGTGACGAACCAGTGTGCACAAATAAGACAGTGTCTTTAAATTATACGGTTATAACTGCTTTTAATGCAGAAGAATAAGAATACACAACGAAATGAATGTGTTCATCTCCCAAAGATTGAGACAATAACAAAAATGCATTAGTACAATAATATTTATGTAGCACCCCAAAAGGGTTTTTTAAGTCTCCATTAAGAACGAACGTGTAAGATCATCAGAACTTTAGACATTTAAAAACACACTATTTTATATGTTAAAAAGTGATTTAAATTCTCATTTATTTATTAATATTTAGTTATGAACTTATTTTTTATCAAAAACGCAAACTTGTATAAAGAGAACATAAACATTATAATATAATCTTTTGTGGCTTTGTGATATTTATATTTTACGTATACATACTATTTTTCAATTATTTTTCAGACAAGACGTTTTCTTTCGTTTTTAAGAAATACGCGAGTATATATTAGTGTGTTTTTAGTACATTTTTAAAGATATGGGATAAGGGTTCAGTCACCATAGAAACACGCTTCCGAAAATTTCCCGCTGATAAAAGTAAACAAAGTTTTCTCTTCAAAGAAGATTCACAATTAATTAAAAGAAAATCAGAGCGAATTAAAAATGTTTGTATACCCAAACACATTTCATTTACATAGGAAACTGAAATTAAGATACAAAGCTTAGAAACTAAAACGATTGTTTTAATACTTAAAAGGTTACCAACTTTTGTCAACGGGGAAAATTAATTAATAATAAGTGATTCTTGTAAACACTTATAGAGTCTTATAACTTTTTAAATATCATTTTAAATACAAAGTAATTAGAATACTTGTGAACTTCAAATTTACAAAATGTTGCCATATTCTATAAGTGAGATCAAAATAGATTTAAATAAAAAAGAATATTTACCTAAATATGAATACTAAAAATATAATTTGAAATGTTTATGATGATCATATTTGGCCGATATAAAAATCTCAATCAAACAGTATTCTTTCCTTCTGTTATTTTTGCTATTTTTCCTTAAAATAAAGCAACTTGTATTAAATTAAAGTATTTCTGGAAATATTTATCAATATATTAATTAAATTTTTAATTTGTTACACATGACTACTTTTTTAGTCAACACAAACAACATTATCTACAAAATCTTTGTAAACAATTTATTCAATCAATAATAATATTAATAATAAATTATATTTTTATCATAAAATTAAAAAATGTTGTAAAATAAGATATTTGTTTCAAAGCTGTAATATTCCTTCAATAATAATTAAAATGTGTTATTCTCGATTCATATTTTAATGACAACCGAAAATTCATTTTAACGAATATTTTTCTTTAAAATTTGATATTTTTCTCTTGATTAAATGATTCCTTAAAAAGATAGTATGTTTTTACTTTTTATTACGTAAACAATCGTGACTTTTTATGAGAATTGAAGAATAGAGATTATTACAATTGTAATGGAAAAATAAATATTAAGTATTACAAAAATAGCTAAAGATGAACAACATAAAAAACTTATAATGCCTGCTAATTGAAATTGAAATATCTGTTTTTTATATTTCATTTTAATTAAAGATATAATTTAAAATTGATATCTTCATCATACACAATAAAAATAATTTTATAACAATTTTAGATTTGCTGGTTCTCTGAATGAAAATATAACATTAAAAACCTTGGTTCATCAAAGCTGGAATTCTTTAATCCTAACAGCCATTCAATGCAAATATATACGCTTGTAAAAAAAATCTCAATTTCAACTCTTGTCGGATAATGTCATTAAATGATCGTTCTTTTATGTATAGTATAACTGAAATAGCCTTATTTTGCTTTTCAGAAACATGTTTTCTTGTATTGAAATAAAAAAGGTAAAATACAGATATCCCGGTATTATTATCCGTTACCTTCCATAAAATAGCAGTTAATAGCGTTACAAGCATTACACTCAAGGCTTATGACATGCGATATTGTAAAATGGAGATTTTTAATATTGTTCTTTTGTTTTTCAATAGGTGAAACAATAGAGGCAAAAACTCATGACAGAGTAACCATGCTGTTTAGTGATATTGTGGGATTCACTTCAATATGTTCCACGGCTACAGCGATGATGGTCATCAACATGTTAGAGGACCTTTACAGTGTTTTCGACGAGTTTTGTGGACAACTTGATGTATATAAGGTAACCGCATTCATTTTAAGCAACGTATGTATATGTATCTAGTTGTAATAGTCAATAATATATGTTTGAAAATTATTCACTAGGTGGAAACGATAGGGGATGCTTACTGCGTGGCAAGTGGTCTTCAAGGAGCGACGTCTACCCATGCTCAGCAGATTGCTTGGATGGGGCTTCGAATGGTAGACGCTTGTGCTGATCATTTAACGCATATGGGAGATCCAATTAAGGTAATATTATATAAGTTTTTCATGAACTACTTCATTCGAGATCACAAAGAATCACATTTGCTTGGTGTCTTTGCATCGTATTCTGGAGAGGTGAAGCCGCGCTTCAATTTTCCTTTCGTCTATGGTAGGGTGATGCTATTCTATTCCGCATTTTATCCCGCATTTGTGTTGAGACTAAGTGTGGGCGTGGTTTTCAGATTTAAATTTATATGGAGCATCACCTCTTAGAGATGCTCATTTTTTTAACACAACAGCCCGAAGGTACATAGTAATTGGTTAAAAAAATATATCTGTATTATCGTAACTTGTATTTTTTATGCACAACGGTTGCCATAGTTACACGATCCAAAATTTTGCAATTAATTTAATGATTTATTTGCAAGAAGGAATTGCAAAACATATAAATTTTAATTTACCTTAAATTTCGCCAAAATACGAAGCGTATAATTAAAACATTTTTTTTAATAACTTCACTCAAAACACCGCTTATTCAACGTGTTTGATAGAACGGAGAAAACTATTGTTTATATAATTTAAAAATTTCGACTGAAGGTGCTTGATAGAAATTTAACATTAAATAATAATTATTTTCATAATGTACGTTTCCATAAAAATCTTGGTCGAACACGACCCGGGTTTCGCCTCTCGGCATCTTCCGGTGTTACTCAGTGCGCGAATGCACTCGATTTGACGAGTTTATGTTTCATACTTCAGATTAGTTATAATAACCCTTACGATAAATATTTTTTTTAACAGATGCGGATTGGTTTACACACCGGAACAGTTTTAGCAGGAGTTGTTGGAAAGACTATGCTGAAATACTGTTTGTTTGGCCATAACGTCACATTAGCCAACAAGTTCGAATCCGGCTCTGAGCCTCTTATGATTAATGTCAGTCCAACAACTTATGAGTAAGTACACTTTAAATTTTAAAACATCGAATTATTTTTTTCTTTTGTATAGTGAATGTTGAATTATTTATTTTGACATTGAAATATAATGAATTTTTCAATTATCAAACTTTTTTCATATATCTCACAAATTATTTATATAAATAAAAAAAATATTCCTTTGTACTTCATTCCACTTTATTAATTATGTCAGGACCGGTTTCGCTCATTCCGAGCATTATCAACTGATAAGAAAAATATATAAACAGTGCTATTTATACAAATTTAAATTTAAATAAAAGGTGTAAGCAACTATTAACAATGAAAAGGATTTACAAATTACATTACAATTACACAAAATTAAAATGCTTAACACCTATAACATATAATTAAAAACTCATCAAAGACTAATAATTATAAGTGGCAAATGATGCCAATTATAAGCAAAGAAAGGGAAATTTTTAACAAAGTGAAACTCTACATTAAATCTAAAGTAAATAACTTAATGATTATAAATATTTTTTTAAATATATATATATATATATATAAAAGAGCCGTTTACATAGGCTAATGTAAAGAGTATAGTAAAGTAAATTATTTATATTGCCTTACAGTTAATAATAATTTTAGATTTTTAGATCAACAAATTTTCATTTGATTCAACAAAAAAAAGTTTTTCTAATGAAAATGCTAATCAAAAAAAATTTGACATCGTTCAAAATATAAAATACGTTTACGAACGGATTCCTGCTACAGGGAAATTGATATATATATATTATAAAAATATATCATAAAATATGGAACAGATGTCAATGGTTGTCAATAATTTATAGTTCATTTAATATAATTTAAGTGAAATTAAACAAATGTAAAATATTTTGAAAGCTTGAAATAAATGACTATCAAATACAAAATATTTTTTTCCAATAACTTATAACACTACCAAATTCCAATCAATCTAATTCTGACAAAATATATGTTTTGTGTACTTTTAGCAATTTAAGTTTGTATTAAAATATTATATTTTGAATACATTTATTTTTTATAGCCATCAAACTGCTTAAAATATTTTAATTTTATTTAAAATAAACCCAACAGGTGGCTGGCCGATTCTCCAGGCTTTATAATGGAGCCCCGAGAAAGGTCTTGCTTACCAAGCTCGTTTCCACCGGATATTCCCGGCACGTGTCACTTTCTGAGAAAATACCTTCACCCCGGAGTCGACGAAAGCGAGCCGCAAGAGGTTCACATCGCTCGTGGTCTGAAGGACTACGGCATAGGCAGCAGCCCAGCGGGGGAAAACTCCGGTGCCAGTGGAAGCGGAAATGGACGAGTATACTCGGAGTAGCGATGCAGGACGCGCATGTGTGCGCATCTTCCCCTAGGCTTAGCTAAGAAAATTTCCGGTCTCCTAGAGACTGACTTGTAATAATAAACGGTGGTGAAATTTTGAAGACCTCTTTTTAAAATAGAACAAACAGACCTTCAGAAATATTTTACTTTTATATTTAATGAAACCAAAACGAAGATTTACGATATTTCTGGTATTCTTATACTTTCTAATACACGTTTTTCTTACCAATTATATATTATAATTTAAAAAATCAGTTTTTAAATACACATTTAAAGATATTGTATCTTTTTAACTGAAATTTAATTAATTAAGATTCTTTATACCTACGAAAATATAAATGTTTCATTTCATCAAATTTTAAATGAGCATTTTATTTTTAACATAAACCATAATAAGCAGCTAAACCTGTGAAAAAATCATATAAATAATAATAAGTTAACTCAAACTGTAGTTTTATGACATTTCTTAATGAAATAGTAACTTGAATTGCTTTTGATATTTAAAAATTGAAATTTATTGAAACGTCCGAGAAGTATTGTATCTACATCGAATATTTTTTTACAACTAAACGGATTGGAAGGTATTATTTATATTCATTTATTTTGTTAATTGCACAAAGTTCTCTAATAAGCTTTTGATATTAATCATTCATTAAAAATGTGAATAGTAAATTAATTGTAAATATATATATGTCAAGAAAAGATTTGTTTTTTAGTACGTTTCTTTTAACTCATTTATTTGAATTTTTTAATTAGTACAGCAAATGTTGTAAACTATAATAACATTTCAAAATAAATTTGCTATAAAATTGTTTGGTTAAAATTGTACATATATTATCACCTGTCTTGAAAAGTAATATGATATTTAAGATTTCTTACGCAATAAATTAAATTAAAAATAAAAGCTTGGAAGCCATTGCAAAATCTGAGCGCACAATTGTTTTGATAAATTCATACTCCTATATAATATATAACATAAACATATTTGTTAAATTGTGCTTGAAAATAATGACAGCGGCCAACGTATAAAGTTTTATTCAAATGCAATTTATTTTCGTAAAGTTTAATTTTCAAACAGTTTCACTTTCTTCAAAATAAATAAAAATTATTGGCCAATTTTAGAAAACTATTGTGTAAATTCAAAATATTAAATTTATTATGAAAACGTAGAAAAGGCACTTTTTTAAAAACTATATCTACAAAAAATAAATTAAAGTTTTATAAACCGACTAAAAGAATTAAATATTTAATTCAATGGGCTATATCAGATCCATATTTAAGTTGGAAATCTTTCTATACATTCAATGAAACAAATTCTCTTTATTATTCTTTGCCGTATTTTTTGTAAATTTTTAAAAACTCTTAAAAACTTTCAAAGATTATTTTTACGACATTTCCAACGAGTGTAAGAAAATTTCTTTATTAAAATTCTGTTCAAACCATTTGCTTGTTAACTAAAACATCTTTTTATGACAAGGATTTCGTAAAAAAAACTCAAACTTATAAAAAAGTACTATAGCAAAATATTTAAAGCTTGTAATAAATGATTTAATAGAGTATATCTAAACAAAAATATACGTTTAAACGTGGAACACTTCAGTTTGCTTCTCTTAAGATATTTTAATATAGTTTTTATAAAATCTCACTTGATTGGTGAATTGAAACGCTAATATACTTTTACTTTTTCACTTTTTTTTTTGCTAAAGGAAGACAACATAAAAATTGTTTGGCCACTCAGGACGTGCATGGTATGCACGCGACGTCCCGAAAACCACTGTTTACTGGTTGCGAGCTGCCTTACCCTTAATTTTTTTATTAGCTGTCATGAACCGGATTTATAGTGCTCTCAGCAGCTATATTTCTTTCGTAATTTTTAAATCTCATCGTCTTAACAACATTTCAACTACTTTATTGTGGATATCTTTTGAAACCTCATGCAGTAAAATGTATTTTTGTCAGTAAGGTATTAAAAATATTATTTTATTAACATTATTATTTATGAATCATCAGAAAAGCACCGCTTGGAATCCCTGGCGTAGTTAGGTAATGCATGTTTGAATTTATAATAATAATATATGTGTAGGCAAGATTCTAAACTTGATGTAATTTTCACTAGGATAAGAAAATTTTCAACTGTTTTTTTTTAAGTACCATTCATTCTCTCAGAACAAAGTTATGTAAAGGATTGTTTCATAATACACAAATAATTAAGGAAACATATTTTGTCCATCATCGTGAAATATTTCAATGATTTTTGAAATATTTTTTATCTCAAAATAAATGAAAGAAAATTTTTCAGTCAGTATGTAAACATTCAACTATTGATTAGTATTATTTTCAAAATTCATTTAAAATGTATGTCAAAAACATTTCTGCGTTATTTGTGAATTTTCAAATCACCATTTATTCAGACCAAATAAAATATTATACTATAGCTAATTCATAAGTTATTATAAATGCAATAATATATATATTCTAAATAACAAACAATATTTTACTAAAGATCGTAGCTGTTATAATTATTTAAACATACTGAACCAACAATATGGAATATTTAAGCATTTACTTAAATTATTATTCGTATTTCTTGTTTAAGTACGGACATTTTTTTTTTAATCTCTTTGTAACGTTAGAATCAATAGACTTTTAATTTCATAAAACTGATGAAGTAAATGTAATAAATATTTTAACGAAAGCTTTGTCTCGTATAATTTATAAGCAGTTCATTAAAAAAGTTTGATAGGTAAAACGCTTAACAGAGCTTTTCTTACACTCTTATTTATAAGTAATTTAGCTTCGATGGACTTTCATATTTATTACTGAAATTAATTATAAGCTTTGCCAATTAACAAGTAATCATTGACAGCGTAAAATAGAAATCTTGAAAAATTCGTTTATTATAGATGTCTCAAATTATAATATAAAACTAGATTTAAGATATATGTCACTTCATATTGTGTGTTTTTTAAATGAACAACACTGTGTTCTGTTAATGAAAAAACATAAAATTCTATAATATTGTTTCAGTTGTTCACATTAAATTTGCACTTTACTCCAATAGCTTTAAATTTGACCTATGTATATGTTAAAATAAAAACTACAGCTTATGGAGTATAAAAATATTTCATACATCATTAAAAAATTGCGGCCTATAAAAAATTAGTATTATTATACTTAAAATTAAGGCATCTTTGATATCACTATTAGTTATACGATATTCTAGAAATACATTATAATAATGTTAGACAAATTTACAACATGGAATATTCTGATAGGAAAAATATTTACTAATTCCCCTATGTTACGACTGTTTTTTTTAATTTTTTTTAAAAAACAATTTTTGTTAAAACGTTTTATATTTTCACCCCTTAGTGCAAAACTTAATCTAGAAAAATAACGAAAAGTTTTAAATACCAAATTGAAGCTTATTTTCATCTTCATATTATACTGTAAATTATTAATAGGGTTTCAAAAACAAACGTCTTATAATGAAAAAAATACAATCATTTTTTTTTTTTTAATTTAAATTTCAACTTTCTTTCAATATTGATTCAACATGTACAAAAACAATAAGACATGATTATTTTAATTAATGCTTTCAACTAATCTTCATTTGATTACCGTATACGAATTTACGATAATTGTATTTTTAATAGGTTATCATAATATAAATGATTATTTTGTTACAGAAAAAAATACCGTTATTTCTTTTAAATCGGTATCTGATAGTACAAGAAATTCCTAACTCATACAATTTTAATTCATTCAAAATAAATATTGTTTATTAAATAATCTTTTGATGGTATATACATACATTTAAAATAACCATACATATAAGACACAATTTAAAGTCAGCATAGAAATATATTTTTTAAGTATTAGTAAAATCGCTATGATCACAGTATAGCTTATTTCACACGGCAAAAAAATACGAGACTGCACACATTTTAATACTACGTACTTACATTTTTTTAAAACTTATCATTATTTCTGTACAATACTTGTAACATATATAACTATAAATAATATTTTATTATCTATTATAACTGTTTATATACTTAGAAATCTTTTATTCTTAATAATCAAAAGTACAATTGAGTTGTATCTGTGCTTATATTTGTCTAAAGTTAATATCTAAATAATGACTTTTTAAAAGCGACTATGTGAATAAAAATGATTTAAATTTGATGTTTCTATATGAACGTTTATTTATATTACATAAAATTATTTAAGTGTCTACCAATAAGAATCGAATTATTGTTTTGTTTTAAAATTGTTTTATCTTTTTAATATATATATTATATATGTTGACTGTCTTTTCAAAGCTTTATTAATCTATCGATGTAACTTAAATAAGGGATAACTTACATAAATATAAGTCTCTCTAAAACTGTAATACTGAGGCTTTATCATGTAGATAAGTGTAATCTATATTATCTAATACAATGTCTTATATAACATATAAATATATCTTCGCATGAAACAAAAATAAGTTATTTTAAACTAGAGAAATAAATTACTTTTTTTTGGTAAAAATTATAAAGTATTATTTATAATAATTTTGCTAACAAAACCGCAAATTTGTTTTCACTATTATACGATTAGAACAATCGGATTTATGTAATAATATTAGTAAAAATAACAATGGATTTCATGAAACATGGCACGTGTGTTATCTCTTTAAATAAAAAGTGAAAACAGTGAAACAACAAGAATTTATTTTTTCATTTCACATTGAAAACGAATTTATACAAAATAACCTACTGCCGAGTCTAATTCATCTAAAAATTTAACGAATCATAGTTACAAAAATATGTTGTGACGTCAAATTGAATATTAAATGTCTAAAATATTGAATAAAGTCTGAAAAATTCTTGATAACACACAATATAACCATTATTCAAATTTAGTTGCATTGGTGAGAGCACGTCGTTGCATGATCAGTAATGCTAATTCTTGCATAATTCCTACTACTGTAAATACACGTAATTGGCACTATGCCCTTTTGTGTTCAAATGAATTGTGGCAATGACACCAACTCTGCTGCCGGTGTATTTATTTGTTTTATAGTGAAAGCGATTAATTATAATATTTATTTATTAGAAATGTAAATACCTATTCTTCGTTTAAAAAAACTTTATTAAACGCCATCAAACTATCTGTGCAAATAATATGTTCTTAATAAAAGGAAATAAATATATGTTTGACTTTTATTTGCCAAAAACAGACAGGCGCTTAGAATGTAAGTCAAAGTCTGCAAGAAACAAAAAGAAAACTTTTAATCAACATTCCCAAAGAAAATCCATTGTAAAATACAAAAAAGCATGATAAAATTAAAATTAATTATTTTTTAGTTATAAATGTTGCCTTGTTTAAAACTTTGACGATCTTTAATTGTTTAAATAATCGCATAAAACTGAATCTGTATTCAGGTGAAAATGAAAACCAAACAATCGATCAGTCTTTAATATTTTATAAATATTTATGTGGTCGATAATTGGTTTAATTTCTCAATTTGGAAAAAATATTTTGGTTCAAGTTACTTAGGTACTTTTTGAAATTTTGACAACTGAACTCAGAGCATGTTTGAGTGGATGTTCGTAAATTGTATAGAAGGGCCGTTTTATGAGTCAACATTATCATACTTTCCAATGCAGTGAAAATCAATTGATGTTGTATAAATATAGTTGAGCTTTTTTGTCGCATTATAATTTTTTTCACATTTATGACAAGCGGCAGGCGTGAACGAAACAATATGAATGAAAATGAATATAAGAAAAATTCGACAAATTAAGTTTTAATTATACTTTTTCACTTAATAGTGAAGAAAAAATTGCATTAACATTTACGAGCCCAAACGAAAAACGAAAAGAGGGTAGAGATATGAAACGAAGGGAAACATTAAGCGAATCTAAATTACCCACCCCGCTTTGGAGGCTGGCATCTGTAACTAATCGGAGATTAAAGCAGTCGTTACTTGCGCCGTTTCGCGGTACGGGTAAATATTTGATTATGGTCGTGGTGTGGGATGATTGTTTGGTAGACCTAGAAACGGGATTGTCAACCTTCTGTGACAGATTACTAGGAAACAAAACGTCTTAGTTTGTATGGACGTATTTGGCAAAAAGAGAGTATTGACCTGAGCTTGATGTTGTGATCCAAACCATACTTATTGATCAATGCCAAAGCATTTGAAAGCAATTTCAAAGTATCAACACCATATTAAATGTGGCATTTAACAGCCCTTGTAAGGAAAATTATAAAATTCAAAATATAAATGTAAAAAAATAAGACGATGTTTAAACATGGAACATATTCTATGTTCACATGATTTCTCAAAGATTTTTTCATATTAAATGTATGGTTGATGGTAATTACTAATTACTGAACCTCGTATTTTCTTATTTTATCAAATTTTCGTTTAAAAAGTTTAGTTCCAGTTAACGTTGAATGGTATTAGAGTAAAAGAGTATTTAAGAAAAATGGTTATTTTTTATTGCAATTACAAGTTTATCAAGAACTTGTCTTTTAAAAAATACTTACGACTGACAAAAATAAAAGCTACTGGTACCTAATCGCTTTGCGATCGATTAAATAAAAATATAGACTTGACGATCACGAGTATAATGCCAAACTACACAGCAAACATATGAGATATCTAATTCTTGTTGAACTAAAAACTTACTAATTTTTCTTATAATCACTTTTCATTACAATTAAAAATGTAAATTCAAAAATCAATACACGCAAAACAAAACCGGTGTGTTGAAAAATGACGGAATGCTATTATGTTATATTGAGCCTTTGTGAACACACATTATGACTTTTTTCATAAATAATTAGTTAAAAAAATAATTGATTGATTTTTCTAGACGTTTTGCATATACAATACAGTATATTGATTTAAGCTTTTCTTCTTGTATTAAACAAATTATGTTTTTTTATCAAATTCAAATTTTATCATATGGCAAGATATAAATTAATGCTACATTAAGCTTGTTATAGCGTGTTATTTATACCTTGGTGTAATTCGCAATATTAATTTATTCAGTCATTTTAATCCCCAATTACAATAATAACCATTCCCATGCCAAAGGTTGATCATTTAAAATAGGACGTATTTCAGATATTGTCAAGGGATCGTTTATCTGACATTCAGCATATTGGTGACAATTGCGACTTTCATTACTGTAACTGTGTTTTTGGTCATCTGGGAACAAGCCCTTATTACTTTAATCCAACAATAGGAGTTAACTCAAATTATTTTTTTTTTTGTTTTCACGGCAGTTGTTTTAAACTTTTGATATATTACAATAAAGTCTGCCACTCAAAGCAATAAAGAAAAATTGATTTTTACAATTGATGTATATGATATAAAAACATTGGTTTTATGTGAGGTATTCAACATCATCAATATCAATAATAGTGTCTAAAATAATAAGATTAGTCTTATAGCAATCATAAATAGTTTTTAGACTTTATTTGTGTTTTAATATTTTATCACTAAATAATTTTATATTATAACAGAGCATTTTCCTTTTGATCTTAATTTTGTACAAGTATGGATTTCAAACAAAACTTCACAGTGAGTTCGCGCCTTCGGCAGGCTTAACGAAGACGAAACTTACGTTTGAAACGAAATCTCTTCTTTTTTTTTTAGTCTTAAAATATTGAAATTCTTTTTTGTATACTCAAGGCAATTTTATTATATTAAAATATATTTTTTAGCTGTTCATATAAAATCTAAAAATAAAACATTTATATAGTAAAACTATTTGCCAATGATTTATAAAAAAAATATTCAAGGTGAGAAAAATATTAACAAAGTAACAAAGAAACTCGTACGATTCCAAATCTCACCATTGGTTATTTGCAAAGTTAAAAATTATAATCGGTTATTCGAAATATTTACTGATCAATCACAGCGTTTTTAACTTTCTTAGTTAAAATCTGGTTATTGACTTGTTTACGGTAAGTTCACCAAATGTATTAAATTTGATATCTTTATTGATGGCTTAGTTCCTTAGTGCTGCAACTATAAATTTGTAGTTTTGAGATAGGACTTACCAAAGCTTAGACGCATTTAAGCTGAGCTGTAAAAAAGTGATAAATAATTTTGTCTTATCTTTTTTTGTGAATCATTTAGTCATGTATCTAAATTCAATTTAAATGTATTCCAACGCTGACAGAACCATAAAACGATACTTTAAGTTGTATTTATATATAACCAAGAGATTGTTTACATTTCTTTATTTTGATTATTTAAACATAATTTTTTGACCATCAGTATATATTCATATTAATTATTTTCTTATTCAATTAACAGCATAACATATACGCGTAAATTTGTTTTGGTAGACTTATAATATAAGTGCATAGCTTTGATATACGATACATCAATACACATACTATACTAGAGCAAGAGTATCTCGTATATTCTAAAGGAAGCTCTTCTCTCATTAAGCTTATTCCACAGACGCCCTGCTGCTTCTTAGATCTCGTCAGACTTGTGAAACAAGAGGATTACTTGGTCAACTGTGGAAACACGAAATATAATAGAAACTATGCAGATTATCTAATATGTAGACGGCGAATTCATATGAAAGCATTATTTTAATTTATGAACATTTTCGGGTGAGTCTTTATATTTCACAATACAAAAAAGGTTCTCAGTATGGTTCAATATATGCCTTGTTGTGTTTTACATGACATTGGATGACTTATTTGGTGTACCGGCTACTAGGGATTCTGTGTCGAGACGTCCCAGGACAAAAGTCTCGGGACTTGTTGGGTTTTTTTACTGTCTTGAGTCCCGGGACTTTTTTGGAAAATGTCGCGGGAATCTTGATTGTCATTTAAAATGTGCTAGTAAAATGTACACTTTAATTTTGAAAAAAAACAATTCTTGTGTTTAAGTAATTCTCAAAAGGACTGAATGAAAGCAGGTATAAGAAGGGAGCTCCAAGAAAAACGGACATGAGTAGTCGGGACGTGACACTTAGATAACAGCCCTTATCTAATTCGTTGACAGCACACTTTTTATACAATCTATGATGATCGATTTACAAATGAATTATTAAACATTATTAGAGATTTTCATACGTTTAAACGAATTTGTCGATCCGCTCATGAGAATGTATGTATGTAATTGTAGCTTTGTTTGGGTACGTTTCCAATGTACGCGACACATAACTATTAATACATACTCATGTAGATCTATATATGTGTGGTTGTATGGCGAAATTGATATTTTTACCTCACTTTGTCAAGTCATACAATTGAATATGTTGATTTTTTTATAAATAAATTAAATAAACGAGTCTCTGGTGCCAAGCAGTCAACGAGTCGCGATGATTTGATATATTAACACATTGATATATGTATACCAATAACAAAATAAAATCGGATTCAAGCAATCGCTTATGTGATCTAAAAAGTTATTATGATTTAAAATAAATTTACATTAGTGTCTATTCTCGGGATCAGTTTTGAAAAAAAATGCATTATATCCAGGCTAAAGTATTTAAGCCCTGGGTTTTCACAAAATTAAGTATGCATATATAAAAGGGATCTGATATAAAAACAGATGTTTGAGATTTATAATTTCGTAGAAGTTTCAAATACCACGTATTTATATATTGTAATATAATATAACTGTAGCAAAAGCAAATTACAAAATATTTAAATTAAATGTTCATACCTGATGATATTTTATGTACAAATATTTTTTCACTATTATACAAAGGTACAATGTCTCAAGACAAAAAAGGTCTAAAAGCTGTATGTATGAAGTTACGGTCATAAATTTACTCCTGACGGCGGCCGAATTCATTGATGCTTTTTTCATTACATGTACCGTTATCATCTCTTCTTAGTAAAAAATAACCGTAAGCATTGCACACATATATTACATAAGAAAAATAATAATTATTATACATTGTATTAAAAAAACGCGTTTTTTACTAGTACGTCTTTTCAAAAGGCGCCGAGTGTATGTAATACATACATACATACATGCAAATATTTAATTTTAATAAAATTATAATTTTATTGAAGGTAAAAATAAAAGTCCCGGGACTTTGAAAACTCCGAGACTTCAGAATGCTTACCGACTACCAATAAAATTTGTTTGCTCTTTTTTGTATCTTTAAACCTCATGATTTGAAGGCCTCAAGCTTCCGCCTGGTGTGCTTATGGGTAATCTACTAATGTAGATACGCTTTGTTTTTCATCATTCGATTATTTTTACAAAATTCATCTTAAATTATTTAGTACCGTGTTTTTCTTAAATAATATATTTATAGCATGTTTCCTAGCATATCCATATTGAAAATTACAAAAGTTAAAACTATAGACACGTTTTGACCACTTTCGATGGACAAAATGTCTTTTATTAAATATAATTATTTTAAAAGAAATTTTAAATCAATCGATATTTTTTCACATGTATAAAATTAGAGACTTTTCTTATTTCAATATTTTGATATTAGGGTTAATAAGCTTGTATTTTTTGAGAATCAAAGTAAAAGGTATATGGTCATTATTCTTCGGAGCAGTATTATTTATTTAATATATTTCACTTAGTGAACTAAAAAAGTTTCTTCTAGAAAATATGATAATATCAGCGTTTAATATTTACCATTTTCCTTAGCGTCGGTCAGTTCAAAGAGAAAACGCGCAAGTTTCAAACTCATCTGAGACATACACAAGGACCACAATCAAGTGGCTAAAACAGTTCTAACACTTATATTAAAGTACGTTCTCTTATAACCTTTCAATGAGCTACACTTTTGTACTTCCGGTTTCTAAAATAAATACTCAAATATTATGTGGATATTTTTTATAAAAAAAAAAATATTCAGAAACCAAGTCAAAAAATAATTTATTCTTTAAAGTAAAAAATACATTACATTATACTATTTTTTTTATATTGACGCTGAGTTCTAAACCAAAAGAAAAAATCATCTTGTATTTATATAAAAATATGAGTTTTATTTTAGGATTGTAAAGTTGGTAGGAAATTTTAAACATCACAAAAACCTATACATTTAAACAGAAATTAATATTAGATTGAAAAAAATGCTGTTCTAAGACATAAAGTAAATTTCATTACATTTGTGTTAAATCGGTACAAAAAAGGCAATGTGTAGCGAGAGCGATAAGTTAACTACTAATTCTGTTTTAACCTATCTACTGTCTTCCAAAAACAGAAATTGAGCCACTGAGTAACAAATAGTTCAAGTAAAAAAGAAAATTTTGTCGAGATACTTTTATTAGGAGGTCATTATCTCAAAATTGAGAATGAGTATGGATTTGAAAAAAAAAAGTTAAGCTTGCCATTTAAGGTAGATTCATTTAATAAACCGTAAAAATTTTCCTCTGTTAGTCAAAAAAACAACACGACATATGAGAAAAGGAAAATTGATCATACAAATTGTAAAAGTATGCATGCTAATTAACTCATTTTCAAAATTACATAATTATACTGAAAACAGCATATCATAAAAAGTATTTTAAGAGTTATACTCTTAATTCAGTAAATAAAGAAAAGCACTTAATTTATTACAGCCAAGTAACTGTCTTGTATAAATTATTACTCAGTCAACCGATTCAAAATCGTTTCAATTCTGCAAAATTACGGTTACTTCTGTCAACTTCTTCCAATTTAATTTATTTGAATACGCGTCTTTGTGAGTTCAATCATAATTGTGACTTTTTGATTCAAATTATTCATTGTATAAAAGTGAAAAGACTCTCAGAAATCAAAAAACGAAATAAAAAAATTCAAGCCGTTCTATAAAAGATGTGATTCAAAAATAATGCATTCAACTCTTTGTAATTTTTCATATATTTTTTTAAGACTGTCAGACATTTATAAGGTTATATTGAGTAAATAGGACTATGTATATTTTTTTATCATTTTTGAAAAAACTTAACTATTGTATAAATATGGTAAAGTAATTATTCATATTTTTTTTTTTGAAGCATCTTTTTTCCATATCCGCTCCCTAGTCGGAGCATATGGCCACCATATGGTTCCTTTAAAATCCTCTGTTCCCCGCCGGTCTTTTTGCTTCCTCCCATGTCATTTCAGCGTCCAGTAGCTCCGCCGAGTACATCCTATATATGGTCATCAGTGGCCTTTCAAGACTTCGCAATCCATCCGGATGGTAGAAGAGATAAGCAGAATTCTTTTTTGAAGCATCCGCAGCACATGTCTATGCCAGGTCCATTGTCGCTCCTTCAATTTGAGCATAATTAACGGCTGTTTAGTCAGTTCCCTTATCTACGTGTTTCTGACGAAGTCACATCACCACACTCCTAGTATTCGGCGCAGGCATCTGTTTTCAAAGCACAATATACGATTACCATGTGCATTTGTAATGTACCATGACTTGCAACCGTAAAGCTGCACATGCGCTAAACAAAAGACACTTTGTTTTGACCGAGTACAGCCCAGACTTTTCGCAGTGAATTGGTGATATTTCTTTGGTAGAGTGATGTGTTTTTTTATGTATTTGTTAATTTAAAACTAATTGACGATAAATAACTAATGATATCAATTGTTTCTTCCATTTGAGGTTAAAGCTGGGCTTTAGTACGAACAATAAAGCAGCTTGACGTTATTTTATATTAGTTACAATTATTGCAAATAATGTGTATAATGGCTCTTTTAAAAATATATTCAAATGTTGTTTTAATATAACGAACTATTATTTTCATTATATAACTCTTGTAACTGTTTTTATGTAAATTTAAAAAATATTCTTTGAAAAAGTTTTCCCCAACATTAGTTTTCAAACCGAGCCATTTTATAATAGTTAATATTTAACAAACTTTCCTACAAACTCAAAATTTGTCGCGTTCAGCATTTGGTGCTACAATACCGTTCTAAAGTTTACTTTTCTCCACTTCTCATTGTGATTTTTCCCTACATACAAACTGTAACTTTATCCAAAGACACGAAACTTTGTACGATAAATTCACGACAAGGATTTTCTAAAGCTGACGTTTTATTTTAATTTTATTACTTCCCCACAAAACAACATAAAGTTACGTCCATTCAATGCCATTTTAAAAGTTATGACGTTGTTTGTACACATATTGGAATCTGCTTAATGGCTTAACATGGCTTAAAGTTAACCCGGAAACAAAAGCTCTGCTAGTCGTCATAATTTATAGCTTTAGGATTAATAACAAAAGCCAAACACTGACACTCCATATCTTCATTATTGTACTGAAAGCTTATACCTGTGCACACTTTAATTGGCTTTATAAAAGTTTCGTTATTTAATGAACCAGAAGCCATAATATGTTTGCGTCAAATCTTGGTATTCATTATTGTTTCAGCTAAATTAACAACGTATTTGAAGTTTTTTAGTGTAAGTGTTTATAAAACTATATACTTTTTAGGTTATGTTTATTATCGAAACCGTTTGTCATATTTCAATTACCAATCAAAAACATTATTTCAGATAAATAAACAAATATAATAGTGTATTAAATTATTTTAATATATTAAAAAGAATATCTTAAGATTTGCAAAGGTTTTTGAAAGAATTAATATTTTGAACAATGTGAATTGGCGGTGTCTCAATTATATTATAAAATAATATAATAAATACAATTTGCATTTTGTTGGATTCAATATTAAGATTTTTCTTTAATAATTGACAGATATTTTCTATAATTTAGGTTGTGTTAGTCCCGGGTTGTAATATTATCAAAAAATAATTAATATATTCTAATGTGACACAAGATAACGCGAATAATTGCTAGATGCTGTTAAAATATCACTTTTTAATAGCAGTATAAAACTATATTTATGAATACCTGAGCAACTTTGTGGTTTAATAACTGATGGTATATCTAGACAAAGAAGATCTTATTCATTTACGTAATAAAAAAACTCGACTTATATTATGTGCATTTTGAACTTAACTACTCTACTTAGTTAGTGGTAGATGACGAAGTAAGGATTCAGAGATCTTCAATAGCGGAGCTAGATATGGTATAAGATCAATCTGTGAAACCTTGGCATAGACGTTAAGGTTTAGAATATTTTTTTCCGACTGACTAATCACAAATCTGTTTAATATCTTTAAAAGATTCGTGATAAAATACGTTTAGTTGTTCCGAGATTTATTCTTCGTGAAGGGTGTTGCTATGAGCATATTTCCATTTTAATAACATTTAATTACAAAATTATTCAACTGCAAACAATTTTGTCTATTCCGATTGAAATCTCTCACACAAAAACATACATATAAGCTGAGCTGTTCAACGTTCTGTAGCTTTGTTCCATAACTATTCATTTTACGCTGAATATATATCTTAAATGTTAGTACGTGTAAGTGTAAAATATTTTTTCATTCATATTGAAAATGATAATGAATAAGTCGCATTCAAAACTTTTAATTATGATGGTTACAGAAAATGATATAAATTTTGAAACCTATGTAAGATACAGAAGACATTCCATGTTATAAACTTTTAACGATCATAACGACAGGTTCTTATGGTAGGATGCGAAGATAAGGAGAATTATATCCAAATATAACGAACATGAAGTTGGCTTACTCACTCACTTTCGTGAGAGCGTCTACATCATAATTGGATATGAACAGATAAAATTTGAAGAATCATTATTATCTACTATAATATATTCCTTTTATATTGACAGATCCGTGGTTCAATGGTCAACGTCGTTGGGTTCGCAATACGAACAGCATTATTTCAGTCTTCAATTATGTGTGATAACAACCCCCTCCCTGACCATCTCATTTATAATAATACTAGCTTTAAGCTAGTGACAATTTTTTTCTTAGCAACAACTCCCTTTAATTTAATCTCTTCGAAAAATAATAAAAATAGCAAAAAACAGTTCAACCTTCATTAAATAGCCATATGATCTACATTAAAGCGTGCATAGATTAGTTGAATGTATTATACATGAACTTTCCTTAATACTAAAAAAAATATGTAATTATATTTATGGAAATTTTTCGAATTAGTAAACCGTTTAAAGAACTCAAATCTCGTAATTTTATTCTAAAATAAAAATAATTTATACAAACATTTTTTTCTTTTTTAACCCACGTCCACTCCCAATGTGAATCATGTGGCCTCCTAATGGAAGTATCTCAGCAGAAGTTTTTTTTTCTACGAGAACTGTTTGTTACTCAGTCGCTCAACCTCTCTTTTTCAAAAATACAATATTTTATTTTTATCAACCGGAATGTTGTCAACATTTATATTGATATTACCTTCAATTTGTCATGAATCAGTCATTAGTATTATTTGATTTTGACTGAAGATGCTTGATGAAATTTCAATATTAAATTTTGTAAATTTATAAGTATATCCATGAATTTGAATGCCTAAAGATACCGAAAGACAAAACTCAGGTCGTCAATGGTAAAACGTGTGGATATATAAAAAAGTTTTTACCATTCATAATTCATTTATTGTAAAAGCGTTCAAATAGCAGTCTTTTAAAAATCATTAAATATCTAAACTACTTTTATAAGAATCTTGATTTAAATGAACTGGAAACATTATCTCTCATTATTTCAACACAGATTTTAGATAAATTTTACGCCTAAGGCTACAGTGTTCAATATATACAGAAGAATGCTTTATATGGAATTTGACGTAGGATAAAATGAACTTTTAATACATATTGATTAAGAAAATTTTGGGGCAAATCCAAATTATGAAATATACACGACTTTGAATGGCACAGAGACTTTTAAACTATTGTTTAATTGATTTAATCTAATTTTAATTCAATAAATTGATTAAGAAAAACCTTTAAAGCTCTTTTTCTTGTTCGCAATTTCTGCGCGCCTTTTTTAACATAAAACCTTAATTGAGGAATGTACTAATTCTACGTTTGTCGCTTACATGAAACAATTTGTATCAAAAAAAATGATTTTTTTTAACTGTGGGTTACGGGCATTTTTCCTTTTTGCAGACGATGTGTCAAACATATGAAGGTCATTAAAAACAATTTGTTATACAAAGTAAAATTGAGCAGATAATTTCATTGTATTTTAACTTTGTTATAATTTATTCAATAATTATTTTCTTACAAATACCGTTGCTTACAATCGATAAATTTAATATTATGCATTAAATCTATTGAAGATTCGGTCACTGGAAACCTTTCATAGTTCATTCTATAGACATCGCCTTTTGGCTTTCGACGAAGAAGGTCTTTTGCCGCAGGCGTTGGCTGAAGTCTGCCAGAGACAGATAACTCATTGTTGTAGGCCAAACAATTTGGCCTGTGTCACATGCATTATGTAATTCTATAACAAAACTTAAGACATTTAGGCGTTAAATCAAATGGCATTCAACCTTAATCATTGATATGCTTCTCCGGTGACCTCGTCGAAGTATTTAAGCTGTTTTTGTTCTACAAAAGTCTAATGTCAAATATAAACTTTAGTATTCTTTATGTATCTTATTTTATATATCTTTGCAGATTTTGACATTTTAACAAAAATATGATTGCATTCTTTTAAAAATTCTTGTGATAAACAAAACTGATCATATTTGAAAACCCTAACCGTTGAAATATTTCATTTTAAGTTCTTAATGTCCTCTTAAATTGTAAATTATGCATTTAGTTTGCAAAAAAATGTGTTAGAATTTTTTATTTTAGCTTTTTCAATCATTTTTATTCAAATATATAATAACTTAAATTATTCCATGTATTAATACGTGGAATAATTACGTGGAATACGTGGAATAATTTAAGTTATTTTATATTAAAATGAACTTCCACAAAGTTACTGTCGAATCCATCGAAAGTATTTCTATACAAATAAAATTAATATTGATATTGTTTTTAATGAATCCCTTTAAAGAAAATGCAGTATCTTATATGGTTTAAAAATATGTATTAAAAACATTTTTGCAATTTTTATAACCGGGTATATTAATATAAAAAGAAAGTTATATTAATAAGCAAATGAAGAAAGATTTTATTTTGGTTTTATATATGAAAAACATACATATTTATAGAAAATAGCACGTTTTAACTGTAAAAAAGATCGATGTAGAAAAGCTTCATATTTTTATTTACTTCACTGCTCAGAATGAATAAAACAAATTCAATTCTCAAATGCCAGATACCTTTAATCACGTTTGTATCTCAATTTTCTATTACAAGATCAAATTTGCTGAACGTCTTAGTCTTTCATTTGTGATAAATAGCTCTTTTGATCTTGAATCCTTTCAATTTCAAGGCACGAAGATAAAGCACTCTGTATTGTTTGCTTCATAAATTATTTAACTATGCTGTTTCCAGTACAATAAATCATGGAAAAATCATTTGTTACAACTATTCTGGAAAGAATAAGATTGTATGTAATCAATTCATCACCTGAGTAGAATTTATTTTTACAAAATCAATCCATTATCAAGAATTCACTTCTTTATTTTAACCATTTATTTTTCAGTGTTATCTTGTATTGAAATTGAAAACAAAATTCATTTTGTAAGTAAACAAAAATATTTGTTGTTTATCTAAATAAAAAAATAAAAATCATTTCCATTACAAACTTCAATGATTGGAATCCTAATCTCGTATGGCTATTCTGCTCAAGCTTCTGAAACAGTCTTTTAAATATCAAATTTAATGTTTTTAATCTTATATTTGAGATTATTAATATGAGGGTTTTTTCATTGAGATGATCTCATGTATGAAATAAATAAATAATTTTGCTTATTTAATATAGATTACACCATAAATCAATAAAACAAGTGGTTGATAGCCAGTGTTTTCTTCCGGTTTTTTTATTGGGTAGAAATACAAACAACTAATTATTCAATAATTTTAAAGAGTATTCTAAACCACCGTTTGGCGACGGCGATCGGCAATTTTATGGGCTGTAATTTATAAGTATCAATACTTAGATTTTAAAGTTTTTAATATTTGGCAAGTTGTAAAAACGTTCGTATTTATATAATTCATGTCGATAGTCTAAATATTTCGTATCAATTAAATGGCAATCTAAAAAAATTTACGTTTAAGACTAGATTTAATTACGAGTGATTTTTTTAATTGGTGCTTGATCGATGACAACTGATTGAAAACGGTTAGGAATATATTCGAAATGTTTAATGGAATTCAAAATCATTTA
Organism: Himalopsyche anomala; assembly: GCA_031772345.1. Taxonomy (NCBI): domain Eukaryota; kingdom Metazoa; phylum Arthropoda; class Insecta; order Trichoptera; family Rhyacophilidae; genus Himalopsyche; species Himalopsyche anomala. Next base: position 15,820,155 of record CM062829.1, read on the forward strand.
AACGGAGATCAATAATTAAATATTGTGAAATTCTTATAGAATATAACTTTCCTCAAAGAATACATAATGAAAACACAAAAACTTATATCAGATATTCAGCAGGCGAGAAAAATAAAAAAAAACTACGCAAAAGATTTGCGACTTGTACCATTTATAAATTTTTATTTGACATTGTATTTTATGGTGTTAACAAGACGAGGTTATAAACTCTAATGGTGGAAAATCACAATTTATTATGTTCCACGACTGGGGTGCGACCCACTGTTAAGCCTCTCAGTAAATTCAGAGCAGGAAAGTATTTGACGCATTTATATTGAAAAATATACGCAGCAGTTGATAGTTTTTTTTTTGCTGTGAGTGTGTTACATGAAATGAAATCTCTGGCTGAATAGTTTTTTGAGTTATGATATTTCATATTTGTAATTAAAAATATAATACATACCGGATTTAATATCGTTTATGTTAGAACAACGTTTTATTGTACCTGTGTAATATTTTACCTCACATCCCAATTTAAGTTTTTTAATAAGATGTTTAAAATTACTTTTAATAATATAATAATTGTTGTCAAGACTTTTGCTATTTTTTTTCCATGTCTGCGCCAATATAAAGATTATGGACTCCTAATGTAGTTTATCTCAATAAATGTTTTATAAAAGAACTGCCTGTCACTCAGTTACTCAACCTCTCTTTTTCGATGAGAGCATGAATAAGGATAAGGGGTAGGACAGGTATAGAAGTTAGCTTACCGCTTTTGCTACGTTCCTTTTTATGGATCGTATGGAAGTGAGGGAATCAAAAAAATATATACTTTGACTAGAATCTTATCTTATCTAAAATCGATTAAAAATAAAACTGCCAGCACAGGAATTCGAAGCCGTGAGAATCTCAAATCAACGACATTTGCCACTTAACGGCGTATACAACGATTTCCAGATTTCCCGATTAAATTCCTGAAATTCTGGGTCCAGAATTCCGGAAAAAAGTGTCTATCGCCTTTTCATTTTGGGAATTCCGCAAATTCCTGGGTTTTGGAAATTAAAAAAATTTTGCCTAAGAAATACCAGGATTTCAAAATCACCGATAATCCCTAATTTATACACGATTTTTTTTGTATGTTTAACCCCGGGATCTTGGAATTGGAAAAATAGTCAATCTCTAAATCTCGGAAACACAAAAAATGTCCGGGATTGGATGCTCTTATACATACAATGCTCAAAGAGGTAAACTGGGGGAAATCATTTTAATAATTCTAGGGGTCGTGTTTGCAGTTATATTCAATTTCGAAATAAAAATCCAATATATGGGAGTCATCGAGAAGAACCGTTCTCAGTCTAAAACGATTATTAGGTGTTGTCTCGTCATACTTGATTATATGATTGAAAATGTTGAAAAACCGGTGTCTTTTGAGGCACTTTGTGTATTTGAATATAATATTTTATATCTTTGTTTTGTCAAATACTCACATTGTTTGCCTTTTTTCTCAGTTTTTAAGCTGATGTTTAACTAACGGCTGAAATTAGTCATTGAAATATTTTGTCAACAACTTTATTCTTATTACCACGGTGAATACTAACTACATCAATTTTTCAAATGCAACTCTCTCTGAAACGGTAGTCTTTAAAAAAAACGCAATGAATTGGTATTGTTTCTGAAACTATAACACAAAATGTCCGAAAATTTCGAATATTCAAAGTTATTATTATCATTTTCAAATTTACTATTAAACCAAACTTTATCATCTCATCAACCCAAAAGGAGTACGCAGGCCGCTTGGGACTCTTTGTTCTTCTAAATTGTAATGTTCAAGTATTGCTGGTTGACCCAATTATTCTTCTTGTAAAGTAATACTCAAAGTGTACCTCCTGGAAATTTAGGATTTAGCAAGACGTTTCCAGGGATTTCGCGAGCTTTTCTTAGGAAATGTGGTATTCTACTTGTGACGATGAATAGTTAATTAATTACCCAATAGAGGTAGTGTAGCACGTGTAACTGTAACACATTGTGCGTTTCTGGTACAAATAAATTACATTTTAACTGAAGATTTATTTAAGAAGATTTTGTCATTTTTCGCAAGATTTTGTCATTTTTTTGTAAATGAAAAAAATAACTGTTTTAACTTGTTAATAACATTTTCTGCTCTAAGTCGTCCAGGTGAAAAACAAAATACATTTTGTATTCGTTTAGATTGCTAGATGTTTCTCAAAAGCGAAAATAAATGAATATTTGATAACAGTTTTAAAATATTTTCCGGTATCAAATTTCATGACCGTAATAAAAAAAATTACAAAAAATTCAAAACCAAATGATTAAAAAACATTTTCTGTACTTATATCAAATAACTTATTGAAAATTAACATAATTTTGAACTGCTTTCATTTTTTTCTTCTGTACTATTTATTCAAAAATACAATGATTTTTTTAACCATTTCTATGTTGAAATAATTAATATGTGTACCTTATAACACACACATACAATTTTTTAACAAAACCTGTTTCTGAGTCATTCGCTTATCATTTATTTTCGTGTATGAAAGAACGATCAGTTTATGATAAATTTAACATATGCGCTATCACTTTCTTTATATCAAGATTAGATGGGGTAATAGATGAAGAGGAATAAAAATATCATAGAAATTATGTCAATTCAAACATTCGGTTTAATACTGGGCTACGAGACAGGTCATTAATTAATTAATATTGCCTTGTTAGAAAATGTGTTATTAATTAATCAAACTCAAAGTCTACCTTTTTATAGTTCAATAATAATTATTAAATATCGTTTTTATGCAATCATTATTATCGAAAACAGCACGAAAAATATTAACGAAACAGCATATTAAATCGATATTTTAATTTGTATTATCAAAAGATCTGTTTTGCAATTGTTTTATGGCAAGACCCTACCGCAATCTAGAGCTTAGAATAAATTAATGTGTATCGATATTATCTGTTACGGAACTAAATAAAATACATTATCCATTTCATTATATTTCAAACCTTAATAGGACAATAATTGTAATAATACCCCATGTTCCTTGACAAATTTGTTTATTCACTGTTCAGATACTTAATTTTCATTAGCAATGTATGCCCCAGTAATGTTATAAACGTGTTTTCCGTCCGTAAAACAACTGGCCATGCTCTGACGACTTTGCTTTTATTTGAATGCTAGAAAGCCATTTTGTACAGAGCTGTTATACAGAGAACCCTACAATTAGGCTTATCGTAGCTTTGTCATTAACACTATTTGAAATCACCATTCCAATCCTGTTTTATTTTTCTGTATAAATATCGTAAAATATCTATTGAATTTACATCAATTAAACAACATAGTTACTAGCTGAATTCTTTAAACAATTAATTAATCCTCTCTTTACGCGTTTTGGTTGGTGAAACTGTTTTGCGGTATAGAATATTATTTTCTAACTATTTTAATTGAATGAATATTACATTGTAAATTCAAATGGAGAGATAAAGGTCTAACGTTTATTTTTATTTTTAAATTCCAAAATAACTTCTTAATTCAATTTGTATTGAATTACTTTTTAATTTTGCCTAACGATTGGTAACAAGTTCATCAATATTTGTTTCTGTTTTATGAACAATATTGCTTTGTTAACAGATGATGTTAAAGTTGCGGCATTGTTTAATTATTCCATTTAGAGTAGAAATAATTTTAGTTAAAACAAATTTTACATAACTTTCTTTCAGACACATTACCAAACTTAACGATAAAATATTTCAAGCAATTCTCATTTCGAATATTATGTAAACAACTAAATCTCAAACACTAAGAAGGCAGAAGGCAAATTTCGGTCCACCAAGTAAATACAAACTAGAAATGGTTTTATTTACTTGTCTCCGTAAGACATATTTACGAAACCTTTTGAAAACATACATTTTTATCTTTATTTTTGTATAATGAAATTCTTCTTCGGCGTTGGTGTTCAGCATGCTTGAGAACCGTTACCTCTTAAGAGGGTTATAGGTCCCTGGATGAACTGTTTCCATTATACTTCATCTTCTGCCGGATTTAAGGTGTATGATACCAGCCGTTTTAGATTTTAAAAAATCATTTACTTTGTGACTCTGTTATATATACACAACATCTACCTCTATGTTATATTAATTCTCTATGACACACAATTAACCTTTCAACTTACTAAACCAAAATCCAATTCCTTCTCCCCAGTTACAATCGAGAGTTCAAATCGAAACGTCTAACTGCTAAGTAGAAACTCTTCAATACTCACATAGATATTATTTTGATTTAATAAGATTAAGTGATTTATTATAAAGTGTATACATTATTATTATGGAATAAAGTTGAAACAACATTTAAATAATAATAAAGTGTTTTATTAAAAATAATCCATAACAATTCAACCATATTTAAACACGTTCTGTGTATACATACAGTTTCCAAGATTTTTCGATTCTTGACGAACTTGTTGTCAAAGTAATTGTATAAAGCGTCACAGGCACGAATATGTGAGTGTCACCCAAATATGTAGCTCCCGCAGTAAGGATTGTGTGGTTTATTCACAATGACTTAGTTATTTGCCTTCATCGCCGCATTTCAAAATCATGAATGGTCTTTCGTCTCTTGGTACCTAGCGAACAGGCATTCACACCTTCTTTTCTGCCCTTTCTGAAAATAGAAGTAGACTGAGTTACAACTTGATATTTTTTGAAACAAACTTCAGTTTATTTAATTTTCAAGAATAAAGAATAAAGTAAAAATCATTGCTAGATATTTAATATTATACTTTATCAATATCAAGCAATAAATACAGATATATCTATTAGATTATTTTACATAATTCTTCTCCTTCACATTTCTAATTGATTTTAACCAAGTAAATGACAACTCGAATATTAATATTTGAAATAATCAAGTATATCTTTAATATCAGAAATTAATCAACGGTATATCACTTACATTTTAAATTATACTTGGCGATTCCCGGCAAGTGTTGCAATGCCACTCAAAGAAAGAAAGTGTTTGTGTTTTAAGTTTATTTATTGAAATCCATTTATTCTTGTCTGTTTGAAGTTTGACGTTTAAAACCGATTGTCTAGTTTTATTACAATCGGATGAGCGGTGTGGCAACTCATAAAATACGAACAAAAAAACATTATTTATTATATATTCAATTATTTAGTATTTTTAAAATAAAATAATAATTGTATGCGAAATAATAAAACAAAAAAATATTTCAAATTTTTTTAATACAAACAATGTTGTTAAGGGAACAAAAAATATTTATTTACTAAATTAGCTTCATATAAAGTGTCAAAAACTTCTTGTTTTTTCTTTGAAAAATTTGCATTGATTTCAGAAACGTTAACAATAGTGATTACTTTAGAATGCCAAGAAACAAACTAAAAAGACGCTGTCTAACTACAAAGTATCCGGATAGAAACTAATTAGATTAGAACGGGTCCCTCATAACCTGTCACTGCCTCCCCTCTATCTCTTATCTGCCGTGTGAAATGTGAAATGGATAATTAATTCAACGCGACGGTGGCAATCACAAGCGGGCTGCTCATAAATCAGTGGATATTATTAAAGAGACGGCAAATTGGCGAGCCTTCCTCCCCCCGACCCAGAGCTCGAGCGAGAATGAAACGATACTAAGCGATGCGGGCAGATTGATTTTTAGCCTCATCCGCTTTAGGCGAATCCTTCAGTTGAATTGTACTTGAAACATAAATAATCGTTTATTTTATTTAATGTGTTTCAATAATAAATTACCAAGACCTTAAATTAATGATTGCATTAACGTTATAATTTGATAATTTTTAAAATTCGTAAAGATTTAACATATTTTTAACGCAAATAAATACGAGGCAAATCAACCAAAGTAGTACAGATCAGAATGAAATTTTCTTTAGCAACAGATTCAGAACTCGACTATAAATTGAAAGTAACAGTAATGTCTGTTTTTTTCAAGTCCTCTTAGAAGTAGAAGTTGTTTAAAAAATCCAAATGTTACCAACGACTAATTAATACACATTTAAAGACACAACAATGACATAAGTTGCATCAAAACTATGAGTTAAATATTTTTGACAATAAAAATCAATATGCTTGTTTCATTAAATTTTCTCAGTTTAATGGTACTTAAATTCGACCATATTAAATAGTGTGCGTCGAAACCGTTTCCTTATTTTTTTCCATGCAATATTTCTTAATTATTGAATAAAACAATTAATAATCAATGACAGTGTACCTAAATTCACAAAATCGTATCCGATAGCGTAACCTAAAAAATATATTGAAACTTATATTGAATATAAAGACTTGAATAAAATATGTTAGTATACAATTTTATATGAAATCGTAAGAATGTCATTTGTTTTTCTCAGCGTTTACGAAAAAATTCATACTTTCATAAAATTTGACATTTAATCAATAAATATTATATATGTCATATGAGTGCTTTTTGTGACATATAAAAACTCTTTCTGATTTAAAATTTTACTGGGCACATATAAAATTTACGTGAAAAAATATTGCGCTGGAAATAATTTTAATATCTTTTATACAGCAGTCTTTAAATTAAGACTTATCTCAAAAGATGTGTGCTTATATTTTAAAATGAACGCATACATACAATTTGTTTCATATTTTAGATCGTTTTGGCTGTAGCTTTATGGAAGTTTACTTTTTTATGTATAATTAAAATTTTATACTACAATTCGTTTCAATTTTTCTGTATTTTTAAATCGGATTATTTTTTTTCAATTTATTTAACAACTTTTTCGTTTACCCTAAAAGCAGTTATCTCCAGTGTTTGACTCTTGTGTAATAAATAAACAAAAAAAGAAAAAGAACCTTGATCGTGTTTGCTAGAAGTCAAATAGGAAAGTAGGCCATTACATAAAACTTCTTTTAATAAATACCAAATAACTTAAAGCAACCTATGAATTATCTACATTGCTGCATGAACGCTTCAGAAGGGCTTTTTTAGGAAAATATTTTATTATATAGTATTTTATGCAATAAAAGCACTTATCTTGTTTGCAGTAAACGAATTCCCCTCAAAAATTGCCTGATATTTAAATTACAAATTCCACTAAATTTATCATCTTGATGTTACCTTATCTTGCATCACATTTTACACGTAAATATTCTTTACTTACGCTGTAAAACGAATATAACCTCTTTCGCAAAGCTTTCTTATGAACCGATATCGTTTGAGGAGCTTCCGTATACTTATTTGTATGTTTAATTTTTTTTAATACAGCGCTAGGTTTTGTTAATACAACGTATTAAAGGAAAATAATCTTTTTAAAAATGGGTAATTACATTGTGTATGATTTGCAATCATTGCATCATGCTGAACGTACTTATTTCTTGATACCATATCAGATCAATTTAATTTTGTAATTTACTTCTGTTGAACTAGAACTAGCTCAAAACAGTATTTTCTGCACACAAATAATAACGTCCTGCACAATCTTTGACGACATAATGAAAACATTTTAAAGTCAAATTTGTTTATAAAGTGGAGAATATGATTAAACTGGCTTAAATCAGCTGATCAACTTCTCATTTAAGGAAGAGTAAGAAAATAAATATTGAGTCATAAGAGGATTACTAGTTAGTAAATTGCTTCTTCTATGTTCCATTTTTAAGGCAGGTAATATTTGACAGAAAACAAAGAGCACATTCCGACATCCACTCCCTTTAATTCGAGTCTGTAGTACGAATTCTTGGTCAGACGGGTATTGAGTTACACAGCGTACTACTTCTATAAAACTACTTAGACTTCTATGAAAATTGTTAAAAATTAAAAAGTTAATGTTCTTTAAAAAGTGCGCATAGCTATTCATTCCTGCACTTGAACGCATGAAGATCGAAAAGCAAAACTTGCATCGATAATGACAAATCTTTTATGAACGCTCAAAATTTGAAAAATCCAAATTTTATATTGAAATTTCACGAAGCATCTTCAGTCGAAATCTTAAATTATAGCATATTGTTTTTGTATACATATACGCTCTCAATGTAGAGCCTATGGTTTTCTAAGGGAGGTATGTTATCAAAAAAAATTCTACGAGAACTATTTGTTGGACCACTCTTTTTTTAAAGAGAGTATAGAGGTATAAATAATAGGACAGGACTAGTGACAAACTAATTGGTCTCGTTACACCGCGTTATTTTAAGAAATAGAAAGGTTTTTTAGATATCACAAACATGCATGCCTTCGAACAGAAATCCATAAATCTAAAATTGAAAAAATGCTGGTCATACTGGCATTTAAGCACGTGTGATTTGTTATGGAAGCTAACGACGTTGACCACTGCACCACTGACCCGGACTTAAAAATATACTGAAACCATAAATTATTGGATTTTTTTATATTAGCAAAACTATCAAAGTGGGAATTTCATAAAATATATATTTAAAAAATTTCAACTATCATTATTATTTTACTACCTTGTAATCATTTAGTTAAGAATTTGTATTTGTTTAAGTAGGATCTTTTTTTATCTGAATGCTTTTATTTCTTTTCCCTGTACATTTTGGAACTTTTGCAAGATTGAGCAAATTACGAAATTACCTCTTTACAAAGTTTAGTTCCGTTCGAACATTTATTTTGAACGTGACGGAACAAAGGGGTCGCATTCAATTGGCTATGTCTTTAATCATGAAATATGTTGTTATCTATTTTTTGGACAATATTTTTTATAAAACTATACTATTTTACTTAGCACTAATATTATATCTGGCAATTAAAGTTATTTTATTCTTACGTTTTAATGATTACATTTTATGTATGATTTTCCTTTCGACTGGTAATATAGATAAAAAAATTAAAAAACAATTGAGTTGAGACAATATATCAAAAAAAAATGTAACAGTTTTAAATAACAACAAATTGGAACGAGTCACTGCATTGTCTGATGTCCAATACTTAAAGTATAGTTTTGATGATGCCGTGTTTCCAAAATGTAAAATAAAATACTTACTTTTATCAACTTTAAATTTACAAGATTCTGACAATTTCATCGATAAATTTCTAAATCTTTGTTTTATTTGCCATTCATGCATTTATGCCTGAAATAGATTTATAGCGATAGATAGAATAGTCAATGATTAGCAGAATGAAAATATTTTTGCTTGGAAAAACATTTTTTATGTCATTCAGAGCTAAAAAAAACTTTTTTAAATAAACTTTTTACTTACAGACCGGTGTTTTATAGGTACTTAATTTAAACGTTCAAAAAATCTGACAAAAGATATAAATATATTTTATAAATAAATATATTTTTCTACCATTTTTAATAATACTCGTATACATAGCATCATAAAAATAGTTCTTTATATCCTTAAAACGTATAAAATTTTCAAATTCTGCTATCTTTCCAAATTATGTTTTTTTGAATTTTAATAAATAAGTCTATTAAAAATAAAACTCATATGTATTTATACTAATTCTCACTTTTAGTTAATAATGCTCGTCATGAGCGAAACCAGCCCTTACCTTATTAAATAAAAGTGGGCATTAGTAAAAATGTGTATTTTATTTAAAAATAACAATGAATACCCTTAAAATGATAAATGTGATTAAAAGTATTTTTAAATAAAACTTCAATCAAATCTTTTTTAATAAATTTATTTATTTTAATGAAATCAATTATTCATTATAAATATACGTCAAAACAAATTATTTTAAGAGCTTCAGGCATAAAGAGTTAGTCAGTATTTAAAATTAATTGAATTAACAATGGAAATGCTATATTTATAGAGGAAATAATAAAAAATTGTTCCACAGAGACTTTTTTTTAAATTGAAAAACCAAGAATTCTTACTAAATACACCAAACCTTGCTTTGTTCTATTTCAATTTTACAAAACGTGTATACTCAACATTGCCGTAAGAAATTAATGAACGCCGTCAGAAACTACGAGATGAAAAAGAATTACTTTAATTATACGAAACAAACTTAAGTAAATACAAAAAAAAATGTACATTCATTGGTGTAAGTGTCCACATCAAATTTGGTAAATCTTTGTGCATTTATATTTTCTAATATAATCTACATAATTCTTTATTCTCAGGCAACACAGCATGCTGTAATCGATATTGTCTTCAATGACTTTGTTTAATGTATAATTGCATTTTAATAAGTACTTTTAAATGTTGTAAATGTTTGTTTTTTTATAAATTAAAATTGAACTGTCATTACGATTTCGATGCTTCTCAAATAGACCATACACTACACAAAAGAAGAACTCAATTTTTCAGCCTCGGTTATTTCAGGCATGCTCAGTTGTTGAAAGCCATGACTGCGAAACTTGAGTTCCGAAATGCCCCACCTAAGTAAAGTTTACTGTAAAAAGGGTCGATATTTTGGCTGAGGCCAGAAAAGGCGTATTCTGAAGGAGAGTCTGTTAGTTATGCAACTGAGGTTAGTATTTCAATACATACGAAGGCGTTGGTTTACAGATAAGGCCCAAGATAAAGAAGCGTTGTTACTGAAATTGGTATATTGCTAAGTCTAAGAAAGGTCATACACGTAGATAAAATGTACGTTCTTGAACTGGCTTTGGATTTAATCCGATGTACGTGTTACTGAAGGAAACAGCGAAAATATTTGACATTATGAAAAGATTATATATCTATCTTCTATAACCTCTAAAATAAAATCAATTCCTACGCTAATGGTGAAATGACACTAAAAAAGGTGTATAATGACAGGAGTGGGGTAGGCGAATTCGGTCTGGAATGTAAGAAAACGAAAAAGGCAGAAATATTACAACATTAAATGAGGCCAACACTTAAGTATGGTTTATGAAAGTAATCCAAAGGTTTATATTAATTTTCTGAAAAAGCCTTTTTTTGCTCATTCAATAAAGAATATTTCTAATATTGTATCTTGGGTGACCAGATTTTAAAAACGTTATACAACAATTTTGGTGTAAAACTATTTTCATATTTTTAATTCAAATATCATTTTTTCGAAATAAGATAATACATACATGTTTACTAAGCTTTATCACGTCAGATTTATTTCGTCTATTTTTACACTATCACTACTTTGTTTTCTAAAAAATATGCCAATTTACATTAAAACAGTTTTAATGCAAAATGATTTAGATACGACGACGCAAAAAAAATAACTCGCCTGTTCAACAGAGATTTCGCAATATACAAAGGTGTTCTATTTCATTTAGATTAGAAAATTCCCTTCAAGTGGCATAATTTTTAAAAATATGTTAATGGTTTAGAGCAGAAAAATGCAAAAATGGTTTTTAACCAGAAAGACTGCAAAAGAGTAAGTTCATTTAAAAAATCTAAACAAATGACAAAGAAAGGTGAACCAAATTTTTCAACGTTGCTTGAAGCGATCAATCTCATTATTTTATTAGGTATGATCATGCTGATTATTTTATGTATATAATTTACAGTGATAATATAGAAAAACTCACAAATATTATAATATAAATTCAGGTGTCAACCAGTATAATTTCGGAAACGTAGAACATTTAAGTTTATACCAAAAATCTTTATTGAAACGATTGATCACATTTTTTAAACAGGACATCCTGCCACATAAAACCACTATTTTTTATCATAAAAATCATTTGCGAAATCATTTATGCAAAAATAATTCAAATAATTAATAGCACTCTCTCACACCTATATATCGCATTTACTTTAATTACCAACCGCGTCTTTATTTCCACAGTTAAAATTCACTCAAATAAACTTTACAACAATAGCAATTTGGATAATTTCCCCAGACAAAATTCTTCCAATTACATATATGGAACAAACAGACAATTTTGTTAATACATACAAAGAGTTTCTGACGTTTTAACTCGGTTTGTTATATACGACAACAATTAAGATGATTACTTCCACATGTGTTTTAATAATGAAGCCTCAGCCTTTACCCATAAGTGTGACAACGTTAATTAAGAAACTCGACTTATTTCAGTTAATTACAAAGGTGTGAAATTTTCAGAAGGCTTTATTGTTTCGCTGTCTTCCAAATATTTACATTAATTATTTTTTTTCGCCCGCTGGCGATCGATAATAACTCGCCAATTTGGTAAGTATGTTTTTAATTATTGAATTATGAAGTGTCGCCATACCAATGTTTTAAAAAAAGAAAATTTGAACAACTGAATAAAAAAAAATAGTATAACTCCCTATACTTAATTACATAGAGTACCTCAATTAGCAGTACATAATATGCCTACATTAGGGATAAACATCGTTAAAAAATACAACTGTGGACAAGTTTTTGATGCGTAAACATTGATAAATTTAAAATAGAAGGTTTTATTCAGATTTATTTACGACAATCACAATTAATGTATGTATTTTTATATCAGACGTTAATTTCTAATATTTGGTAATAAAATATGAGAAATAGAAGTGGTAAAGTGATATCTTTGACCCTAGCTCAGAAGATATTGAAATAAATAGTTAATTAAATTTATTAAATATCGACACTTTTGATATACTGGAATTTAAGAAGTACATATAATTTCATATCCGATGTTAATTTCTCATATTTGGTCCAAAATATATCAAAATCTAGCCGAGAAAGTGTTCAAAGGACAATGATTATTTAATAGAATTTGAATAAAAAAATATATGTTCAAAATAATTAAAATACTAGAACTAAAATGTCAAGCTGGACTGGCTGACAAAGGGTTACTGTAAATTGAATTAAAGTATTTCTGAGTGTTTTTATTTGACTTTGTTGTTGTGAAGCATGTACATATATCTGTAACTTTAACAAGGAAAAGTAGAAGGGTGGTATTCCGTATTCTTAATAATGTCAATTGTACCCTGAGGGTAGCAATTTCATTGACCCTACATGATTTTGACGACGGTCTTCTATCAGTCACTTGGTAGCGCTCTTGGTTGTCTTAGAGAAAATCCCTAGAGTGTGTAATCCGGTCTTATCCACCATGGCGAACGACTTATTGTGATAAAATCGTTTGTTTTCTTCTTAAATGGAATATGAAGAACTTTAAAGTACAAAAAAAAAAGTTGGCGTAATCAAAATCTGCATTTTTCGGCGAACTTGCATACCAATTTTGTTATTTATGCAGATAAAAATTCATGATGGGTTATTATTTAAATATTTTGGCATTCATTGACTCGAGTTATCGGTACTTATGAAGGTTGGTGTTTTTTGGTTAGCCGCAAGTATTTTAGTGTCAACCAATGTATTGTATATGTCACAATTAACATTTGAAATCTTATCAATGTATACATTAACTAGCAGCTTGGCTGAAGTTTTCATTATTAGAATTCACATTCACTTTGACTACTTAATATATACATAAACTAGTAAATGTTTTCACTCACTAACGAGCGCTAAACGGAGTAGAAATGGAATATCGGATTTGTTGAATAAAACAACAAGACGTTAAAGATATGGGAAATTTTAGATGATAGTAAAGCACGACAAATGTGTGTGCACACGTGATTATTTTTAAGTGTGTAGACAATTTAACTTGATACGTATTTCTAGTTAATATTGAGTATTAACTAATTAAAGTTTTTTTTCCGTATATACTGTAAATGGACAACGTATACATTTGCATAGTTGATCTGTAACATAACATATTTATCAGTGCAGAGATAATTCACAGAATTTTTTTTCTATATTAAATATATTGACATATCATATATTGACGAATAATTATACTCACATTTACTGTATTGGAAAAAAATGTTAAATAAAACGTATACAATACAATTAAGCTTTCAAATGTACAGGTTTCAATCACGAATCATTCAATATTCTTTATTTATTATTATTTTTTTTATTAAGAAAGGCCTTCATAAAATTAGTTTTAAAGACAAATTGAATGTTGGCATATAAAACCTGAAATCAAATATTCAATTGCAATCGAAGAAAAATTTCTTTATTTCTGTGAAATATTATTTTTATTCAAGTATTAAATTTCACCGATAAAAGCCAAAAAAATGCGACTTTAAAATTCTATAGGTGATATTGATATCTTTAATAATTTTATAATTATTCTCATATTTCTTTAATGCGCGCGTGGGCGTGTTTTTTTATTTCCGAGAATTTTGTATTTTCTTTTTCTGTAGAAAATTACTCGTCGAAATGAATATTTCACAATCTAAATTTAGTATATTAATGTACGTACATTATATTTGTTACATGGAAGCAGTGTCATTAAATGAATTTCCCTACAGTATATGAAATGTTGTATAATATAATGCATATCATAAAAATAATATTCAAAGAGTGAGATTGTGAGTAGGGATGGCGATACTGGATGAATATATCAATACCGGTATTTCATATTAAATACCGGTTTTAAAAATACCAATACCGGTACAGCAAAAAAAAACGGCTAACTAGGATTGCAATACCTAGCGAGTTAATCAAATTCCTTACCTACTTTGATATTTAAGATTATATAATGTCTGTAAAAAATATATCACAATCATAAACGGGCGATTTTCACACATAACTGACGGTTTTTTAAATATGTTAACATTATTATAAAGCTCATAAAAACAAATGCCATATATTGATATGGCATTTGTTTTTATTAAAATATATGATGATTTTTCTAAATTTAAAATTCGTTGTTGATTGATTTAAAATACCAAAATACCGGTATTTTACATTTTTAAACCGGTTTTCTGTATAAAAAACACACCTTGAATAGCGAGATCCTGGTTTCAGTAATACCGGTATTGCAATTGTGAGTCTTCAATATTTCATGATTATTTATTACTTAAAGACATGTCTCACCAAAAATTATTGGCGAAATTCTAGCACTTATTTCAAATAACTCCTTTGAATAATCTTACTTTATTATATTAGATCAAAGGCATGGGTGTTTGTGATGTCTCAAAATTTCTTCTCACACTTTCAATTCTAAAATAACGGGGTGTAACGAGAGCGATTAGTTAACCACTAGTCCGGTACTTCATTCATTAAACAAATAGTTTTCGTATTATAAAAAATCTGTTGAGATACCGCCGTTAGCAGGCCATATGCTCCACATTGAAAGTGGACATGAATTCCAATATAGATTTCAAGACAAATTATCTATTTATATACAAGAGATATCATATTACCACAAAACTTACCTAGAATACAAACTTTTTTTTTTACACATTACAATTTTAACACATGACAAAAAACAATTCACTCTCAATAGATAGTTAATTAAAACTGTTTGTGAACCACACCTCGCTTCACACCCACAGTTTTTATTTTGTTAGCATTTAACTCTTAGTTTTAAATACGCTCAATTTTCAATGCATTTGCTAGCGCTGAAGAAAAAAAAATGACAAATATTAAATGAAAAGACATTTTTTTAATAAAATACACATATTAAATTAGCAAGTTATGGAATTTAGAAGCTTAATTACCGAAGCGAAAAATAAAGGATGCAAATTAATTAATATTATAATCCGAAATATAAATAAAAAAATAGATGACAAAAAAAAGAATAGCAAAATACAGGCATCGTTAAAAGAAGATTCATATCTGGAAAGTTGGTCATATTTAGACCATCAAGACTTCTGGTTTGTTATATCGATTTAATAAAAAATAACATTTTATATTATAAGCACTATAGGCATTTTTGTGCCAATCAGAATAAATTTATTTGTTTGGTTTTTTCATTTTTTTATATGTATAATCTCATTAGACTCTTGCAAAAAAAAATCAAAAATAAACATTTTTTAGATGGCAGTACTTAAATAGTTATTTCTAATTTTTATTATTTTTTAACCTATGACTTACCTAACGAATTTAAAAAGATTAAGGTACTTACAGTACATATGAAGATGTTTTACAATTTTATATAATTGATTTATTGGTAAAATAATATTATAAAAACATTGGAAAAAGTATAGTATAGTAGTTTACAATTCAAATTGCTTAAATTTATATACATTTTGAAAATTTTTGCTTGATATAATGTATCATTTCAAAAATTCTTTATTATTGAATGTTTCTCTAATTAAAAAGATTACTGCAAAATATTTAGTTTTAATTTACATAATTAATAATCAATAGCCGTTTTTTATTCAATGCTATACGAAGGTCTCCCCGCAATCTCGCTGCATTTCTTGTCTAATTATCGTTCATTTGTTAATCAAGTTATTAGGAAATGAAACCGAGATAAGTACAAGAGTTAATTTGAGTAAAAATGTCTCTTGACCAAAAGTGTTGATGGACATACTTCTATAATTTTCAGAAATATTATTGTCTTATTTTATTTATTATCTCTCAGTAATTTTGACGTGATTTCACGACGACATATTAATTAAATTTATCGTCAAAACTTCAGAACAATCTTAATTGTGGAAAATCTGATACCACTGTTTAGTCCAAAGAAATATAACGGTCTTTGTGTAATGCACGAATAAGTGGAAACGTAAAAGTTATTTAATATGATTCACAGCCTTATAGCACGGAATATTTTATTTATATATATTTTTTTTTCTTGAAATAACACTTTACTGGAAGTCTTCAATATCCGTTTTGAAATATCCGACAAAGGCTGTGAATTTCTAAATTCAGCGTTAAGGAACAGAAATATTCAACCAAAAGGTCTGACCTTTTTAGGGTCCCGAATAATTATTTCTTGTCGTGACCTCAATAAAATGCAGTTAAAGTAGATTACGTTGTTAGGTGAAAATATTATGGAGCAAGTGAAACGGACTTTCGGATATTACAGGGAAAAATTAACTCTCTTTATTTTAGACAATAGGAGTAAAGTATTAACAATTTATTTTTATTATACATACTTATGTCTAGTAAGTTGTTAGACAACAGTGCTTTGAAATTTTGGGGCAAGTGGTAAATTAAAATAGTTGTCGGACAAAGTAGAACATGATAAAACAGAAAGATAAAGGACAGAATATATTATCAAGAAAAGAAAATTAAGAAACAAAGCAATGACAAATCAGAACTGGGAAAAATAAAACACAATATACTTATCGTATGCATTTATGAATTCAGTAAATTTAAAACAAAATTTAAACGAATTATTTTATTTATATATAATCATATTAATAATTGCAGGTTGTATTGGTAATAATTTGAATTAATTTATTTGTCCTGTAATTAGAACGTGTTAAGGTGGTCTTAGTTTTCTAGATGTAATTATATTTTGTGTTTACAATCAACGCATATTTAAATATATTAAGAATACAATGTGTATAATAGAACATGAAAGTAAATATAAAACAAAACTAAGTGAAAACTAAATTGAGACAATAAATCTTGCGTAAACTTTCCTTCTCTGATATAGCTTAAGTATATCCATCAATTATATCAATTAACAATATCATTGATAGATTTTCCGTATACTGAAATTATATAAATGTCTACATGCCATGAATAATTTAAATAATCGAATACCTACATTTAAATAAAACAAACACGATTTGAAATTTGAAGTTTTTTATCCATACACTTGCGACTAGCCACGTGTTTTTAAAAGAAAATTATATTACAGGAAATTAAATAAATAGCATTTTAGAGATATACCTGCGATAGAAGACATTTATTTGTACCAAATAAATTTTTAGGAAAAATACATATGAACATACAAAAAACAAATGTTTAAGTTTTTTAGTTTTTGTAGACCACACTATAAAAACGTTTCCTGAAAAGAGGTCCAGAAAAATCTCTCGACGGTCATTCATTATAGAATACAGTAGAGCTTTCAATATTGACAGACAAGGGTCTTGAAGACCACTAAAAACAGTGACTTTGACAAATGAATCTTCTTGGAGATTATGTTAAGTGTTTTGCATTGAAATGCACTGTTTTTATTGGCATATTATGCTTGTTTTTAACAGAATATTACACAGCGATTTCTATTTTTTGGCTCTAATTAATTGATAGAAAATATTTTATTTTGCAATATAATTTAATATACATTTATTTTTTAATTTGCAATTCATTATAAATGTTATATTTTAAAGTTTTGTTTGATTTAGTTATTATTTCAAATGAAATGTGTAAAAATAAATAGCAGTATATTAATCATTTATTTATTTATGTCATCAGTTTATATAATTTTTGTGTGACTTCATCCAGCTAAATTTCAAAAACACCAAAGCACGTCTTACTTATTACAAACCCACATTTTTTTTTATTCAAAATTCGTTTTTTTTAATGTTTAACGCTTGTGACAATTGAATCTGGAAACTTAGATTTCTACGCGCAATGTATACGTCATGCACAGGTACCGATATATTCCTATATTTGTATTGGTTTTATAATCAAATATTATAAAAAAATATATTTATGTAAAGAGAGTAATAAAAATGGTGCATTAAGTGATATGTATATATTTTTTAATTCAGATGAAAAATATAAAACTGCGTACCAAAACATGTTTTTCAAATTGTGCTGAATCATTTTACGCAGGCTTTCACAAAATCCGTTGCGTGAAATTTTATACGCGAGCAAAAAAGTGACCTACGTTTTGATGGATTATGATGAGAAACGAATGTCAAAAGATTCGGTCAAACCTTCCAAGCCAATGCTCTTCTATGTATGAAAAGAATACCAAAAAGTAAAAAACAGCTTCCTGGAAACTTTCGTTAATATCGATTGCATCAATTCTTCGTATTTTTTTTGGTGTTAGTAACAAAAATTTTATACAAATAAGTATAGAAGGGATAAGTGTAATATATTAATCTTATTTAATAATAGCTTCGAAAATACTTATGAGATATATAAAATGCTTAAAGCGAACCATTCCAAAATGTTGGTAGCGATTTTGATTTAATATAAATTATTTACTACGAAACAAAAGTACAAACTCGGTGTACATCAAAGACCTACGTTTCATCCTTTAAGTAAGGTTAAAAGTATTCTGAGAGTTACTTCAGTAAATAAATAGTATACACGCCGTATTTTTTTTATTTACCTTTAGGAAGTGGAATTTACAAATTCGGATTTCCAAATATTTATTCTTGCATTAGAATCTATGATAACTTTTTGTATTAAAAGGTCATGCTTATTTTTGTTATAAGCAGAACGATTTTAAAATAATGACGATGAGTAAATGTAAATATGACAAGTCTGCTTTTTTATTTTGATTATTATTTCGTTCTTAAATGCCCATGATGCAATCGTAATAGTTGAGCCATTAAGTCATTCAATATTTCTCTTTATATTGTTAATAAATATTAATCATTTTAGGTATTCTAGCATATATACATTTTTAAAATTATTTTTTAGCTGCTAACTTAGGTTTAAATGCTGTCAATAAACAGTGAAACTGAGATGCCATCATGGCAGGGAACGTAATTTTTTAGGATGGCATGTTACGGGTTAAAAAAAACATATACAGCAAACACTACGACAGTATTAGTAAGTAAAAACATGAATGTATGTGTTATGAAAGGGTAGTGCTGTGAACTTATAATATTTTGTTACATTATGAATAAATACATATTTTTTAAATGGTTACATATTAAGTAAATAAAAATTAAATTCTTAGTCTGGTAAGATAACACAAGCGTTGTATATAAAACCAGTGCTTCTCAAACTTTTTTCATACTAAGGCCCTTCTTCTGATACCTTAACGGCAAATAAAAATTTTGATAAAATCTCTGTCATTAAAAGTTTTATTAGGCATCAATTATTACTACAAACAAATACACAAAATTTAAAAAAAAACATTTAAAAATAATGTATTCCTGTGATATGACAAATGAATATACGAGAATAAATCAAACACTCTTTGGATTATATTACACATTATCAACTGATGGATAATACAAGAATATAGGATTATTTGTACAAAATTAAGTAAGTCTATTTACGAGGTATGACAAATGATTGGTAAAAGAAATATGAAGATATTTTTTAAATAATCACACAAATAATAAATGAATCACACTAAATTATTACCTTTTACAAATTAATTCTACTAATTTACAATCCAAAATACGTCAGAATAAACTTTGAATAAAAAAGATACATATAAAATAGGAATGTAAGTACAACGAATTCATTTTTAATATAATGCATTTTATCAAGAATAATTCTTTCATGTATTGAAAGAATATATGGCTTTGAAAACACTTTGTTAAGTCTTTTAACATTTCTCAGTGTACACGTAAGCATCTTGTTAATCAAAGAAAAACATTACTGCTAACATTAACGAGGCTGGAAATATAATCCAACTTTAATATTAGTTCATATGAACAATAATGTTTCTTTCATAACGAGGAAAGTTTGTAGAAACCTGATAAAGGCTTTGAGCTACTGCAATAATCGTGAACAGAATAGCGCAATATGAACATTTTATTTCTATTCAAACCAATCAATGAAATATGAACACATTGCGTAGTAATAACATCAATTACAAGTTTCCGCGAACTGAGTAACTACTAACATATTATTTGCATCGGTGAATTTATCGTAAGGTTTTTACTTTGAACCAGTATCCGGAGTCTGAAATCTTATATTTAAAACTTTATTCGGTTAAAAAATTGAATAATTTTGATGCAATGATTTTTTTAAATATATTAACCATTATGAGCTCCGACAAATAAGCGGTTCTTCTTTTGATCACTATTTTTTCAATGAAATTAAACATTTTAAGAATTAACTGAAACAAGGTAATTGAACACTATAGTTAAAAGAAAACACAACTAATTACTAAAAATACTTAATATTGCATACTGGTTTTAGTAATTTATACTATTATGCACATAAGATTATTTTTATTGTAATCTTCGAGTTTAAGTTGTCAACTTTAAACGACCGTCGAAATAAAAAAGTAAAGTTCATAATATTAACCTTTATTTTAAGATATAACGCGCCATTAACTTCGAAATCTTTTTGAGCTAAACGCAATCAAAACGATGCTTTTTGAAAATTATTAAATGAATGTTTAAATCGCTTACATAATACAACGATACAAAATATGCCACTTTTTTGTGAAGTTAAATATCTAATAGTTTCCCACCTACGTAAATTTGTACATAAAAATTATAATAAACGAGTATTTGGTACTTTAAATTAACACAAGACACGTTTTCATATTTTACAAGGATTGACTCCGATTTTTAGATGTTTTTATTCATTTACGAACTAATTTTTGTTGTTTTACAGACAAAAATAGTTATTACATACATATTTAATCCAGAGAGAAATCAATATAACATATGTTTGCTTTAAAATTATTTGAAAATGAAAGCCATATTATTATGTTAAATATAATATTAGCTTTCAAGTCATGAAACCCATATTGGATCATTTTTTTACGGTTTGCACTTATTATGTATTTCTTTTCTTTTGAATATTGGTTCTTTGAAAGTAGCAATCGTGCAAAATTTAAATTAAATGTTCGTTTGAATGTACATACAATTATATACGCATAGAACCACAAGTCCAATGACGAATATATCAAAAATTATAAATGATTAATGTTTAAGATGAAAAGTATATTTATGACGTAAAAAAATAAATTTGGCCATTTCCATTATAGATGAAACTGATTAAATCAAATCATCTTTTTTATGGTCAAGTTAATTTAATCAGCATGTTCATACTGTCTTTTTTAATAACTGTTTCCATTTACCAATTCTGTTTGAAAATTAGTTATTTTTTCAAAATTATTTAATAAACATGTATCGAATTTATTTAATTTAATTTACATACTTTGTTTGTAACGTTACATTTATCATTGAGGTATTTTTCTATTAACTGTTTATTAATGCATGCAGTAATAATTATATAAATAGATTCTTTATTCCATTAATCAAAATATTTTTACTGTAGTGGTGAAATTAATATAGTCAGTCCAGCCTACTTTATGTTAATCCCCCAACGTGGTCACGCTACGGAATCCACTCGTTGGATCCCTTTACTTTGATCCGCTCTTCAAAGTTGGAGATTGGTTTTCTTTGCCCTTAGAAATATGGATTAAGTTCCACATATAATACATTCCCCGAATAGTAATGAGATTCTAGACCACCATACAAGGATAGCATGGCCGATAAACATAAGGACACCACGGGTACTTTGTTTATTACACAGTAATCTCTCGACGGCCACGGGGGTCGTGTCTTGCATCTTTTGAGTTATGAGAGGTTGCCAAATTTGCGGTTAGCAAAACTAAAATTTAATTAACAAAATAAGCTTTCAATCAACAAAAAGGAGAATTTTACTAAGCTGTGCTAAACAGCTATTGTACTATTTAAAAAAAATGTAATTTAGTTTTTTTCGATAGCTACTTAGTCATTTTTTAATATAAAATTGATTATTTTGCGATTTCAATGATTTTTTTTTCTAGATGTGACATGTTCCTGACGTCTTTGAGAATCATCTTTCCTTAGATTTTTCCCTTAACGAGTGTGGGTAGCGAGTGAAACAAACAATGCGCAATCTGAATAACAATATTAATTAGAACAGCTTAAAGAAATCTTTAATTAACTCACTTAAATCACCAGTTAGAAGTTTTTATTTTGAATATTCTATTCAACCAGTGCAACGCAAGATTTAATTTTATATTGAAAATGAATTTCCACAAAGTTAACACTAATTCCATCGAAAATGGTAATGGAATAATGTTTCAAGTACAATCTTATATTAGTAAATAAACTGTTAAAAAAATGTACGACATAATATAAATTTAATTTTCGATACTAAAACAACCATATTACTTTAGTTATTTAAATATTTTTGACGTTTAATTAGTTTGTTCTTTTCTTTAACCATGTTCGTTTTCATTGTGAAATACATGGAATTCTGATGGAGCTTATATTAACAGAAGAATTCTTACAAGAACTGTTACTCAGTTTCTCAAAGAGAGTATTGATAAAATGGCAGCGGTAGGCTGCCAAAATGTTAACAAGCGGCTCGGTTTATCTGAGATATCCTCTGTGCTATATTTCTTTATCACTCTTATAGGATGATTCGCAACTATTATGAAATCAATCGAATGTTACTTAATATGCTTTTATTATTGTTAAAATATACTGCTACATAAATTAAATAACTCACGATATCTTTTAGTATGGACCCGTAATAAATGTACTTTACGAGAAATTTAGAAAAGTCTTTTGTTTCATATTACATATAAACTATCTACAGCAATTACTGTTGATTTGAGAATACTTTATTACTTTAACAAGGGGCTCGCCTTAGTCAAATTTAACAAGAGGCTCGCGCGAGCCCCTCTGAGCCCCCTCCAGAACACCCCTGTAAAAGGGTAAGGTTAGGATATAACATATTATTAGCTGATAACTCCCTCGTTTTTTGGTTTGGTAAGAGGGGGGAATTCAAACGTATCTTTCACCCATACCATAGAACAGAAATCTATAAATCAATTAAAAAATCATTCTATAAAAACGGTCCTGTACTGGGATTTGAAACCGTGACCTCCGTACTCTAAGCAAACTGTATTAAACAGTTGACCACGCAGCCGGCGTATCTCGTGTTTTTTATTGATATTTAATATTTTCGTACATTTTTTTTTCGATAATCGTATTTTATTTAAAAGATATAAAATGCCAGAACTATAAAATCCATATTTCGTCAACTACTGCATCTGTATTAATGAAGTCATTATATGATAAGTCTTAGTGTCTTCAATGAATTCTATACAATTAAAAGTGACGGAAAACTCATGGTGTTGATGATTATGCTTTTAAAAAAATCTTCAAATACATTAAAGATTTTTAGAGAACAGAACAGCACCACAAGCTATGGTGATTTGACCATGTACTTATATGCAAAATATAATATTATAAAAAGTTCTTATTAGAAATTGAAACTATACAAAATAAAGTAGATTTTTTTGATTTTAAAAACTCAAATCAGTATTTATTTTATTAAATTTTAAAATTTTATAAAAAAATAACAGTATCAAGAAACTAGACACAATAAAGTTATTAAGTGGATTTTTCTTTAAGAAGTAAGGAGAAATGATATTTTTCATGTTGACGCCAGTTCACAGCATTCTTTAAAAAAACATCTCTAGGATAAAAAAAAACAAGAAAATTCGTACAAACAGAGTGCTTTTAAATATTTAAGCCCAAACATCCCGAGATATAATGTTTTAAATTTTGAGACAATGAAAAAAGGCAAAACTTCGTATCGCAATCTCAAGTCACAAGTTTCTTTACGTATCACATTATCGTTCTGAGAAATATTTAATTATATTACACCGATTTAACGCTTGCTACATACGTGGACTGCTATCCGAATTAAGGAATATGGAGAAAATCTTTTTTCTTATGAAATCATAAAACAAATAGCAATCTCTACGTTGCAGTACAAATTAGTAATACGTGTTATAATTATGCAAGCAATCAGAGAGTGCACAAAGTTTGAGAATCAGTTACTCATATGTCAAAAAAACAACCACAATAATCAAAAACTATAACGCTATTATTTTTTATTAAGAATTGAAGGATTTGTTTTTAAATACATTATTTTCCATAATGGCTGAAATTCCTTATCATCTATCCAAGCTCAACAACATAGCGTAGCAAGGGCGATAAGCTAGTTACTAGTCCTATCTTAACTCTAGAAAATTTAACGCCCGCAAAACAACGCCAGAAATTTACCATTAGCAGTTTACCGCCGCATCAAATGATTTAGATTTAACAAATTAACAAACGTTTTTTGTACCTTCATAGTTAATAAAATTTAATAAATATTTCCATCTTAGCTGAACCCAAAATACTAATAGGTTTACATAATTTGACCAAAACATTGCTTTTATGCGATAAAATATGTTAACGATCATTCGTGAACAATATATTATTTATTTGATCAATTGATTCGATAGTGAACTTTAAGCGATTAATTACTGGCGGTGGATCGCGGGCGGTAAATTTTCCAGTTTCCAGCTTTTCCATCTTTCTATCTTTACGCTCTCCGAAACAGAGAGTTTGGTCATATCATTGATATTTCACAAAACAATATCTCTTAAAATACCCGTCCATCAGGAGTAAATATGTTGTTTTATTTTTGTAGCAGTAAAATAAAATGGTTTTATGTTTTATGTATAAACATTGATTTATAATTTTATGAAAAACAGAATGATCGACGACAGTTTATATCAAATTTGAATCGTTAAAATTATATACATTTACACAGATTTTGTCACTAACGACCCGGGTTTCGCCCTTCGGCATCAAGTGCACGGATGAACTTGAAATGACGCTTAGTTAATATATCGTCTTTATATAAGAAATAAATGTATCATTGAGTTTAAAGCCATGGGAATATGCCCACAGATTTGAATGATGAGTAGTTCTAAGAATTAATTAAGAATTAATTAATTAAGGTTTTATGATTACATTTATTTACACAAAGGGTATAAAAGTGGGGAACCCGGCATATTGAACTGTTCATTTAAAATCGAAAGACTGTGTTTTAGAAAGATTTTTAGTAAAACTTTTTGTTTTATGTGACGTGGTCATACGCTAAATGTTTATTTTATTGGGTCTAAATTATATCATTTGCGAAGGGATTTAATTTTCACATGTCGAAAAAATGTTTACTACCACATTTCCAGACGACCGAACAGTGTCTACATTATTTTACTACTCATCACGTCTGGTTTTGATGATGGTGTTTGACCCATGTGATGCGGTTATTGGATTTTAGATAGCCGCTTAATCCGCATAGAGTGGATGGGATTAGGTTAATGGTGCTTACATTATTTCGCGCCATTTGCACACAATTCGAAGAAGTTGACCATTAAATACAAAACGAAAATTAGTGCCAAGGTAAAACCATTTTGAAAAATCAACACATTCAGAAGAAAACTTATGGTCATTTTGAAAGCTTTAAGCACAAGTGTTATATTTATATGTTGGTCAACATTGAGTTTATAATATAGTTTGGTTTACTTTAGCCTTATCTTTGCTGTGCACAGATACCTTATTTTTATTTGTATACTATATTGTGGTCACTGAGATATGCTGACACAGTATTTAAATTGTGTTACTTAAATGAAGACCACATCACCACAGAAAAAACTACGAGTCACACAAATAGCACAATATGTCCAAATAATGAAATCATTTATTTATTAAAAATCAAGGATAGTCCAGCTTCCGCTTCAGAGAAAACAGAGTTTAAAAAATAACTCTTTAAAAAACATAGATTTATGAGATTTAATAAAACAGTTTTCATTTGTAAAATATTATTTTTTTAAAAATGGTAGTTCATCTAAAATTGTTGAAGTATAAAATTTGTATTATTTCAAACTCCAAGAATTCGAAAATTATCATAAGATGTTTGCGTAGCAATTCATTGGAAATACGGTAATTTTTAATCTCTTTGTAGTACGAAGAATCTATGTAAATATCATTTTTTTAGCATTCCGATGATAATTTTGAAATATTGTGTTTCGCGTCCTTGAAATCGTTTCCTAATAATTATCATTGTTGTAATACTTTTAATTATAACGTAGGCATTCATTTTAATTCATTACTTTTATTACATATAAAAAAGAGTGGGTTTTTTCCTTTTTGTGGGCGTAGGGACGAAGATACAAACAGTAACGATGTTTATAGCGCAAGATACTTTATTATCTCTAAGCGTCGTTAAACAATGATGTCTTTTGAAGAAAAGCCTTGAAAATATCTGTTTTCACCACAAAAGTGTGAAACCCAGCACCATCCCTTCCAAAGGTAAAATTGCTCTCATTTAGATAATCTATCGCAATGGTTTTCGATCCATTAGTCGCAATTCAAGGGGCGTGCCAATGAAAATAAAAAAAAAAATGAACGCTATTCATTAAAAAATATTCGAGATTTTTTTATCGTGTTCTTCCATTCGATTCATTTACATGACCACATTTTTCTATCAGTCATATTTTTTGGAAAGCTTACATTTCGTTCGCTTATTACATACGACTTTAGTTGGAATATTTTTCTGGCAACCTTTTCTAAAAATCTTTAACAAAATTGAGCATATTAAACGGAGTAGAGTTATATGTATTTATTTAAACATGGTTCTGATGAGAGAGTGTTGCCGAAATAGCCATCAACTTTTTTTTTAAATTGTTGTGGTTCTATTTTAAACTAAATATGCCAAATATTATGCTACCGATGTAGTGTATTATGCAGTAAAATACAGTCATAATTCTGAGTTTGACATTTTGTAGAAGAGACGTGTTTTATTTCGTCACATACAGTACAAAGAAACTGTCTGTAACAATACAAAGAAAGCTTAGATTCACGAAGTATTATTTGTTAAAAACGATTTCTATACAACTTTATCACATTTAAGGTATTCACTGTCAATACTTGGTGGAAAGGCATTATATTCAAAAAATAAAAATATAATTGTACTAATTCCACTTTTCATTTTAAAAAGATCGGGACCGGTTTCGCTCATGACGAGCATTATCAACTGATTTTGACATGACTGAGTATATTGACTGAAGTTGATAATGTCATGAGCGAAACCGGTTCTGGTATTTTTTAATAAAATTTGATTTTGTATGAATATATGTATATGTTTTTTAAGTATCAAACATTGGTTTATAATTCCTTTAAAATAGAAAAAGTGACATGCTTAGTATCGATTTGATTAAATATGGATACATATTATCAAAATAGACCATGAACCAAGAATCTGAATATATGTATATATTCTCAAAAAATTACAATTTCATAATAATGATTGTACTTTGGGTGCAATATATCATATTTTATTTATGTATATATTCATCGCAATTTCTTCTTTTACACATTTTTCTAAAAAATATATATTTTCTCCTTGGATTTGTACCACTCTATCTAAAATTTCTTAACCATTTTTTTATAGACACCCATCCAATTCGAGATCCCATTAAAATTCAAATATCAACTTAGCAATTTGATCTTAAGACCACTTAATTAATGCTGCAAGAGCTAGTATTGTGAAAACTAGGCCGTTGTTAATCATTTATTGAAAAAATATATTATGACACGGTTTCAACGAAATAGATACATTCCCTTGTTGTTTATCTGTACCCCACTGGCAAGAACAATGCTTCCGGTTTCAATATCTGAATTTGGAACACGACTGTTAATTATAGGCGCCATTTCCGGTCCAAAGGAGAGAAAAAAGTTGGCGGTC
The DNA here is from genome assembly GCA_031772345.1 of Himalopsyche anomala. Lineage (NCBI taxonomy): Eukaryota > Metazoa > Arthropoda > Insecta > Trichoptera > Rhyacophilidae > Himalopsyche > Himalopsyche anomala. Next base: position 15,848,255 of record CM062829.1, read on the forward strand.
TTTGCAATTTATCGCCGACACTTTTTTGCGGGCACGTGTGGGACATTATTCCAATGTAATTAACTCCACGTACATACTTCAAAGCATAATAAACACAATCCATTGATTGAAGAAACGGTTTCATTGCAAAACTAATTGTTTCCCTTGCCCTTTATATTAGTGGGACATACGAACAACATAATATCTTCAGATTCAGCAACTTCTTGGCAAGAAAACATTTTCAATATTAAATTAACAATTTGCTTTTCCATTTGTTGTCGATCAGTAGAATAATAGCGTATATTTGTTATCTCTTTTTTCAGAGAAAATAATAATGTTGAACCATATTGCGTTCTTAACATGGGAAATATGGTCTTATAAAGAAGTGCATATTTCAATTATATATACTATGACCTCCCACTCTACCAACCCTTAAACAACAGGGTGTAGAATAAGTGATTGACTAATCATTAGTATTGTCTTGGCCCTATTCTTTATATTTCTACGCTCTTCAAAAAAAAAGAGGATGAGCAAGCAGTTCTCATAAAAAACTTCGGTTGAGATACGTTCATTCAGAGGCCACTTTATCCACATTGAAAGTAGACATAGATTATATATTTTACGATGACAAGTTGATAGTCCGTATCTCAACTATTGAGACACAAAAACAAGAACAAATCAGTTAAGAGAGGACTGTTTTTTTTCTCAATAATTTGGTAGAATTCAGCTTATTTTTCTAGGTATGAATAACAAAAAAAGGTCCTAAAATAACTGATTATCCATATTGTAGGATACATTAATTTATTTTTTAATTTATTAACGTATTTTTTTAAAATGAGGAATAGTCTTAAATGATGAATAATAAATATAAAAGCAAGACTTCAATCAATTTTGTAGGGATCGTTCATCTTTTTTATATTCATCTATTTTTGTATGTACAAAATTAAATTGACCTACTTTACATAATCGGTTACATAGCTACGGTTTTAGGTCTCATATGAATTGATTTTTTTGTCATCTCCATATGATTGGTGCTTTTGGAGGTATAATGCCATAAAGCATTCAGTCAAAAATTGGGTGTTTTGAGTCATGAATGCAAACCGATAGATTTGTACACGCTTTATCTTCTGAAAAGCCTACTCATATTAAATTTATTTATTTCGATATTTAAAGAAGTAATACGAACTAAGTCAATTTCGTTGGCAGTTATTATTATCAAAAAAAAAAAATATCTTAGTAGTACAGATTTCTTATTTCTACTACCCAAAGACGATTAGATGATTTAACGTTTTTGAGTTGTAAACATTTTGTTCATTTTTTTTTCATTTGTCGTATTGTCTACCATTACGCTAAATTTCAATTTCCAATTCGAAAAACGTTTTTTTTATTTGACGGCTTCTGGCAATATATAACAACCGTGAAACGACTGAAAGAATCAAAGTGATCTAAGAAAACAATGGATGTAGCAATGAATTAGAGTCTTTTGTATATTTATGAATTTCTACCAGTGATGTTAATTGACTTCAAATTATTTTAGTTTCTTAGTATTCAAATAAATTTCAGTTGGAAAATTTGTTCTCATTTTCTGTGATCAAATGATCAACCCTGTTGGTTTTGGTTAAACTTAAAATTATTTTGATACATGATACATTTTGAAAATGAAATGCAAAATAGCGGCGAGCAATATTAGAAAATGATCTGAAAAATACCAAAACTATTTTTATTTCTTAATTAAATAATACCAATCTATCACTGAGATTTGTACTGATGGTTAAAACAATGTTATGTTTTATTTAATAAATTATATCGGATAACTACAAATTTATTACTGTTGCATTGTTGTTGCCATTGTATGTAAACAATTTTCAATTAGTATAAATCAAACAAAATATTCCAAACTTGACAAAAAAAAGCACTTTAAATGTACATTTATTTTAGTAAGTTGGACATATTTCATAATAATTTATGTGTACGCGTTGAAACATTAAAATTTCATTACCGTGGCATGTGTAAAACGGAATTCATTTGCAAATTAAATTTTGTACCGTGTATGTTTCGATAACCTACAAATGGTAGATGCGGATAAATATTTTGTCAACGGGCAATCGACCACACTATATACGTTACAATAAACTATAAGTCATCGATTTTATTAATAAATATTAAATATGCCACATGTGTGGTCGAGTGGTCAAAGACGTTGGCATCGGTTACGAAGGTCACGGGATCGAATCCCAGTACGGACAGTTTTATAAATTGATTTTTCAATCGATTTATGAATTTCTTTTCGACAGCATGGATATATCTGATGTTTTGAACTCCCTCCTCCCACCCATCCTATCCTTTGAACGGGGCGTATTGAGAGCGATTAGCTAACCACTAGTTCAGTCCTAGCCTTATTCTTCTATTCCTACTCTCTTTGGAAAAAGAGAGGTTGAGCAACTCAGTAACAAGCAGTTCTCGTAGAAACATTTATATTGAGATAAAACCCATTAGGAGTCTATATGCACCACATTAAGAGCGAGCACGGTAAAAAAAAATATGGCAACCAAAAAGGCGGTACGTAAAATGCCATAAATTAGTTTTTCGAGGATCACATAATACATGTTCATAAATTTAGAATGGTTTTCATTTTAAATACTTATTACAATGAAAATAATTCATTTCACTGACTCTACCTTATTTATTACTTTAATTATAGATAATATAATATTTTTTTTAACGACTTTTTTATATATGTCCACTCCCAATGTAAAGGATATGGCCTCCTAATGGAGGTATCTCAACAAAAGTTTATCTACGAAAACTGACTCAGTTACTCAGTTCCTCGACCTCTCTTTAGAGTAGGGATAGAGCCAAGACAAGTCTAGTGTTTGGCTAATCACTCTTGCTACATCCCGTTATTTTACGATTGAAATGGTGGATAAGGAGGAGATTTTTTTTGACATCACTAACATCCATGCCTTTCGAACAGAAATTTACTAAAAAAATGATGTTCGTACTGTAATTTGAACCCGTGAGGTAAGGTATGGATGCCAATGATGTTCATTACTGTAACATGGACACAACAATGATAAATGACTATTTGAGTAATATTACTCAAATAGTCATTTTTACTTTATTATTAAAGTTCAGTTTTTGAGTTTATCTAGAAAAAAATGATTGGTTTAGACTTCAACGTTATGAAGATGAAGAAGTCTTATATAATATATTTTATACTTAGTAGTAAATAATCTTTTATTATACATGTTTTTAAAAAGTTAAAATCAACCTGCTTAGTATAAAATAGCCACACCATTCTGCTTAGAAAACTTTCCAAATGTAAAAATATACATTATTTATAAAAATACACTTCTGAATGGTGTGCCGTCAAAAAACAAAATCGATGTGAAAAAATTTACACATTTTTGAGCAATGTTCGTTTTAAAAGTTTTTTTTTTGGGCTGATTTCTCATTTAATTAACCTTTCCAATCAGTGATGCTAATGATACCACCCACCTACCGGTCATTTTATGAATAATTTCTCAAACAAAATCCTTCAGAGTATTAAAAAAAATCATGATTGAAATACATATTCAAAACTTTTAATCTTTTACGGCTACGAAAAAATCATTACATTATGCATAGAGTTACTCCATGTATAATAATTTAAGAGATCTTTTTTGGTAAAATATTCACAAAACTCTTTCATGAATATACAATACTTCCAAGAATGTTGTGTTAAAATAGCTATCAATTTAATAAAATATGGAGTTTTTTTACATTATCAAAGTCAACAAGTATACGGAACTTTTATTAACTTAGCTGACATTTTCTCTTATGTTTTGTTTCTTATGCTATGTTAATTTAACACATAGCTCATAATCTCATATAATTATGAATGATAATACCGATATAACAATACATATACGGTATATTTGGATAGTAGTACCGGAAAAATAAGTCAAACCGGTATTTCAAAATTTCATTCTTAAATATCAGTATAAAAATATAAGAATATTTTTAAGACCTTGTATACTTTGAAGGCTCATAGCTTCAAATGGTCTTAATCTTGCCTCGTAAGTATACATTTTTTTATACATGTCTGCTCTCAATGCGTAGCATATTACTTTTGAATGGAAGTATCTCAACAGGAGTTTTTCTACGAGAACTGTTTGTTACTCGGTCGCTCTAAATATATTTCTCGAAGAGAGTAATAGGGATATAAATGATAAGGCAGGCCAGGATTGGTGGTTGGCTAATCACTCTTACTGCAACCTATTATTTTGGAACTGGAATGGTAAAGATAAACTTTTTAACGTCACAAACATACATGTCTTTTGAACCGAAATCGATAAATGGATTAAAAAATGATTTTCGTAGTGGAATTTGAACCCGCGAGGTCCGGCATGGCGACGTTGACTACTGTACAATAAACCCGACAAAAAATATTTAATTATTAAATTTAACTAAACTTTTAACATGTTGTTAATTTAAATTTTCAACGTTTAACATGTCGAATATCAAACATGATCGGATCTTCTTAAAATAGTAAGAATCGAATCTAGTTTAACAAACAGCCAAAACCAGTTTCTCGTATTTCAAATATCGGGATCTCGGTTCATGTAATACCGTTATTGCAATTCCTATAACTGATACATGATGGCTTTAAAATTCTGTCACCCACTTAACTATTATAGTTTAATCTCTATTTTCGTTGAATACATCGTATTGATATTAATTACTTAGTGTTCTTCCAGTTTATCACACTCTCGACATCTGCCTTTTCAGCGGCGGTGGAGAATTTTAATATAACATTTTATGTGTGCTCATCATTTGCTACCATGCCGATATTACCGAACGTCTGAAAATGAGTAGAATTTCACTGCAATTATGAACACATGTAACATTTCACTGATTATAGTATTATAAAGATTACTTTCAGGGTGTACACTATCAATACTTGATGGAAAGACATTATATTTAAAAAATATATATGTACATTTGTACTAATTCCACTATTATTTAAAAAGATCAGGACCGCTTTCGATCATGATGAGCATTATCAACTGATAAAAGAATACAATATTACAGTGTTACTGATACAAATCAAAATAAAATAAAAATTTATATTGAAAAGAACTTACAAATAAAAGTACAAAATATGACTTTTATTTGTCAATTCTTTTCAATATTTGTAAAAAAACCTTTTTTTAATACCAATTGTTTATTACACTTTTTTATTTCATCTTAGTTTGCTTAAATGCCACTGTAAAATTATGATCAACTAACAGTCTATAATTCTCATCATGAGCGAAACCTATCCTGATATTTTTTAAATAAAAGTGTAATTAGTACAAATGTAGATTTTATTTTTTTATTAAAAAGATTACAAATGTTCACGTTTTTGTTCACAAAAAAACAATAAATAATATTTTTGAAAAGATAGATATATATATATGTTATGTGAGAATATTTTTATTTATTCGTTGATTTATAAATTTATTTATCGTTTGTGTTCTAATATATATGAGCTAGCTTTTATAAAGTTATTACATTGATATAATATTTTCTTACGAGAGTAGTCATATTTTGTATTGTACAATTGTTTATACATATTATAAAAAATATGCTTCATATAGGATCAAAGTAATATTTTCAGGTCGCAGGTGTGCAAGTTCTTATCCATGAAAATAGGAAAAGTGTGGATACGTTCAAAATAAATTTGTAAAAGTATTTTGTATTTTCAGCAGGTAACAAGATTTTTTTTTAATATTTTGATATCACATCATTAATCAAACGATCGTGTTAAATCAGAACGTTGCCAGCAAAGTTTTATAATGTGAATCTATTTGTATATATCTTGTATTTATGATCAAAACAACTTGAATTCATTACGTTTGATGTTAAAATTATTAACATGACATTCACATAAATACTGTCAATAAAAATTTTAATTGATTTATACAAAACGTATTCAAAGTTTCATCAAGTGCGTTATAGACCAAACAAGCTGCTTGATTTGACTCAAAATGTAAGCAGATATATTTTGGATTATGAAACTATTTAATATTCTATATGATAGTCATCAATCAATATGTCACTGTTTATGTTAATTAAAACAATCAGCAAAACAATGGAACAGAACAAATTTTAATCACATAATCAACATTCAGCTGTTTTTAATTTACTTTGAAATTTTCTCTGCCATAACTGTATTGAATTACTATGATAGTTTGTGGCTCTAAAACTTACTATTTTGAAAGATGTCAGCCAGATTATCTGGACGAGTTGTATCTCTCCATACTTAGGTGGTAAGATTCTGTCAAACGGCGATTACAGTGATGGAAAGAACAAGTATAAAATCATAATAATAAATATGATAGATTTATATGTATATGTGCGTAAAAATTACAAAACGTTCCATAGTATTCTTATTTTGAGAGTTGCTTCCTTAATTTAGCTCAAGAAGGAGGCACGTGCGCCGAATGTGTAAATAATTCAGTTAAAAAGAAATATCCCTTTACTTTATTATTATTGTAAAAAAAGTTTTCTTGCGCGTGCTGTTTTGCAGATAGAGCCTTGTTAGATCTTGGAAAAGTTTTTTTCCTACTGTCGCAGTTAGATAAACTACCTTTTTACAACTTTCGATGTCTATAAAATATGATATATATTTTTTATAAATCATGTCCAATTTATCGGGAAAATATTTCATACTTCGTTCGATTCATTATTTTATTTATAAAAATAAAACTGATTTTTTCGTCAATTTAAAATTGTGGTAGTAAGTATTAGGTCCTAAAAAAAGGTACTGCTTTTTTCCACAAACTAACATTAACAAACATAAAGGTACTTGATTCCATGTTCAATTTTACTTACTCATCATAATTCATTTATAATAAATTAATAACAACCAAATGTTCGTTAAATATTAATTTATTTAACAAAAATATATATTTTACATAAACTTAGTAGAACTTCACGATAAACGATAAAAAATATTGTTTTAATCCATAAGAATCATTATGTAGGTTTAGTTGATATCTATTTAGGATTTACGTAATCTACAGAACTACGAATAGTCCTTACAATTTTTATATATGCCTAGTACGTTATATATTTCCGAGTATCGCGTCTTATACATATAAGTAAACTGTTTTAATCTGGATGATTCCATCGTCATCTGAAAATACGCAACCATTGCAGGTGTTATTCGTAGTGATTTTATTTAAACAATCAGAAAATATTACCAATTATTTATAATATTATATTCGTGACTCAAGCCAAATTTTAAAAAATGCCACTTATTCAGATAAACATAAATAACGTATCTTGTGTGTATTAATATCTAATAATCATTTTTTTTATATACGAAACTGTATATAATATGTTCCTGATACAAGATATTGCCGTTATCATAGCACATAAATATTTTAAATTCCAGTCAGTAAAAGTTTTAAGTCGTCCATCTGAGGAATTTTGAATAAACTTATCTGAAATATGTGAAACAGTATATTTCAATTTTAAAAAAGCAATACGTATTCAATAGGTTAAATTTGACTTTTAATGAATGACTTTTTTCTTTTTTATAAAAATAATCGTATATTCAAAACAATGCTATTCAATAAGGACTGCTGGTATCACTATTTTTTAGAGTAGAAAGTATTATAAAATATCAGACGAAACAATCGCTTAGTTATTAGAAGAAATATTGAATTTAAAAACTCACGGAAACCCATATATTTGTCCATAATATCAAAAGTTCAACCGCTGAAATCTTAGATCTTAATGTGTATTATATAGTGGCTTTGATCGCGGTGCTCATGTGCTCAAATCCCTGAAATGACAGTTAAATTGATGTTTCAGACAATTAATGGATTTCTATTCGGAGACATGAATGTCTGTGAAACTTAAAATTGTCCTTTTAAAGAGCGATTAGCTAATTACTAGTGCTGTCATACTCTATTCCTTTAGCACTATTATTTTCAAAAAGAGAGGTTGGGCAACTAAGCAACAAATAGTATTTGTAAAAAAAAATTCTATTCAGTTAAATTCCATTAAGAGTTCATATACTCCACATCGGGAGCGGATTTGTTATATTAAAAAAATCAAGCTTGAATTTGGCTCTTTTTAAACTAACCCAAATTGAGTGAATGATTTTTTCATTGACGGTGTAGAAATTTACGTGTGTTAAGTTGTATTTCATATTATTTTTAATATTTATTTAATTCAACTTACTTTTTAACTTTACTTTAACCAAACATATTTTACTGAATTGAGCCGTCTTACAAAACAATCATATCAATTCAGATTTAAAACAAACATATGCATCTTTTATTCAATTTTTATTCTATCAAGATGTCAATAGGCGCTTTTTATTTAAATGTAAAAGATTCATAAAAACTGCTGATGTGAAAATTCAATCATCCCTTCCGCCACTTCTCTCTTTTCTCTTCGCTTCAATTCTTGTGATGCGTAAGAAATATTTCCTCCAACCCCCTTAATCTTCCAGCTCTCTTGCTTCTTTTCTTGCGGCACTTAGCGTAACACCGATATTATGCGGGTTTGTTACTTGGTCGAGTGCCTTCCAACCCTAAATTTATACATTCTGATCTTCTTTGTATTTCATAAAATTGTGCACTGTAATTTTGTATGGATAAAATGTCCGTTATATTCTACAATTTACAGTGAAACTTCAATCTATTACTTTCACATTCATCGTTTTACTGTGTATTTATTTTTCCATAGTTCTGGCAAAGCGCCATTTATAATGACACCAAAAATGTATTTATTTCCTGCATTATTCATTTTTAAAAATGTGTAATATGACTTAAATAAATTTATGTATGTAAGAACACTTTCCACAAGTGACTTTTTAAAAATTATAATCTCAGCCCGATTGCGGTTATCAATACATAATATCTTACTCATTTTTGAGTAATTTATGTATCAATATTACGTAGTATAGTATCTATCCCAGGGGTGGGTAACCTTTTATTATGTAAAGGCCGCATTCATTTTTCTGATTTGACATAAGGCCACAGTAAACATTCACTAGGGAATCTTTGGCTGGAAACAGGACTTAACGGTCAGAATATGTCAGGAATTTAACAATTTATATAAGTTTACAGAATTACGGAATTTGCCAGAAGGCCGCGCCAGAGTAGCCAAAAGGCCCCAGGTTCTCCACGCCTGATCTAGCCCCTTATCGTGATCTATTATAGATTCAAATTTTCTTCTGAAAATTATTGAAAAATATGAATTTATCATCTCTTCATTTCTTATTAATCTTTGTAAAATTACACATGACCTATTATTTGTGATATTCTAAAACATATAATCTTAGCCTTCTTTTGCATGCTCTTATCATTTTAAGTGCTTTTGCTATTCACTCATTACCAATAATTCTCAAATAAATGATGACAACATTTTCTTCACAGAGTAGAAATAATAAATATAAACTGATGCAAAAGTTTTTGTACCTCATTTTAGTCCAGTTATCAATAGGAGTTTTTATCTCTTAAATCGACTCGGCACTTTCATATGACGGTGTATTGTCAAGCACGACTAAACCTTTCGCCGGAAGTCGTAGGTTTTGGCGCGAAATAAGATCGTAAATTTGCCGACAGACGCGTACCATTTTTTTGACATTACAAAAATATTGCTCCCAGACAAATCCGGTGCACGGTCTCTCGCACCACACCCTTCGTCAAAGGAAGAAAATAGATTTCTACGGACGAAATGAAGTTCAGGAAAAAACACGACGTGGTCCTTGGGGTAAAACACGATAAAAAAAACATTGATGTAATTCTAGGAAAACTTTGAAAATATTTTTAAAACCTTTTTTAACCCACTCTGAAAACATATTTTCTTTATTTAACGTTCAAGTTTTAGATTTTTTTTTTGCCATTTGACTTACAGTACGAAAATGTATTGGTTAAGTTGGCAATTAATCCACTCCTGCTTTAATAATCGAATATATTTTGCAATCATTTCAATCATTTAAAAAAAACTCTTTTGGAATATATGTATTTAAAACATTAGGTTTTGTAAGTATATTATGACTAGAAAAGTGTTAAAATGAATCTAATAACTATTTGCCTTGATATTTTCAGAATGTTATAACAACTTTCCAACACAGTATGGTTATCAAAAGGGGATATATTTGAATATTTTTAATATCACATATGAGTCGTATAATATCAAAAGTAGAACTATCTATTTTTCGAAGTTGCGAGAAAAACACGAAAAACGTATTGTTGGCTTTTTGAGTTTTATCAATTTAAACTCAATTTTAAACATAGCTCATCAACGAGTGTAACTTAAAATTTGTATCGGACATCACTTAAAGTAACTCTGTGATTGGTCTAAATCCTGATTTACCAAACTGTTCTCCTTTTGTTTCCAACGTCGTGGACAGTTCTGCTTTTGATACCAAGCATCATTTTCTTTTGCGTTTTTGTACCACATTTATTTGATTTTTAATTTCTAGCCATACACTATAACCAGCAGAATAATGTGACAGCATTTGTTTAATTTCGACATATATGGGATAGTTCTGTTTTTGATACCAGACGACTCATATATACATATATGTATCAAATTACACGCTTATTTACAAATTTTGATTTAAAACACAGGAATTTCTAAATATATTTCTTGAAACAGTACTGTTCTAAAATCAACTTAACAATAACAGAAATAAAAAGTGAGAAAATATTAATGTATGTGAATTTCCAATTGAGATTTATAGCCCTTGAGACCTCAGCTATCACCGTAATCAACAGTACTAAATTAGTTTAAAATCATTTATTTTACTCAAATAATACTTTAGTTGGGAAATATATACTAGATTAAATTCAATTATTCTATTCAAACGGTCATTTATGCGGTACCGTAGCAAAGTTCGGTCATTAATTTGGAATGCTGAATTTATATTGCTAAATAATTAATGGAAAGAGGCATCTATTATTAGTTTGCCGTTTAGTTTTGCGTTAAAATTGGTTTTGATGAAACTTTTTAATGATGAACACTATTAATTATTTGTCATACATTATATATTTATAATAAATCGTAAAAATCAATGCATTTTTTTAAATACAAATATTTTAAATTTATTTCGATGGCACATAGTATATTTTTGTTTTAAATTAATCTACCAAAGCTAACGATGTTTTGTCATGAAAATTAATTAAAATGACATGAAGTAAACATAGACTTCTTACTCACTTCACTTCTAAAGGTCTCAACTTACTTGCCCCTCTCCACCCATCGCCGCTTTTCAATCCATATTTTTTACGACAAGTTGTATCAAAGCTTACATTAAGCATATTTAGTATCAACATTTTTTTTTCTTTACTGGGAATATTTCTGGAGCAACGGCTATGACTTAATAGAATTCATTTTCTGCGTAAATGTATCCCTTACGCAGAAAATAAATTCTTTTTACGAAGCAAAACGGCGCAAAACTGAAAGGTCGTGCAATTTCCCTTATAAGTCACAAAGTCCACTGGATCAACTTTTTCGGCTTTTCTTTTTCCACGTGTATTAAATGACGCTATTATATGATGTGCTCAATATCCTGTTTTACTGCACCATATTTACATGATGGATATATAATTTATTTCTTCTCATCCATATGACCCCATGGAAGTCGGGCATGTGCCCTTCTTCTCTTTCTTCGATATTGAAGTAGCTGTTGATCGAGTATATATTTTATGTTGTGGTCTCTAGGTGTGTGGAGGTTTAAGGGTAAAAGTGAAGTTCTCGACGGCCGTAAACAACAAATATCGACACGATTTAAATCACCAATGCAGAAGCCAAAAATAAAAACCATTTTCAAAACAAAACTTTAGAGAAAAACATCTTCTCATTATATAATTGGAGAAGAGAAGACGTTACAAAACTTTATTTCAGCCTTTATTTCGTATTAGATTCAGATCAGGTAGTACAGGTTATGTGCAATTGTAAGTATTGCATAAATTAGCACAGGAATTTAGTACATGCCGCGGTGACCGTTAAAGGGTATTATTATAAGCATGCTGATTGCAAATGGGGCGCATGCATGGGTAGTGTATGGTCTCTCTTAGGGGTAGTAACCTTGATGGTTGAGGTAATAATCTCGAGCTAAATTTTTGTTTATATTGATTTTTTTATTATTACTTTTTCGAGTATATAAATTGTTGACAATTTTTGTTAACACATTAAGTGTTGGTTGATATGTTGGCGAACTACCGGTCAAAATCAACGAACGTCCAGTAATCAAATTATTTTTATTTTAAATTTTTAAATATTTTTGAAATTTTCAATATTTATTTTCAAGAAACAGGTTGGAGTAGAAACCATCTTTTAGCATAGAATAGATCCGTTTTATTAACACCATATACATAATTATAAAAATCATTAGGTCTACCATTTGATAAAAGTTAAAAAGTAAAGTAAAGTTAAGTAAAAAAGAATAAGAAAGAGTGTCAACTTTTTGCTATATGGGCTCAATTTTCCGAATACAAACAATAAAATCAATAGAACAGCTTCGATATTCATCAATCTCTGCATCGACATTATCCCAACATGCTTCTATCATCAACGAACTTTGTCCAATAGTTGCCGGAAAAGTTTTTATAATTCAAATAATTCTCGAGACCCTTTTCTCAGCTTTATTTTTCATAGATGTCGTTCCGAGACGGCGATAAAACGGGCAAGACGGCATAATATATTCATAAACTAATTTCGTTTTAATCTCCAATAGAAGCGACCGCCAGGACTCATTTGCACAACTTTTTGCAGCTTCTAGGAGAGTGTCGTGGAAATTTGTTGGGGCAGGAAATGAAAAGTATTAAAGCAGGCTCGAATCAAGTATTTTCAAACTTATTTTAGTTTGATTGTTTTAAAATTAAGTTAATATTTATCTTCACTAACAAATTAAATACAATTTCAGGTTAAAATATTCAACTTTTAATCTTTTACAGGGAATCAAAATTTCTATAACTAACTTGCAACAATCTACTGCTAGCTATGTGCAAATAAAAACTTCATGATCATAGTTTATATAAAACCTATCGAGCTCTCAAAAAGCATTTGGAAATTCTATATTTTATATAATTTACTAAATTTACATACTAACGAATCTTTGCAGTCAGTCAATATTTATATACTATACAGCAGTCTTTTATCTACAATAAAATTAATAACATTGTCATTTTATGGTATTTTAAAAAGAATGTTTATTATCAGACATTAACCGCTCAACCCAATGAAAATACATTAGTCCTTATTTGTTTAGGAAGCAATTTTTTCTATTGTATCTGAATGCTCTTTAAAAAAACAATAATTTAGTATTTCAACTACTAGTATATTATAAAACTCCTCCACGTATCTCAAATTGTTTTACATAGTGTAAAAAATATGTATAAAACCAGTAAATAGATTTAGATAGAATAGACAAAAACTTCATCTAGCATAGCCATCGCAATCACAATCCAATAATGTATGAACATGTATTTATTTTGATAAATAAATTAGTACTGATATTTAATTGCCACCCTCTCATCAAGCATCCAAAGTAGTCGATCTTGCATAAATTTGCCTCTGCGTTTCAACCCCCAAACAAATCGCTCCTTAATTACCGAGGTGGCAGTTATAACTTTGGGTTTGAAGGTGTGAGGTTTTTAAGAACGAAAAGTTAGACGAGAAAGCGTCTGACACAACTCCACTTCCTCGATAATAATTAGTGTTTATTAACCAATAAACATAAATTCTTAGCTGGTATGGCAATTTCAAATAAATTGTGACATTTGTTTGTATTTGATTGCCATGACTTTAAATAAGCAGTTATGTGGGTACTCAGTTGTTTATCCGTATGCAATATACGCTTCATAAAGCACACATAAACTCATCTTAACGATTTAGTTACATCCTTTTACGCTCTCAATGTGGAGGATATGGCCTCTTGATAGAAATATCTCAAAAGAAGGCTATCTATGAGAACCGTTTGGTACTTATTTACTTAAACTCTCTTTTTTTAACCGTTTGAATACCGCGCAAATAAATCATAAATATGTCCCAAAGATACTGCGGGTTTTTGAGAAAAATAATTTTGCCTAATATACACTCGAATTCGATATTTTAAAAACCTATATTGACTCAGTATAGATAGCGCTACACATATTCATCAACATATTGATTAAATTCTCTTAAAATACCAAGTATTTGATTTTTTAAATGTCTTGGACATCCCTGTTCGCTTGCATATGTTCCGGACACCTGTGTCCGCTTGGTATTCAACTGGTTAAATGAGTAGAGATAGAAGAATATAGACTAGATTAGGACTAGTGGTTAACTTACAGCTTTTGCTATGCTCCGTTATTTTAGAATTGGAAGGGAAAAATTTTAGACATCACAAACACGTGTCTTCGAACAGATAGACACATGTTTTAGATAGAACAGACAGAGAAGAATTCTTTTAAGGTTTGAACCCGTGAGTTTCATCACGTAAGCCAGCGGCGTTGACTATTGCATAACAGACCAGGAACTGTGCACAATATAATTGATCAAAATTGATTATTATGGTTAAATATAAATTTAAGTATCGGAAGAATGGGAGGCAACTTTTAGACATCACAAACACCCATGCCTTCGAACAGAAATCAATCGAAAAAAACGCTGTTCGCACTGGGACTCAGCATTCGTACTAGAGAGATTCGGCACGGAAGCCCACAACGCTAACCGCTGCGCCATATAATCCCTTAATAACTAGGCGTAGCGAGAGCGATTAGTTAACTACTATTTTTACTCCTGCCGTATCCTTCTATCCCTACTAATCTCTTTGAAAAAGACAGGTTGAGCGACTGAGTAACAAAACAGCTCCCGCAGAAAAACTTCTGTTGAGATACCTCCATTAGGAGGCCATATGGTCCACATTGGGAGCGTACATGGATTAAAAATATAAATACGTACTATATATAATAATGTGATATGGGTCACTAATGTGATACATATGGATCAACTTAAATATCAAGTAACTAAAAATAAGTTGTTATGGTATATTTAAATAACTCTGAACAATCTTTCAGATTTTGTTTTAATGTGTGTGTGGTATTTGCATAAAATATATTTTATATTTTAATTATTCGGAATTCTATTAGATATTCGTTTTTATTTAATGTATTCGAACATTTGTATTTCGTATGCCATAAATTGCGCGATCCCTTCCCGAAAACCGCAACCACCGTTGAAATACATGGCAACAGTCTGGTAATCAGCACTAATAATACATAAAATTAATATTATAATTATTTTAATTGGCCATTAGGAGTGCGATCAAACCTAGATCGGCGGATCTCAAATCGCGGTAATTGACAGCTATACGTTGTCAATTTGTTACTTGATTGTTATAAATTACCTTTCCATATAATATATATACGATATAATAATTACATCTAATGAAACGGTGTTTTCAATTGTATGTTTCACGGAAAGATAATGATAAGCTTATTGCTTAAAATCAATTCATATTAATTATTTTTCATTTAAGACAATACTTCAAACTATACCATCAGATTGAATTTTAAGACTTCTAAACCAGTCAATACAAAACCTATTTTAATTTAATGAACACAAATTTATGGTTGTAAATCAAAGATGATAATACCATATTCTGCCAAGTCTTTAAAACAATATATACTGTGAATATCAATTCATGTTTGTATATTTTTAAAGAAACTTACATTTAATTTCTCCTTAGTCTGCAGTGTCTAATAATTTAATATATTATATTTATATGTTAAACTGGTATGAGCAAAACACATAATAAAATTATTTAAATTGTTATTATTTTTGTCTGGCTTCCTTATTTAATAACATCAACTAAATTAATTTGACTTTTAATACTCAAAAGTGACGAGCTCGGCTAAGCGTGAAAGAAAAAACATAAAACATTTCTACAAATAGTAACACTTCTTTATATACGAATCCCGTATTTATATAAAAGAAATTTTCTAAAAAAGAGCACCATAGAAATATTTTTGCTTTCAATGCTTTGACTTTACTCGCCTTAATTACTTCAAAGGCATTCATATTTTTAGAGAAGATGTTGGAAAGAAAATGTTATCATATTTTATATAACGGAGTGACAAATCTATCAAAAAAACAAATTGTTTTTATTTTTTAATACATTTTGTCCTGTTTTAGAGCCGAGTAACTAAAGATTTGGACATTAGTCTTACTCGGTTGTGTCATCAAAATTCAAGTCCTGGAATACTATTACATTGGTCTCTCGATCAAGAAATGTATTCTTTATGGGTAAAGTTTTCATTTCTCTAATTTTACTTCTCATCTGATCTTGAAAAGAGGGTGATAGCTTAAGCAGACTGACATAATGCTTGCAAACAACTTATAAAATTAATCTTTAACGTCGTTAGTAGTTTTCCCTTTACCAATATGATCATTCAAATTAAAAATAAACTCATTGGTTTACCAGCATACATACACTTTATGGTTTATATTCTACTAAATAAATATATTACCGTTGTAAATTTTAAATATCTAACACATTTTTTATCACACCTATTTTCCTGGTATACGATATATTGATTCTTTCTAAAGTATATCAACAGGAGGTCGACAAACTTTACTTAACAGAGTAGGTAAGCATAAAAAAACTGAGATAAGAAAAGGAAGTTCAGTTATCTCTGCGTTATTTCCGTTTTTTAAATCATATACATATGACGGGTGGGAAGTAAAAAAGCATCATAGACATCCATAAATCAATTTATAAATATTTCCATTTATGGAATAATCTGTATTCTTTTGATCACGTTAACAATAAAGGCGAATACTCGAAAATGTTCGATTCGATGTATAATATTGTATATTAATGTGAAACGGTGCAAGGGACCTGGCCAGAAAATCACTTGGAGACTTAAAACTATATATACCTCACTAATTTAAAGCCAAACATTGAACAATTGCCATCGGAGCATCAGATTTGTTGGTTTCATTGACAGCGTTATTTGTGTATTCATTGTATGTAAGAGTTTTACTAGCCTCTGATATGTTTCGATTAAAATCAAAATATTTACTTACATTTTGGGTTTTTTATAGTTTATAGTCTACTTATAGTTTTCCTTTTTTTATAATTGTTTAGTCTACAAAAAAAAACTCTTCTCAAGTGAGTAACATTGTGTCTACGGAAAAAAAAGATAGGCAAGTTCTCTACAGGGCAAAAGTTTGGAAACCTATGATTTATATGCTTCAGTAGATAATACAACCACAAAAAAACTTCACAATAATATTATTAAATTATCATGAAATTGGTCTTGGCTATTATTTAATTACATCTTTACCATATATGTATTATATAATATACTGTATAAAAAGGAAACAAATGTGCATAAAAATACTATTTTAAGATTTCAAAAAAATATTAATTAAATAAAACATCATATTTAAAAAAAAACATCTGAAATAGCTCACGATTTGTCAATCTATTTTATTTACGTGTATAATTTTGGTAATTGAGCTTTTCAAATAAATTAAGTCTAATTTCAAAAACCAAACATCATTATTTCCCATATTTTAAACCACATTGCATACGTAAGCAAATGTAAACCATGTACTAATAATTATATGATAATTAAATTAATATGGATATATTATGCCGCTTTCAACAGATTTATCATTTCAGTAGCGCTTTTCCAGTAGTCAGCCAAAATTTGATGGTTATAAGTGGCTCTAAATTTCGATTGTTCATTTTACACCAAAAAATACTCGCAAATATCTGTTATCATCACAATAGTTACCTGACAACTCACTCTCTCAGATTAAAATTTAAGTCCGTAATAGATCTAATTATTTCAGTTTTTTTCGATAATCACAATGTATCAAACCTAATACACGTTCAATCAAAAGGATGCAAGCTGCAAATGCCGAATTAGTATCTAAATTTAGCTTTTGAAAGATGACCTTGTAAAAAGTTAAAACGAAGAAAAAAGGCTGAAAAAAAGGTTTTTCCTAGACAATTTCTTTAGTTTATATTAGATTATGTCAATTTAACACCAGTTTAGAAGTCTCCGTGCACTTAAAGGTTGTGTATAATTTATAATTTGCATATGGCCCAAAATCGTCAAAACACGTTTTTTGCGCCTCCTGTAAAATTTGATATGTGTGGGTTACTTCCTTTTTCCTTTCCACAGTCGATATGTATGTGATATGTAAAAACATTTGAGATCATTTCACAAATTAAATCTCATATTATTTATTTTATATTTTTTTCATATTAGCTTTAGAAATATTGAAAAAAGATATTCAATATTATGAAGTTATCTAAAAATAAATGGGAATATTTTTTTAGTTCCTTAATAGCATAAATCTTCTTGGGATATTGCTTTTTCTTTGACCTCGCACGTCTGCAAATATAGATAAGTCAGGAGCAAACATTAATAGCTCAGAGGGAGAGAAGCCTCTTATCGCTAATTTAATATAACATGTACATAATATATTATATGCATCAGACCATTATATTGTGAATGACAAGATATACGCTATTATGTACACCCTTAGGGCTTAACCAGTGACGCACTTATGCGCACGATATATATTATACTTCATTTTACAACAACTGGTTCCAAAAACTATATACTTTATAGCAATGATCTTTGGCACCATTATTATTTATTTTTAAATTAATATCAGAGACTGTTGAATTATTTTTCATTGGAAGCAGATTAAAAACAATATATGTTGAGCAATTGAATGCTTTAAAATAAACCCATGGCGAATGGTATTACGAAATTTGTGCATAATATAAACGGAGCTGAATGAACGATATTTTATTATCATTTTATTTTTAAGACCATAATTTTAACAGTCGAAAGCGTGTGTTTCATTTTAGAAGACTATAATATTAAACATAATTGAATTTTTATAACCAATAGAAGAGTCATAAACTTTCCTTCAGCGACGCTTAAATTTTGAAAATTTATTGATTCAGAAGATTTTTACTGGAACTTCATTTCATGGCAGCCACTGGCTTTTTAATGGTTCAAGTAGTTTGCACTGCGATATTTCCCCAGGGTAATTAATTTGGCCACCTCAACACTTGTCAGTGAAGTACACGATAAGTATTTATTGAATTGCATAATAAATTTGACCACTAATCGGACATAGAATTTTTGCGAGTATTGTTTTAGTGTGAAATTATATTAGATATTTTGCAATTCAGTAATTTTACAATGGCGTTATATACTAAAGCATCACAAAATAAAATACATAAATCTGTAATATTTTTTTTTAGTGAGAGTGAAACATTTTTTTAAACATCAGCAGACCAAAAAAAAAAGATTTGCCGAGTTGGTGTCATGAATGTAGTCAAATTCGTCATAAATTGGAATATGACACTATTTTTTATTATTTTTCTGTTTTATTTGATCAATAACCACTACTGAAAAATACTTCTTTGAATCGATAGCCATTTACGTGTTCAAAAACAATTTTCATAATTTGTAGTCATGCATTAAATAACGAATGTCTATATAGATTCTTAAAAAAAACAAAAATTTTAAAAGGCATTTTTGGTACGCCAAAAAGAAAAGTTTCCGTATTCAAAGTAAAAAAAATACATTCTCAAAAGTCACTGTTTGGTGGTGAAACCATGTATTCAAAAATAAACTACCGGCTATGGATAGTGCTATATATCCATGATTACTTAGGAACATTTCCGATCCCCAATCAAATGGCATTAATGTAGAACAACTGTGGTTTCATCAAGAAAGCGCAAAACGTCACAGAGCGCGTGCCACGTTTGATGTATTGAAGGAGACATCGTGATCGAAAATTGGATTTCCAAATAGCACTTTCTACGAGCCACCCCATATGCTCGATATCATATTAAAACACTAATGGCGTAAAATTAGTTTTCAAATGAAGCCAATACCATAGCCAGTACGATTTTAGTTTGTGTTTTATTTTATATTAAAATTCGATATGTACATATATCTCTTACAAACACTCTTAATGTAGCGATAAATTGGTACTTCTAGAAAAACAGTTATAGAATTTTTCAATTATTAAAATCCTAGTCAGTAGATTTACTGGCAACTTCATTGCTCTGGTATTGTGTTTATTGAAGCTTTTTAGCTTTTACTGCATGCGTTAAGGTGCCTGCAAACGAGCAACTTTTTTATAGCAATATGCTGTTGAACATGTTAGGTTGTTTATAATTTATCAAAACTTTCTCAAAATGACCAACTGGTATTACTAGCGCTATAACTACATAGATGTTGTCACGTATTACCTGTACTCTTTTAATCATTTTTTATCATTTGTTTTGTACGTCAACAAAGCTAGTAAAATAACTCAACAGTCCTTCAATTTGCATTTAAATTAATACCTTACACGTGAATCACGGAGAAAACAAACATAAAAACCGCTATTAAATGTACGTTAGTGAAAAAATACTACCGAAATTGCAAATGGCAGAAAAACGTAAACTCCATGCATGTTAAAACGTCGTATCACAACAACAAAAAACAAAGGCAGTGGATATTTTATTTAACTGACTTTACGTGTACGCACTAAATTATCAGCCATATTGGCCCAGCAATGATGCCGAGCCTCACACGTTGTCAGTACATATGACAGCAATATTATTGCCAAATCATAGTTTCCGCAATATTTTTGGCAATGATTTATTTTTATGAATACTTGACATTACAGCAATGCGTCAAATATTTTTAAGTTGAAAGATCATACGAGATATACTCGATGAAAAATTTTATAAGTCACTTGAGATTAACCCAAGGAGAATTGACGTCACAATCACCCATTTAAATAGAAAAAAAAACAATTTTACATTGGCCTTACCGGGAATCTAACCAAGACCCACCTGATCGGTAGGGCAAGATCGTAGCAAATAGACCACAGCAGGCGACAATATCAGTCAAATTTTAATACTAGTTTGTGGGTGTCTTTAAATGAAGGTGATGTGATTTATTCTCTTTCCTATTTATTCTTTACTAGGTCGAATCACTTTTCAATAATTTTCCTAAAGATTAAATTTTCGAAAAATATGCTTTGTTGCCAAAACAAAAATAATTCAGGAATTCATAGTAACTAGAATAACAATTATTTAATAAGTCACATACCTAAACGTCGATAAAACTGGATAAAGTGAATCAAAAAATTGAAACGAGGATAAAGTACGTTAATTTGTATAACATTTTATTCTCAGAAATGCTTATCGCTTGCGTATGCCTCTGAAAATATGGGTTTTACACGCCACCATACGTCATTTATCCTGAAGGCGTGACCTTTTCGTCATTCATTAGTTATGCACCATCATTGTTCCATTGTTTCATACTAATGAAGTTACCGATATTGATCGCTTTTAAGCTCGTGCAGACTCGTCAAATGGGATAGTTAATTACCTAACTGGCTTAAATTATTCATTGTTTTCTCACTTTATGCTAATTAATTATACTATTATAAAATATTTTTTTTAAAAACCCCAACAAAAAATATCAATAATCTATATATAATATTAAAAGCGGGTAATGTTTGTAGCTTCGTAAAATGTGATAGATTCCATAAATATTTGAAAAAATAACAATCAAAATACGTAAGCGGCACAGAGTTGATAACTGAATGATCGATAGTTCGATTTTGTTTTGATTTGTTTATTAAATATGACAGCTAAACATTTAGATATTATGTCAAGATGCGAAGTATTATTTTTTGTGGAAATATTTATTCAAAAAGACATAATTTGTTTTAATTTAAATATATTTTTTTTGCGCTGAATAATATATTTTTCGGCACTAACTCCTGAATTTTGGTGATTGAACGAGAACCGCTGCTTTCAACGTGGCGTAAGCATTTGCATTCAACCAGGCATTGTTGGCGAAAGCATAGTTTCAGTATATATAATAAAATAACGTTCAGTATGTACAATCAATTTAAAAGTCATCATATATATTCCTTAAATAAGTTCCATTTGGATAATTAATCAAGATTATTTATTCTGATTTATTTGATAAGTACGTTTGCATTTGATTTATCATGTCGGTAAATTTCTGATTTTTTTATAATGTAAAAAAATCATCCTGTTGGGGGCAACAGCTCGTGGATATTAATCACAAAGCAAATTTCAGATTAGTTTTTTTTTTGTGAAAGGGCGTGTACGAGCTACTCAAATTTGTACCCAATCGGGCGTATCCGATAACACATTAGCGTTAAGCGCTATCTGTAATATTTTTCGAGTGTCTTAGGCGCAGTAACTCAATATATTCTTTGGTGTGCCATGAGAAGAATATTACTGATCGTACAAAACTTTTATCTCTGGAACCACAGATGACATATTCAGTGATATTTATTAAAAATTTAGTAAACTATTGATTCTTGCTGAAAAAGCTTTTTATATGTTTACAACACAATCAACTGAAACCACACACTCACTGTGAAATAATAGTTATAATAAATTAAATTATAAAATTGTAGAATTTGTGTTTCATCAAAACAAGTTTAATTTTACTATCATCGTCGTAAATAAAATAGATCGTCGACAATTTCAGTTTAATGGCACGCGTTGTAACAAAGCCACTGAATTGAATTATAGCATTATTGTACATTTGAAATGTTTGGTAGAATTCATCACAAATTTGAGAGGAGATAAAAAAAACTATTAAAAATTAATATTATAAAAAAATGTAGTTTGAACCAAAGTGTATTTTTTTTTTTTGATGAATCACAATCAGACCATTGTATTTTTAATAATAATTATCGTCCATAGCAACGCGGCCTAGGAATTTTTAATATATTATTATTTTTCAAATCATGTCTGCTCCCAATGTGGAACATATAGACTCTGCTGTTATTGGAATTAAGCTCAGCAGGTATTTTTCTACGATTACTGTTTGTTACTCAGTTGCATAACTTCTCTTTTTTAAGGGAGTATGGATAGGAATATAAGGTTAGGAGAAGACTAGTGATTAGATCAGTGTTTCTTAGCCGTATTGAAAGAATCGCCCCCTTTAGCAGAAATAAATTATCCAAAATTATCTAACGCCCCCCCTCCCTAAAAAACGAAATTATAAAATTATACAATTATCTATGACTGTAATATTATTTCATGGAATGGATTTCCTACTACACACAAAACACATTTTTTCATAATATAGTCTTGCAATATCCCAGTGGCCCCCCTGACTAAGTGCATCACCCACTCGCATCGCCTCCTCGCATTCCTGCAGTGCCCCCCAAATTACGAAAAATTAAAAACGCTCCCCCCAGACTTCTAAACGCCCACCAGGGGGGCGGTACCGCCTCCGTTAAGAACCACTGGATTAGATAATCGCTTTTGTTATGCCCCAATTTTAGGGATCGGGTAAGTTGTGGAAGGGAATTTTGTTTATTGATATTATAAATCATTATGCTCTTTATTAAAAAACGATTTGGTAGGGAAAAAATACGCATTTAAATAAATAAAGATTATCTAAAAATACCATCAAAAACGTATATATTGTGCAATCACTGGAATTGTTACTTGAATTTGATCTTCTTAGTGTTAAGCTTCAAATACACTCGTAAAATAATGACTGCATTAACGTTCCTTTTTAATCGTGGATAATCCGAGCCTATCGTTTGTTGTGTATAAAAAAATAATTATTATTATACTGAAATAACGAAAGCTCCCGTTAAACCATTCCCTTTTGAAAGTGGGGAAAATCCTGCGCAGATTACTTGTTTTTTGCGACAATCTCTTTTGTTTTCTGAAGCGGATGTAATGAGAAAACATCTTTGTAATTAATATTTCAATTTACTGTCTCCCTTTTTTGGCGAAAGGACGTGTGCTTTCCGTATACCAGAGCCAGCTAACAGGTCGATCGCGGCCGTTTTGTTAGTTCTCATATTAAAATTTAAAACAAGCTAAATCTTCCGTTGAGTATGATATGGAAGATTTTAAAGCAATTTTTTGTCATTTTTAAATGTCAATTAAAGCACAATTAATAATTAAATTTCTTCACCAATCGATTTTGAGTTAATTTATTGAATTTAAATTTACTAGGTAGAACTTCATTATTTGTACTTAAAAAATGCTTTTGTGTTTTTTTTTAATGACACAATAATTATTTATTTTAATAAATTGTATTCTAAGCTATTTCATCATAACGTTATATCAACCAAATTATACATTTTTTCAAACTAATATCGTTGCATTTCTCTATCTCATTTGGTAATTAATTCTAGGGATATTAACTCTTTACGATAAATGAAAAAACAATCTCTGCAATGTATGAAACTGTACATTGTCGTTAATTGATTGTGTATGCAAAGGGTGTTATCCTAAGTACATTGTTTTGTAATATAAAACTTGATTGGGAAACCTATGAAGTTTGCCACCTCTGCCGTGTATAAAAGATTATCTCGACCTAGCTCCGGACCGTCATTAGGAAACATGCCTCCGAATCACCGTAAGTATATCATCGTGTCTGCTTAATAAAAGCAGTTCTAGAAAATGTTTGTCCTTTCAAGTAATTTGATTTAATATTAAATTCTTCGTTTTTATTGTATCGCAGGGTCTGAAGTGTTATTTTATATGTTATAGTACTACTTGTATTCTAGTATATTTAGCTATACTTGCAAGGATAGTTCAATGATAAGCTGGATATTGTCATATTGGTTCTCAAATCATACTCCAGTTAATTGCGAGCGTGGTTTTCAATTTTTTAACATTTGGAGACGAAAACTCAATCCATAAATGGATATATCATATACATAACTATCTTCAAGTACATTTGATATATTTTTGTGAAGCCCATTTTTCAAAACAATCCGATTCATTGCTAGTATTAATATTATAAAATCAAATAAACGATTTGTAAGATTTTCAAACAATAGTTTGTCACCTATTTTATTAATAAATTTCTATTTGCATCGCATCTTTGATAAATTAAAAATGTAAACCAATAAAAAAATCTAATTTATTATTAATTTTTAAGATTTATTTTATTTAATTATATATGTATATATATATTTTCTATTTTTCGCCAATACATAGCTTTTAAACTTTTTTTATTTATCGATATTCATCAATATTGATCAATTGGAGCAAATACAAAGGGTCACTCTTAGGATTAATGATTAATTTAGATTATATTAGAACTTTATTTTAATTAAGTATCTCTTTAGTTCAAATAATACTCCATCAATCAATAATTCGTTAGTTAACAAATTGTTTTTTTTTTGACACATTTGGAGATTCCTTGGCAAAAATTGTAAATAATGAAATGTTTCAATAATAAATTATTAAAATAGCTCTTATATTACTAAAAAAGTATTACAAAATTATTGCAGTTATTAAAATTATATTGGATGTATCATAGCTTGCTTTCATTCATATCAATTCCTCTACTTAGAGTTAGTTACAAACCACCCCTAAAATGCTTAATTTTTTCCATTCTGTTTCCATCAAATGAAGTAGTGGTTTCAGAGCGCGTCGTCATCCTTCCGACATAGTCAAAGCTTAGTCATTTGACTACGTCTCTCATCCAATGTTTACAAGATTTTTCGTATCACTTATCGCTCAGATCTGTTTTTGATAAATGTCGTAGGGTTTTTCAATCACTGCTGGAATTTTACAATCTTTAACAAAACTCTTTACAAGTCAGGACGGAGAAAAAAATGTCTCAGATTTTATACTTTTTGAACCAACGGTCAATAATTGTACCGAAATTGTACCGAAAACAAAAATAACGCTTTGATTTTAAACACCGTTACTTAGGAATTTTTAAAATCAGCCGTATTACCGGGGAGCAGATAGTGGATACCGGTATTGCAATCCCTAAAAGAAAGCAACTTTAGATTCAAACTTACTTATAAATGTACCCAGTGTATTTTCTGTATGGTCAATGACAAGTAAAGTTTACGATCGATTAAATAAGGATTACTCGGTAAGAGAGAAAAAATACTGGGAAATGCATTTAATAATAAATGATTACTATTTTCAGTAACGTGGTGACAGACACGAAGATATTTTTCTATGAATATATCATATATAAATGAAAGATGTATATATTTAATACAACACTTAAGCGAATAATAATACCACGTCACAAATTACAACAGATACATTTTAATTATTTTGTTTAGTTTTCTTAGCGAACAATATAAACTATTTCGGGAGTCGTAGGCGTTTGTTTATCTTTTAATCCTATTACTCTAAGAGAGAAGTGTCTTTTTAGCTGCAATAATAATATTCATCTCGCTATAACTTTATTCAACACCCAGCCAGTAGTGCTTTGATAAATTAAACTTATACGCCTTACACATCTGACATATATTATTTATGAAACTAAATTATAATATACGCTTAGTCAGCTCAACTTTATATTATATAGTTTATTTTTTAGCATATACATATGTGCCGATATCTAACGCAGCGAATACGCAGAGAGACCCTATGTGCGAGCGTCGATGGTGAGTGAAAATTTATCGCATAGCACACACATACGCTTCTTCTATCCCTGCCTCTCACTCGCATCAACCATATTTCGTGACAGCTGACACTACCCTCTAGAAATAATTTCCAGTTATTCATAATGAAGTGAAATTTAAATGTGCATGATACTGTATATAGAAGCCTTCATAAAAACGATTAACCCAACCTGCCTTTTCTAACAGTTGGTTTCCAGCAACTCCATGTCCGTCAGAGGCTTACCAGTCATGGTGGAAATAAAAATGGATGACGGGCGACATAAAATTCTGAAGTTGTTACACAGTGGCAATATTACAATATACAGCGGTTTTTTTTTTTTAAAAGAAAGAGTTTTTGTTTAAATAAATTTTATTAAATTATCAATATTTTTCTTAAATTAGAATCATACTTAAATTTCTGCAATCAAGACACTTAAAGACGCCTTCCTTTACTGTATTTGTGTTTAATTAATACTTAAACATACTTGTCGATATCTTTCTCGATTGTGTATTTATAAATATAATTCTATTTGAATGCTACTTACTCGTGAAAATTTGACATGAGATTTCTAGCCAAATAGTTTGAAAAATCATATAATAAAATTATTCGACCCCAGAAAAAAATTGAACATAAATCTTTTACCGAAGGTCGTTGATATACTGTTTGTGCGTGAGGTGTAATACCCTTTATACAAATGTAACAAAAACAATCTTATCATTGCCTGTTAAAGCTTCGATTGCGCAATACAGAATTTTCTACACTCTGAACTGGCTGAATTGAAACTTGGCATTGAAAGCTCACAGCTTTTACTTGGAATTGTCATTTCATTGTTAACTCAGAATAATCAAGTGTTACAAGGCCTCATCGTTACGTTACCGTCGTGTCAAGACTTCTCTTCTCTTTACCAAGGTAATGATATAAATTTTTCACTCAAAGTTTATGCTATCTATCGTGAAATAAAAATTCCTGCTTTACTAAGGCAATAAGTAAAATATAAAATAAAAATAAATTCTTAATTTACGACCATATAATAATTCTTCCGTTTTGAGATTTTTTTCATTATAAAATAAGATTAAACGATAGATTACAAAATATACTATTTTTGTACAACGCCCGCTTCTAATTGACCCTAAAAAAAATATCTCAACAGAAGGTTTTCTACGAAAATTGCTTGTTACTCGGTTGCTCAACTTCTGTTAGAGAGTAGGCAACCCGTGACCTGCGTGTTCTAAGATCGGATGATATACTCGTTTGACTATAATTAATTAAATCAGTTTTGTTAAATGCTACCAATTTCATTATAAATATGTCGGTGATGAAAGATGAAAGATGACGGGAAGGAATCACTCATGTCAGTTCAATCGATTCCCGGTAAATTGCTCGAATGCAATTGCTCGAATGCAAATTGCTCGAATGCAATTACTCGAATGGAAATTGCTCGAATTACCAATTCCTCGAACGTCAATTGCTCGAATTACGAATTCCTCGAAATTTTTTATAAAAGTTTTATAAAAGTTCAAACATTAATTACTCATTCTTAATTATTATCATTAAAAAATATTTATGCAAGTCGGGAAATAAAAACCATAAATCAAAAAAAGTCATAATAAAAAATAAAAAAATTAAGTTGCCAGTGGTCGAGTGGAAAAGTTCGTTGGTTTTATTTTCGGAAGTCAGGGGCTTGAATCTTAATACGTACACTTTTTAATCAATTATTTTTCAAATTATTTATGGATTTCTGTTTAAAGGCACACATATATGCAATTTCTTGAAACCCTCTCACCCATTCTTACTAAAAAATGGGCGTAGCGATAGTAATAAGCTAACCGTTTGTTCTGTCTTAGCCCTAGTCTTCTATGTGTTCTAGAAAAATATAGAAACAGTTTGAGTAAATAACTAACAAGCAGTTTTCGTAGAAAGACTTCTATTGAGATAAACTCGAGTAATCAACTACCATCTAATAAACACTAAACTGTATTAAAATCGTTTAAATAACCAAGCAATTCGAGCAATTTGTAATTCGAGCAATTGATGTTCGAGGAATTTGTTATTCGAGGATCTTGTTATTCGAGCAATTTCCATTCGAGCAATTGCATTCGAGCAATTTCATTCGAGAAATTGCATTCGAGCAATTAACCGGCTCCCAGTTCAATCCGTATGGTCCGTCAAACTGACTTAGTAGTTATAAGAGCTAAGTTAGCCGAAGATTTAATTTAGAAACTATTTGAATCAGCTAATAGCTAATTTTTTTAGTATCCGCCCATTGTAAACAGATAAAAATTTGAAGCAGACAATGGCAGATTTTACTTTTATTATTCCAGAAATAGATAGTTAAATGCTGTACTGTTTTTATAATTTCAATTATTTGTTTAAATTCATTTAAAATAACGTTACAAGAATACAGTTTTATTTTGTAAAGCTAATAAAGCTACAGTATATTATGTGTACATCATACTATGGATGTGCTTTTTTATGTGATAACAACTTATGAGCTTTCCCGTCTAGATAGATGAAAAGATGATAAAATTGGTTTTCTTAGCCAAGCCGTACGGATTCCCAATATAAGTTTACTTAAGTGTGCTAAAACATAATGTCGAGTAAAATTCCAGACCTATATAAACCCTTATAAATGATCAATATATATTGGAAGTGATATAATTTGTGAAAGGCATTCTTATATATATTTTTCAATTGACATAGCTACTTTTAAATTAATTGGAAATCTAAAAAATGCAGCATTTCAATCGGAAAGTCTCAAAAATTGAAGAAAAAAATTCAACTTCAGTTTATTTTTGTTTCATTAATTAAACATTATCAGTTAAATAATTTTCAAGATAACCACTGTTAAATCAAGCTTTTTTAACATTTGTTGTAAACAATAAAAAGTTAGAGGATTTTATGTTGAATACAGTTAATATTAATAATTCAAAATAATTGTATTTAAACATATTTTGATACCATAAACAAAACTTTATTTATTTCAAATAAATTGATGTGTATACAGTAGGTACTAACGTATTTTGGACTATTTTTAAATATATCGCTTCTTAATTATACATCAACTTGATCACTTAATTGTCGATATTTTTAAGATATTGAATATATTCTCACTCTTTCTTTTACCAAATTCAATTGAACATAATTTAATTGTTTCCAAACAATCAAAGAAAACATCGCTTTTTATATTTAAAAAAATGATTTTAAATTAAATGTACAAAGTCCGACACAGTTTTAATTTTATTCTAGTTCCAGTAATGAAATGGCGATATGAGATCTTCTATAGAGTAAATTAACTAAATCACACACGTGACAATTTCATTTATTTATCTCTAAAGACAATTTATCAGTTTTAATTAATATTAATGAACAGTAAAAAACAAACATGACCAACAGCTTAATAGTAATCAGTAAGTATTTTCAAATGATGGCCAAAAAAATTAATAGTCCTTACTAGCTGAGTGATTAGAAAAACCAAACAATGCTTCTTGTCAAAAAATCAACGTCATTTAAATAAAAAATATTGAAAAACACTTTAGTACTTTTTACACGATTATGTAAGATATTAGAATCAGGACAAGTTTCGCTTTGCAATGCCATTCCACCAAGTATTAATAGAGCACACTTTAAAAATATTTTAGTATTTGAAAGAAAACTACATCATTTTGTTATTAAATTTTATTTTAAAGATTACTCAATCGATATTACAAAATATCTATTTATCTATACAAGCAAAAATTAAACTATTTTGTTTCGTGTCCGAAACTTATAATGCCTGCCAGATAGAACATTTTTCCCCGATTGAAGTTTTTCGATGTCGATAAACGAAACTTGAGAATAGACAAGAAAGCTTTTGGCCATAATAGGATGAGGCGTCGATATTATTTTCCGCTGATATAGATTCCATTATGTTTTTATTACTATGTAAAGCACAAACTTTGTCTTATAATTCTTTTGTTTGAAGAGTAAACGATTTTTTCACTCAGTCTCTCGGGATTTTCTCATATGAGTACCTAATTCGTGATTACATACAACTGTGGTCATCAACTAGTGGTCGGCAACATATACATCGCGTAATACAGAGAAAATGATATATCAAATTTTTCAATGCCTTTCAAAAAAAAATATAATCAATAAACATTTTTTTTTTATACTTCCCATCTCGACCATTGCCACATTTCGATAGCAACCGCTTATAATATTTCTTGTTTTTCAATATTTTATAAATTCTTTAACAGAAGATAATTTTGAAATGGACATATTTTTTTATCTATGTCCACTCCCAAAATGGAGCATATAGTCTCCTGATAGAGGTATTTCAATAAAAGTTTTTTATAAGAACTGTTTGTTACTCAGTAGCTTACGCCCTGTAATTTAAAGATAATAAGGGTGGGAGAGAATCTTTTAGACATCACAAGCACCCATACCTTTGAAGAGAAATCGATAAATCGATTGCAAAAATGTTGTTCGTGCTGGGACTCGAGCCCGTAAGATCCGACACGGAAGCCAACAACACTAACCACTGTGCCATACGATCCAATCCTTATCATTATTCTTATATAATTTAATGTAAGTAACTGTGGTCAATTAATTTATCACTGATGAAAAATGCTCCCAATCAGTATAAAACAGTAATTCTTACATTTTTTTTATTGAAAAATTACTAGATTATTGATTCAACAATTTATAAAAAACACCAACATTTATAATCAATATGAATAAGACTCTGGGGAAAGATAAAAGGAAATCCTATTAAAGGTGCGCATTGGTTTCTATTATTGAAGGTTCATTCAGAGTATAATGCGTGAAATCCGGCTGTTCACGTGTTTACGTATACAATATTATATTGTACGCGTGAAAAAGGAAATTTACATTTAAATCGCTTGAAAAAGGGCTTTATTCAAATGGCGTGAGTTTTTCCTTTGTCACTCACAAAAGTATGGGAGAGAGAAAAACCGCAAAAAAGTTCAGAAATTCACAAATATTACAAATTACGCACCAATCGACAAGGATTGAGTCGAAATATTTAATACTTCTCTATGTTTTAAGATTATTATTTAATATAACATTATTTGAATGAAAAATTGTTATAAGTCACTCACTTAAATCTCTGTAAAGAGTATTATAATAGACAAATGAAATAAATATAGCATTTACTATTTTTTTCATTTATCTCTCACTACGGATAGTTTATTATGGGTAAAATTAATGAAAATCATCACAAGTCTAATTGATTTTGAATACAAAACCACAAAAAAAAAATGTCAACTGTGAGGTTTAAATGCTTAGCCACTTAAGCAAGCATTTTAGCGTTAAGAAAATTTTAAAATAATGTGTCACTTGATATAAATTACTGTACGAAGTGAAACATAACAAATAGATTTTTTTAAAAGGGGAAAATAACTAGCACTTCAAACAATTTCTACATATGGTAAGATTTTATTTTTAAAAAATTTCTAATTATCTGATTAAAACAAATTTTATGGTTTGTTACAGTATTATTCATGTCAATGAGTTTCACTTTTTTTTAAATGTGGTCATATAATAGTTTTGTAGTATTATTGAACTAAAAAAACTTCAATTGAGAACGCTTGTCTTGTCAACGTCGTTAGCTTCCGTGACGAATATCACGGGCTCGAGTCCCAGTACGAACAACATTATTTCAACTTATGTATCTATTTTGTTTGTGATATTTTAAATTTTCCTTTCTCTTCTCGTTCTTAAATAACGAGGCGTAACAAGAATTTTAGACCTGTCTTATCTTTATATCCTTACTAATATCTTCGAAAAAGAGAGTTTGAGCTAATGAGTAACAAACATTTCTATTCAAAAAAACTTTTGTTAAAATATCTCCATTTGGAGTTTATATATAATACTTCACATTGGGTGTAGACATGATTTTTTTTAAAATAAAGAATTATTGTTATGTTTTAAAAAGCTGTGGTAAAAATTGATAATCGATTGTCGCTCAGCCTTCTCAAATTAAACTGCACCACTAAAGACCACCCACACATGCTCCACCTGCGATTTTCATTAAACCTTTGCGTTCGAACGAATATCGACTCAGAACAAAACATACGCGAGTTCTATGACGCAAAATGAAATTGATTCCCTCAAAATACAAAAAAGAAGAACTGCCGAGTTGGTCATAAACTGTCGGCGTCGAGTTCATGATTAATAATTAATAAAAAA
Organism: Himalopsyche anomala; assembly: GCA_031772345.1. Classification (NCBI taxonomy): domain Eukaryota; kingdom Metazoa; phylum Arthropoda; class Insecta; order Trichoptera; family Rhyacophilidae; genus Himalopsyche; species Himalopsyche anomala. Next base: position 15,880,869 of record CM062829.1, read on the forward strand.
ATAGCTTTATTTTAACTGTAAATGAATTACTATTTTTTAACTTTAGTCCTGGCTAATTTTATATTATTAACCTTGTTCTATATTTTGTGGAAAAATTGCTATTGGAGAGATAACTCTACAAAAAACGGCGAAGTACACTATAGGAAGATTGACTGTACTTTTATTTGTAAAAACGATATTTATTTTCCTAGGAATACCTAAATTCTAAATTAATCTTGAATTCAATCAATAATAATTATTACAGTATAAAATTATATTTAATAACTTTGTAATTCCACTTGTTGTGTGCTTTGCACCTTTGAAAAGCATCGTCAGATTTTTCATCAACTAGTTAGTCTCAGATCAATGTTTGTGTCTTATTACTTCTTTGTGTCCATTAGAAAAGGACAAAACCCCGAAATTCACTTTGTAATTTATAACTGGAGAATAAGAATCAATTTTTAGTTTATTTGTAAACCTTGTGATTTTCTGTCCGATTATGCTGCTCAAATAGGCAACACGTTTCACTGTTTGTAACACAACATGTGGAATAAAAAAATAAAAAAATATATTTAATATCAAAAATAAACTTTACAAAGTTACTGCCGAATCAATTGAAAAAATGTATTACCTGTAATGGTTGGAAAAGTTATTTAACTTGAGACGAATGTCACTGGGACAGTAAAATAAGTCATACTTTAATATCGACTGTGGAAAGGAAAATGGACGTAACCCACACATATCAAATTTACAGGAGGCGCAAAAAACGTGTTTTGATGATTTTGGGCTATGTACAAATTATGAATTATACACAACTTTGAAGTACACGGAGACTTCTAAAATGGTGTTTAATTGACATAATTTAATATCAATCAAATAAATTGTCTAGGAAAAACTTTTATTGCAGTCTTTTTTCTTGGTTTTAATTTTTTACAAGGTCATCTTTTTAATCTTAAAAGCTAAATTTAGATACTAATTTGACATTTTCAGCTTGCATCTTTTTGATAGAACGTGTATCAAGTTTGATACATTGTGATTATCGAAAAAAAGGTTGTTTTGAAAAAACTGTGGGTTATGTCTTTTTTCCTTTCCACAGTCGATATGTAACCTAATCATTATAAAAGCAGAAGAATTTAAATTATCTTTTGGATGGTTTATCTCTCCTGGATTTAACGGTGGCTTTTGAAAACATCCAGGATATGAACTGTAAGGTACAAAATAACTCCCATCTAAAAGTAATGGAGAGATAGCTCAAAGAATTCCAAAGCCGTTTGAAAGAGTACAATTTGTCGATTTAGAACCTTATGAACGATTTTAATGAATCTTAAAAGGGAAACGCTTCGTCACCTCTGCCATTAAATAAATTATTTTTTTATTAATAGTTAATACTTTTGAATCTGTAATTGCGCATTATAACGTAAGTAATGTTTATTGCTACTTTTCAAAATCTTTAATTCAACTTAAATAGTAGGTAGTTTGGCAATAAACCTGACAATAAAATGACATACAAGCCAAGAGGAATTTTTCGATCATTTATTTGTAAGAAAGTTATGAACAATCAAAGCTAGGATCGCGGCAAACTAAATAAATAAATTTCATTCAATCATATTAAAATAATCAGATTATAACTAACAAGCATTGCAATTTTTAAATCATTTCAATAGACATTTAGTATTATTTCCGTTAATCTTTGGGATTATTCTTACTCATTATTACTTGCTTTTTTATAATTGAAATTCACTTATAATGGAAATATCTCAACAGGTTTTCAACTAAAACTTCTTGCAACTTAGTTTCTCAACCATTCTTTTTCGCAGAGAGTATGAATACACCGATAGAACTAGGACAAGACATCACAAACACACATACCTTTGAACAAATATCGATACATCGATTGAAAAAATGCTTTTCGTACGGTATTTGAGCCTGTGGCATCCGTCACGGAAGTCAAACAACGTTGACTTCTGTGCCACGGACCCGGCACTATAAAAAGTAAAGTTGAACAAATTTGTTATGATGATTGAATATTAATATTTATAATGCGATGTCAGACAATGATGTTATTCACATGGATCTTATTACATACATCAGGTACAGATATTACAGTATCTAAACAGAAGAGACAGAAGTTGTTTTACGAGAAAAAGTTGTTTATCAGTTGCTCAACTTCACTTCGAAAAAGGTAAGGTTAGACGGATGAGACAAAGAACGGAATTATATTTATTATCCAATCATTATCATTGCGCCCCTTTTTCATATTCAAGTAGGATGCGGGCAAGAAGGATTGTAACTATCAGAGACAACCATTAATTTCGATGGTAACCGGACAAAACAGAATAGCAAACAGCGAAAGTATTACAATTCAGAACAAGTTAAATATGGAAATAAATATACTGTTGTTTCTATTTTCTTACAAAATATAAAAGAAATATGTAATATTTAAATTAGACTAAGTAAGCTTAGGTCATATGTCGTATAATTATATTTACCTACACATTGTATAAAAATATAAAATATATAAATACATAAGGTTAGGTTAGATATAAAAAAATACCACAAAAATATTAATTTTATTTTTAATATGTTTTTTTTTCATCGAACCTATGTATGTACATAAATAAATCCATAAATCAATGTTTCAATAGCGCCGATTTGGTATTCAAGCCCGTGAATCTGCAACTGAAAAGAAAGAAGATACACGAACGCTGATCACTCTGCTATAGAACAGGTAGAATCCAAATAAATTATAGAATAAGTTATGTCACATTGTCATTGAATACTATAACATTCCATCATTATTGGTTTTTGATTCTTTATATCTCAAATTACCATAATTTTATTCACGGGTGATTGGTGGACCACGGTTTACGGTCTTGCGATCCTTGCTAAATAATATAAATTAATTTTAAATTATATTCATTATAATATTATACTGTCAACAGTAAAAATATATATAATACAAGTTTGTACGAAGAACCTCTTAAAATTGTAATAAGCAAGCGTACGATTTTTTATTATCATCTGTTTTTTAATGTAAAACGATTCGATCAAATCATTACACGCGACTGAATAATTATAATGAAATTGAATAAAAAATCAAGACGAATCGTGTAGACAAATTTTGTACAAGTACTTTGAGTATAATACGATTTTATATAGAGCTTTATTAATCTCTATCTATGTGGAAAGAATTTTAATATAAAATTGAAAGCGCGGTATCTGAATACATATTTTTTAAATTGATCTTTTTTGAATATCTTTCAACAAGAATAAGTTTAGTTTATGTATAATTTTATTAAGAAATTTTAATGGCCTATTTCCATAAAACGACAAGTTATTTGATGTTTTGAAATATATTACCAATATTATTCGAATACCTCTTTTATATACATAGCTCTACAAAAGAACAACTATAATAATTACTCGTTTTCTCTCGGTAGGCGGATATTTGCTCAACATAATGGAAATGAAGAAATATAAAAAATCTCACTGTTCAATATAAAAAAAACTCGAAATATTGTTGTGTAAGTTCTGTCAACATTTCAATAAATTTAACTTGAATGATTGATGACTAAAAAGATAAGACAAATAATAATGATCACATTTTTAAAAATCAGTTTACATCCGTCATAACTTTAATCAGTCATATCTCAAAACCACCGATTTCTAGTTGTACCACTATGGAACTTAGCCATCGATTTGGTCGTAGTAAAGTAATTGTTTTATTTTTAAACGGTAGAGCAATAACTTAAATATATGAAGAGAATTCTTTTACGAGGGGATTATAAGTTGTTTATCGGTTTGTCAAGTCGGATTTAAAGCTGTTAATTTCAGCTGCAATATTTTGTAATTAGTTAAAAAAAATAAGATTTGCAACATATTTATAAATATTCATTCATGTCCGCTACCAATATGGAGCATATTTTTTCCAGTAGGAATATAAGGATAGGGGAGGATAAGACTAGTGGTGAACTAATCGCTCTCGCTACGCCTGGTTATTTCATTAAGGATTTAGGGAGTGAGAAGTATTTGTTGAGTAACTGTAACCAGTGGCGGATTAAGCAGACGGGAGGCCCCAGGCGCAATACAATTTGAAGGCCCTGTTTTTCGGAAAACATAAAATCGTCAGAAAATTCCAAGTAAAATATTTAAAATCTGAACGAAAATTATTATAAAAGCAATTTTTGAGGCCCCTAAGATTCGGAGGCCTCAAGCGTGCGCCTCTTGCGCTTATAAGATAATCCGCCACTGACTGTAACTCGTAATTGTGAGATCCATCACAGAAGCCAACAACATTGACCGCTAAACCAAAAACTCGACAATATAATATATATATTTAGATAACAAATAAACATATTACTAAAGATTCTCCAATTATTTTATCTTCTTCTTATTTGACCATATTCGCTTCCTATGTGGACCATATACACCTCCATGTTTATTTGTCTCACGCCAATTGCTTTGCTTCTTCCCATGACATGCCAGCATCCCTCAATTCCACTGAGTACATCCTATGGATAGTACCCGACGGTCGTCCGGGACGCCGAAATCCCACCGGTCGAAAGAAGAGACAGGCAAGATTTAGGCTTTCCGGAGGCATCCGCAGCACGTGACTCATCCAGTTGCGACGTCTCTGCAGAACCACTGACGTGACAGAGCGCTGTCTTTTCGTTCCTTAATCTCCGAATTCCTCATAAAATCAAACTACCTGACCCCCATTATCCGACGCAAGCTTCTGTTCTCGAAGCTAAGTATAAGGTTTTTCAGGTTATATTATGAAAACGAAAAAAATATTCTACGGGAATACCAATATGATGACGAGAATTTTGGGGGTTTTTAGTGAAATTTATTATCAAGAAAATGTTTTTAATTTTAACATTATATTATATTAATTTCCTTTTTTTGTGTTTATATTTGGGTTTTCGGCGAATAATTTATTTTCTAGCAATCATAAATTATTAAGTATGGCAATTTTATAATTACCACAAAAATCACAATTAAAAAATATATATTTTTCTTGTGAACTTCAATGTAATATTATATAATATAGAGCTTCGAATGAAGGTGCTTTATAGAAATTTAATGTCAAATATGAATTATTTTTATTCTGTACACATGTACCATAAATTTTGTCGATAACGATCCGAGTCAGTTCAAGTGAATTCGTGTATTTAATAAAACCAGAAGATGCCGAAAGGCGAAACCCGGGTCGTTATTGACAAAATTTATGGAAGTTTACAGTATAAAAATAATTCAAATTTGTAATATTATGTCTTTTACAAATTTATAAAATCACATGTGCATTCCTTTTCGTACTAATAATGGCTTCAGTATATTCATTACGTTTAATTTCTACAAACTAACATAACTATTATTCAAAACATAAATTTTCCCCGCCATGAGTTCAGTGGTCACTACACAATATTGCACTTATTTACCATACGGAATAATTATAATTATTTTATCGTAAAGCTTCGAGTTTAGAGCTTTTTGCCCTCAAAGTTTAGGATACTTCTATGCATATAAAATCATCAGAGTATCTCTTGTGTATTTTTGGCAGAAGTTCGTAAGCGCACACTGTAAAACATATCTAATATTATATAATTGCTTACTTTATAGCCAAAAATAAACCATAGTAACATATATGAATAAATTATGTATTCATAAATGTTAGTATGGCTTATTTGTTTAGTGATAACAGGATGAAATATCATACGCCTTGCAATATATTACCAATATTCTTAATAACTGGATAAAATAGTTAAATAGTTATATACAATATTTCACTATTTTGTTTAGTTAACGCTTATTTCAAATGCAGTTGAACATTTGCAAAAAGAGTATATTTTACGCTCATAATAAAAAACATTAAACTTCTAATGAGAAGCATAGGTCCCCGCTATGATGCTATCTTGGCAGAAGTTTTTTTCAACAAGAACTTCTTTGGTTTAAAAGAATAGGCGCAAAAAGGATATAAATAAAATAGGACTAGTGGTTAGCTAATCACTCTCGCTACGCCTCATTATTTTAATGTTAGAAGGGAGTTAAGGAATTTTTAGACTTGACATATGGATGTATAAAAATGGATACATATATTTTTTTAAATACTCTGTTAGAACTGGTATTCGAGCCCGTGAGATCCGTCACGGAAGCCAACGACCTTGACTGCTGTACTACGGACACGATGAACTGCTTTATTCTTCACTTTTAATGTGTTCACCGTCAATTCTTGGTGAAAAGGTATTACTAAAAAAAAATACTCATTTCACATTATTTATTTTAGATCAGGACTGGAATGAATAAATCTGAAATAAATCATTTGTAAATAACCCCCTTCATTGTTAAATTAATTTTCTCTATGATTTACGAATAAAAGTTTTTTTTTTTTTTTAGAACTACATATTAGTGTTTGTAGCTTAGCTTGTTTTAACTTCCATGAGAAAGAAAATAAACCCAATCTCCATTTAGTAATTTATAAGTTAAAAAATAGTATCACTGTTTATTCGTTAATAACCTTACTATGGGTTTGTCTGAATGTGCTTCTCAGATAAGTGAAACACGTGTCATAATTTTTACAAAGTTATCAAATTTTATTTTTTATTACAACAAAAGTCAATTCAGAAAACCTTCAATGTAATGAACATTTATATTTCAGAGATTTGATATGAATTGTGTGTGTTATTTTCCAACAGTATGAACATGAATTGATTTTCACAATTATTATAACACGTGAAATAAAATTATATTTTCGTTAAATATCCTTTAACTATATTTAAAGTATATTTTTCATTATTTTTTCTCTCGACCAAGAATAAAAAATATTTAATAAATTTCATATTAAGGGTGAGTGTAGCGGTCTAAAGCGACACCTATGATTAAGCAAAATTAATAAGTGATTTATTCACAAATATCCGTGTAATTGATAGTATTAATAGGATTTTTAAACCAACAGCTTTTAAGAAAAATATATTGTATTTAATGGCCCAAATATAACATGAATCCAGAACGATGAAACACTACAAAGAGAAAAAAACTAAATATATTTTGGTTCTGCTTACATTTCGTTATTGTGATGACGATATTGAAAATTGAATGTACAGAATACAATAGTATTTTCACAGTTTTTTTCCGAAATATTTACAGCAATAAATTATCACCGAGCGACGGGTTGAGAATCTCTAGATGAAACTGTGCCGCCCAAAATAAACTTCCAAGGACTTACTCTTTATCCCTAAGCACTTTAAATTTACTCACCATAGCAAACATCCTCTCGTTTTAGCATTGATTATACGAATAACAAATGGTGAAAACACAAACATGTTTACATTCATATTATATAGACACTCATTAATGTCAAAAATGATTTATTTTGAACCATAAAAACTTCTTCAAACTATATGCCAGTGGTGAATATTATTTCAATTTCATAATTAATAATATATTTTTGTCATATTTAGTGTCACCATAAATAATTCAAAATTAAATATGGTATTTACAATAATGATCTTTTTACTAATTATTATAAAAGCTTTTCTATATGTTTATTGTTTTACAGACTAATCAGATATCTAAAATAATAATATCGTTCTATTTTTTATAAAATTACTGAAATCATCTTTTTGAAAATAATAAAACATTCAAAAGTCTTAAAATCAATATGCCTAATTATATCGATTTAATTGAATTACAATTTGTAAATATTTCAATTATTACGTACAATGAATAAGTACAATACCGATATTACTAAAAACCGAGATCGTAAATTAAAATGTGTTTTTTTCTGACACCAAAATACCGTTCTTGAAAATCAAAAAGTCTGGTATTTCAAATGTTCAAAGTATAGAAAGTATCACATATTAAATATCTACTGAGAGTTGTATCAATACTAGTAATACAGTACACTTCTAGAAGTTTTGTTACTAACGACTCTGGTTTCGCCTTTCGACATATTCAAACGTCGAAGTGCACGGATGAACTTAAACTTACGCTTGGAATATAAATGTATTGAATAAGATATCATATTTCTGTATACAAAATTATATTAAGCAGTATCAAAATGTTCTTAAATACACAAAAACTATTTTAATAAAAACAGTTACCGATTTGTAGAATTCATTTGCATTTTTGCAGAACTCACATAATTTTTGAATGAATAAATTTGTAAGTTTGTTAGTGGTACATTACTGTTGTAAAAAATATTTTTGAATCAATTCAATTAAGATGATATCACGACACTTTTGTATACTTTATAAATCATTTCACTTTCGGTATATGAAGTAAAGTGCACCTAAAGATTAAATTCACTGCAAGCACAGATTATGTTGAAGCTTTCCACACGTTTGTCAATGGGTCGCATTGAAAAATGCAATATACAATTTATTTTTAAATCTAGAGATTTATTTTATGTTGTAACGTTTCGTTTTTTGGAAAGTGCAATAAATTTCAATCATATTTTTATCATACATTTCTCTAAATGTTTTTAATTTAGTATTTTACGTTTCCATATTGATGGTGTTATTATAAAAGCAATTTCAAACAATTCATTTTGCTTACTAAACCGTTACTAGGTGTTCCGCTACATGTCGCTTATCTTCCTACAACAGGCACTTTTCGTCGCTGAAATGTGCAAACTCACTATGGTGATTTTAGAATTCATTATATTTGACGGCTATGACAATATCCCGGATGACTGACAATCAATGAAATATACCACCCCAAGAGTAATTTCGACTGTCAAATGTGAGTGAAGCTTTACGCTAACGACCATTGGTAGCCCGATCACAATAAATATGACACAACATCAAATCTGATACTTGTATTTTAGCCTACTTTTGCGATGTTATAGCAAGTTATCCGGAAACGGTTGCATTATTCAAGTTGTTATACATTCAGTTCCAAACGGGGACATTTTTAATTTAATATTCGAGATTTGCGACATAAGAAGGTTTCTGTTACATTTTTACAAACCCAATACTGGTTCTAAAATTAATAAAACATAATTATCATATAAAACAAACAGTGAGAAATCTACGCTATACACATTCTAAAGATATAAATTCGCGTATGTGTTGAAGATCATTTCCAAAACATTTATCTTAACCATTGTACTTTTTAAATTCACCAAACTGCTATTTTTGCATATGGCCAAACATTACAATCTAAAATAAGTATTTAACAATGTGTTTATTAAATTGGCATTTATTTGATAGCATTCTATTTTAATAAGATGAAAAATAGTATAAAAATAGTAAAAGTATTTAGTTCTACTATTAGTTATATGTTTTAACTTACATCTACTCTGCTATAAATACTGATAACAAATATGGGATTATTCAAAGTAAATTAGTTTAAATTAAAGTGATATTTATTATTTGTAGTTTATGTGTGTAGATTAGTAGTTGTTTGTTTATATGGAATGTCATTGGCTTGATTATGATTATTAGTTTCTTATTGTTCAAGTGTGTTCTTAGAGTCATATTAACTCTCGCGGTTCGGAGACTAAAAAAATACTTCTCATCCGATGGGGGTCGTTTAGGGACCCCAGTGGTTTCCTCATTACTGGCCTTATTCTCATGAATTTCAAATAAAAAAAAGTCTAAGGACTTTAAAATATTTCTCTGCATCATTCCTCATACATTTTTTATAAAAATCCGTGGTTTTTTTAAATAAATAATCATATTTTAAGTTGCGCGTAAAAAAGACGTCATTTCAGTAAAAATATGTATTTGCAACTGACGCATTTAGCCCAGCTATCTTACGAACGATCGCTTACCGGGGGCGCTTATCTCGTTATCGCGTATTTAGATAAACTACAAAAGATCCAAAAAACTATGATATAAGAATACCTTAATTATAAACATTGTATCACCCATATTAAAATAGATATTTAAGAAAATGTGGGTATTGGGGTTGCATTTCTTGAGCTTAGAACCGGAAAAGTTAATAAATGTAATATAATATAGAATGTTAGAATGGATAACAGGATATATTGTGTATCTCTTCAAAGCTAGTATTTATAGCTGAGTAAATGTAAACTAACTTAGTTCTAATGAAGGCATACGCCGAAATAGCTATCAACTATATAAAAAAAATATTTGTAGAACTAAATAAAAAAAATCACCTTATAACTTAACAATGTGGTATGTATCAACAAATACCCTGTTCATTTTCATTTAAATATGCTAAGAAGCACGCGTTTGTCAATGATTTTTTTGCAGAGACATTATCTCGCATACATTATCTGTTATGCGGAATTACGGTGATTAAAATAATTCAACATATATAAACTTTGCAAATTAACAACAATGGCTATTATTGAAAAACTGTTTTATAAGTTAGTCCGTTTAAATCATCGTAATTCTATCCACTGAAATCCTCATAACATTTCTCGATATCGCTTTTCCCGTTTTCCTCACATATTTCCGACAAACTTTTGTAATTTCTTTGATACGGCAGTATTTATGGTTTCATGTAACATACAACTTCGTGATATCATTGGATAACTTAGTTTGGTTTTGTTGAACTATCAAACTATCGAACGTCCTATACATTGCCTTTTCTTGTGTTTTGTTTTTTTTTTCAAAAAATCGTAATTTATTAAATAACGACAGACTATTTTCCATTCAAGTTTTTAACAATAATGTTATGTTAAATTTATTTCAGACACAAATTTAAATAATAAATTATTTACCTCGCGTATTGCTTGTCGAATAATCTTGAAGTTGATTTCTTAGTGATTTCGTTTCGGGCTAAACTCCATACATTAATTTTTAATTAAAAATAAATGGATGTCTATAATTTGTAATCACTTTGAGGATTTTCACTGTCAATATTTGGTGGAAAGATAACCAAAAAAACATTTTAATTGTAGTATATTGAATGCCTCTGATTTATAGTTTGTATCTTTATCTGCAAACTGCTTTCATTACCAATTACACCAGTTGTTTGCTGAAAATAAAACTTTCGATTAAATTCCGCTTAGCCTGAAGTCGGATCGACACCGATAAAAAGTCCTTAATTTTGTATTATCTCAGTTCATTTACCCAGTAGATGTCTCGTAAATTTTATTTATGTCTACTAATTATATAAAGTATAAAATCTTCACTCGAGATAGATAGTTTTTAAGTTAATATTTAAGAATTAAGGTATCATTAATCATTACATTCGTTTTTAAAATAGTCTGCGTCTTGTTGAGTAAAAAAAATTAATATTGTTTTAAAATGAGGCATTTAGTATAATATGTATTTTTATTTTTCCATTATGAATACAACAAAAAATAAATTGATTTTCCAACTTTATTAATTTGTATCAGAATTTGTATTCAATATGTTTTGTATGCTTTTCTGTAAAGTTTCTCTCATATTATAATCCAATTTTCTATGCTTTGCAAGTGCATCGTATGAAGATAAATTGCAAACTATCCCGAGCATAAAAAAATAAACGGTTTTCATTTCAACAGCGAAGCAATAAGGATTTTTTTCCTGCCAATCAATCTCTCTATAACAATCCTTTTTTTCAATTATGTTTTTCAATTAACAGTGGCAATTTTTGCAGTAATCTGTCGACTGTATACTTTCATAAAAGGTGCAAATATGCGATTTTGAATAAAGCTCGCAAAATTATCGCTAGTGGCTCGCTTCGAAAGCTCAAAGCTCGAGCACTCTTCAACTTCAGGCGTTATTTATTTGCTCTCCAGCGGCATAACGGCCGTTACAGAGCCGTTATAACGCCGTATTAACAGCCAAAGGCCGTTACACATTCCTCTCGAGTGATAAAATGCCGGGCATTATTATTTGTATTGCGGCTATTTATGAATTATCCAATTTCGTACAAATGATTGCTCAAATGAACGTGTAATTCGCAATTCCAATCTAACACTATTTAGATACTATGTGAAAGTCGTTGGAATTTCTTGAAAGTACATTTATTATATTGCAATCAATTTTGCGTTAAATTCATGTAAATTAACACGTTTTAACAAAAAAATATCCTCCGCTGTTTGAGTTGTATGGATCAAAAAGTTGAATCAACGTTTCAGTTTAAATATTTAAGTTGCGCTTAACAAAGTTTTTTAAATGATTTTAAACTGTTAAAATTGTTTTATTTTAAAGATTGCTGAATATACTGACAGCTTGAGTAAATGCTAAGACATTTTGTATTTTCAATATTTTATGAATTGATAAGATTTTGCTTAAACTTATTTGTTGAATTACTAAAAAAAAAATTGAAAATTTAATAAATATTACATCCTTTATTTCAGTGGCGGTCGATCAATGTGGCATTGGATCAATGCACCCCTTGTACATGCAAGGGCGGTTATATTTCATGAAATAATATTCAAACATAACATTTATACCATTCACTCATTTTAAATTCTTAATTTATTCATTATCTAAAATAAAATAAAATAAAATGTTCTAAAATATTTATTATAGACAATAACTACATGAAGAATTTAAAATGAGTGAATGGTATAAATGTTATTTTTGAATATTATTTCATTAAATATAACCACCCTTAGATATACAAGAGGTGCATTGATCTAATGCCACATTAACCGGCCGCAACTGCTATATTTGTATATAACAAAGTCGTCCGATTTGTTTTGAATAATACGGCGCAATGTTGCCCTCTGAAGTTATAGTTTAAATGACTCATGTAACGGCTATTTATTTACATAAAATAATGCGAAAAATCACATAAAAAAACATTACAGTATATTGTAAATTATTTTTGGAAAGCTTCCCTTTGACACTTTTATCTAACGATTCAAACACATGTTATGATAATTATTGTGAAATCATTGAATGAAAATAGTTGTATTGTGAACCAAAACTAGATACCGTATTACGCACACATTATTTATAATAATACAATTATGCTCTTTTGACTAAATTTTTATTTTACTGCTTATATTTTTTATTTACTTAAGACAAATATTCCAAAATGGTTAGACTAAACATTTTTACTGTAATAGTAATTGTCGAAGTAATCTATAAGCATTGATTTAGAACCGAGCATTAAAAAGTTACGATCTATTTATTAAACTGATTTTCGATTTTTTTTAATATGAATATTTCAACAAACAAATAATTTAATTTTCCATAAAACATCACGTACAAAATACTTTCAAAGATAAATCAAAGTTGGTATGAAAATTTCAAACTTATATAAAAAAAAACTTTCTATGCTGGAGTCATATTCAAATCGTAAAAGGTCTGTGCGAAAAAGGATCATTGAGTTATTATTTACACATAAATATAAGTATTTTGAAGTTTTGAGTTCTCGATATTCAATAATACTTTCACACTGAAAAGTTTCGCTCTCAAATTCCGCTCGATTTTATGTGGCAAAATTTCATTATCTAGTTTGAAAATAAGCGTAACAAACTGAAAAGTTTGCGTTAGTCCAACAATCGGAAAATTTTCGAACCGTTTCGATATCCGGCTCATCCCGAAAATGAAATTTTCCACGTGAGAATTTCACTTAGTAGTGTGAACATGCGAAATCACTTTGAAGTATCCGTTATTTGCGATTTTGGGAGCTTCAAATCCCGCGACCGCACGAGACACGTGTCTAAATAAGTGATGCAAACAGGCCTATTCAAATAAATACCCACTCTCTTGAATAAAGTATTTTCTTTGAATTTAACATTAAAATTGTAATAATTCTTTTTGAAACAAAAAAAATGTTTTAAATACCATTCTTCGCGTTTCTGTGGTTGGCACATATTTTGTTCTTTTTTTTCGACGGTTTTAGCGTTATATTTATGAAAAAATACAATAAATATATTTTCTTTTCAACTTAGTGTGACTCGTTTAATGTTATAACCTTATACTGGGTATTATCGTACATCCACATTAATCAGATATTGCATTTATATCCATACCTGCTCCCAATGTGGAGCATATGGCCTACTAATGGAGGTATCTCACCAAAAGTTTTTCTACGAAAACTGTTTGTAACACCGTCGCTCAACCTCTTTTCAAAAAGAGAGGAGTAGGGGTAGAAGGATAAGGCTAGAACAAGACTAGTGGTTAACTAATTGCTATAGCTACACCCTTTTATTTTAGGATGGGAAAGGGTGGGAGGGAATTTTTAGACATCACAAACACCCATGCCTTCGAACAGAAATCGATAAATCCATCGTAAAAATGCTGTTCGTACTGGAACTCGAACCTGTGAGATCCGGCATGGAAGCACACAACGCTAACCGCTGCGCCATAGGACCTGGTCGATCGATATTGCTTAAATTAGAAAAAAGGGAGCTAATAAAACATGTTATCTTTATTATTAAACATAATTCTCCGTCACAAGAACTCCTCCCAAACGGTTAACAATTACAAATTGAAAAATTGACATGGAATTCTTTCATTTCAATTTTCTGATAACGCTTTCTACGGTATAACTTTACATCAATTCGAACGGTTGTTATAACAACTCGAGCTGTGTAGTCACTTAGCAATAAAAATTATGATACTTAGAATGTCACAAATACCTAATACACGTCTATATCAAATGTCACAAAAGTAGACTTGCGCATTCAAACATTTTGGTTAACTTACCAACCACTTTTTAGCCACCAATATTTTTCTGCGGAAATTTCCAAACATTTTATATACAAAGAGCTTAATGACATCGTCATTAAAATACTGTGCATGGCTAATAAGGATCTAAATAATCTACGTTATTTTATTATTTATTCATAAATGCGTATCAAAAAAAAATGTCGCCCTATTTACTATTTTTTTTTGTATATTATTGTTATTCACTGTTTTGTTGACTTGTATATTTATTTACAGCATCCTTAATTTAAATGAAAACCGTGTCACTTGTAATATAAAAAAAACTAAGAATACAACAATTTTAACCACTGTCTTTGAATGTTGAAGATTTACTTTACGGAAGAGTTTCTACGAAGTGCAATCTCAAATTTCGTGGGTTAGAGGCTTACCGCAAAAAGAGTGAATGTGTTGCTAAAAATAAACTTCTATGTTGTAAATTTATTTTCCATTTGAGTGCTCGGTGTGTGCACCAAAAAGAGTATTGAATAAATGTATAAACATTATAGTTTTTGGTATTTTAGTTTTCTATCGTAAAACTGTTACATAATTCAAACATTATAAAAGTTTTTTTGGTTGACCATTATTTTTAATGTCCACTTTGCAGTACGCATGTATATTTTACTAGACAATTATTACCAGAGATTCATTGTTTGTTCTTTATCATTATTTTTATTTATGCTGATGTTTTAAATTTATTTCAAAACTTAGTTTTATACAATATACAGTATTCTCTGACTTATCATTGGCGATGATTTTGAATGAAAAAAATCATAAAGGGATCATGTGCAAGACTTTTTCTTTTAACTCGATGAGTGCTTCGTTGAACTTTCCATCGGTATAGTTCAAGACAATGTGAAGTTTTTTCGTAGCAGAATATTCAAAACATCTTCAGACGTAAACTCTTTATCGTTCTTACGAAGCACTTTTTGTTTGGAAGATTCACAAAATGAGATTTTATTGCAAATTATATTTTCATGGTGAATCCAAACGCACAGCTTTTTGTTATTTTTCAATCCATCGATTGTTTTTCTAGAGTAGTCTCCATGCCAGGCACCTTGCAATACGTGTCACATTCAATTCTGAGATCTGTGAAGCTTGGTGTACAAAAATAGTTGAAGATAATAACAATCAATGTACTTAGTGGATTGGGCGGACGATCTTGCAAATCGGCTTTATTTAAAAAAATACTTCCGTTTTTCTGATGCACATCAATATGTACTACTACTGTGGGATATCGTACAAATAATTGATCATTTTCCACTGTATCTTTTGATTTACGGCTGTAGCATGAACAAATATGATGTGTCTTTATATTTGTGAAAGATGTGTTTTTTACATGAATACATATGCGTTAAGATTTCAAGATTTGTCTATCCAGTTGTTCGCTTCGCTGGTTAGTTAGAGATAGATAGCAACACGGCCGCACTCGTATGAAAACATTTATCACGGGACGCTGCTTAACGTGAAGAAAACATTAGAAAATACGAGACAATACCACGATTCAATGCTGAAGTGTAAGATAAAGGCATACGATTGCAACTTAGTCACATTCGTTAAAAAAGCCGTCACAAACAATAAAATAAATACAAACTCAAATGTTTTTTCAACTGTCTAATTACGTATACCATTTATTCATAATTCGTATGACGTTTAGTTTTGACAAGTTTCGAAGCTTTACATCATTCTTTCATCATCGACTATAACAAGAGATTGCTCCAGTTACATTTCATTTTGTATTCGAATAGAAATCGAGGATTTGAGCGCCAATTTTACGAGATTGTTTTTCTCTTGCACTGCAGAAAAAAACTGCCTGAAGATGAGTGCTTGCGACAGCTGTCAAAAGTCTCAAACGTTATCTGCAATATGAGTTATTGCACTGCGATACACAGCCACCACACAGAAATGAATTATGGTAGATATATAAATGGTGTATTTTTAGATATTTATTTTTTGAATAAAATTTAAAAAATAAAAAAAACTTTATACTGGCCGTAGAATTAGTTTTGTTGAAAAGATAATTTTATGACATTATTGTTTGACTACGATTTTGTGGAAACGGGCGCCGCGAGTGGCTGCAAAAAATCGTAACCTGTAAGTCCAAACTTTGAAAACCGTATTTTGGCAATAACATGGCGAATCTTGGTTTCCAACCAGGCTATTGTCCCTGGTTTATCAATGTAATGACTTTACATATCCCATAAAAAATATAATACAGTTGTTAAATCACATGATCTTAAATTTCAAATCACAGGTCCATTAATCAAAATAATGCTCACATAGAATGTTTTTTTTCAATGAATTAATTGTGACGCGCTCGCTGTATGGCGTATTGAGCAGTATTTTTGAAACCATAGTTCTTCCTCATTATTTACATTTAATTGAGAAACAAAAATGTCAACAATCATGCTTCTATAGCGCTCTCTGTTGACTGTAACGTTCTGGTCAGCAGTATTTTTGAAGAAATATAGACCAATGATTCCACCAGCCTATAGAGCACACCAATCAGTGACCTTTTTTTAATTTAACTTCGTTTCAATAATAACTTGTGGATTTTCTTTACAACAAATGTGGCAATTTAGCTTAAAATTAGTTTAATCGCTGAAAAAAAAATGTGAAACTGAACCACTATTTTCAAACCAAACTGAGCACAAATCAGATGTTAGAATAGCTGCTAAAATGGTTGCCAATTGATTTATATACTCATTAATTCTTAAAACACCCTTTACAACAGAATTATGAAAATCGAGCTCAGAAAGCAAACATTGACTAGATAATATCAAAGTAAATATTGTTCTCGTAAACTTCAATATATTATTTATTATAGTATGTAGAAATCTGAAATCTTTTCCAAATTGGGAGTTCCATCAAGTTCGTAACTGTCAATTATTGACGAAAGTTTGTTATTTTGAAAAAAAAGTAATTTATGCTGTTTTACATATATTTTTTTAGTATGAATTAGTAGTCGGTTCTTTGTTTAATTTTCCAACGACGTTGAATTTGATCGCGGTGATTATGGGCTAATTCATACACAGAAATGAATATTCCGAATGTACTTAGAGTAAGGGAAAAAGATAGCTTGATATTAAAAATACAATAGATAATTTCGAGAAACTGTGCGTCTCTTTTTTATCATTTCGTACTAGATTCTATTGTGAGTTTTTAAATTATTCAAAGGCCCTGAAATTTTTGCATCAGTAGATAATAATTTACATGGAAATAGTGCCTGTGATAAATGAAATAATACAAAATAACTAGGTGAAATTTAAGCTTGAACTATTTGCTTTGCGCTAAGTAACGACTGAATTCTAACAAATTTTCAGAAACAAAAGTTATTGCAACAGTACACGTTGCAAGAGCTAACTGTGATTCAGCCGTTTAAGAATGAAGTTCTCAAACTTTCTCATACAGGAAATAATATTAAAATTAACAAATCTTTATTGGGTAAACTAAAAAATATCTATGAAATATATTTATATAAGGTTAGCGTACACTTATAAGTCTAAACTGTACTCTATCTTTGTATGCTCACGCTCTCGTAATAAAAAAAGTTTTAACAAATGAAAAACAGTTCTTGTAAATGTTTCATTGTTAAGGATTGACAATAATCTTTTAATTTCTCTTCGAAGATTCAGCTTGGGATCTTTTATTTTCAACTTTAAATCAATAAATTTACCGGCTGAATGTGACATCAAAGCATAAAATATATTTTTTTTTCAATAATAGTGAACAAGCACCCTAAATATAAAATTATTTTACCCAGCTTAGTAATTGTACTAGTAGTGAATGTAGTCTTTATAAAAAATAAATAGGCCGCAAATATAGTATGCAGTTGCCTTGAACATCTATTGTTATATCCGCTATCTAGTCAGAGCATATGGCCACCACATGATTCCTCCAAAATTCTCTTTTCCCCGCCAGTCTTGTTGCTTCCTACCATTTCATTGAGTACATCGCCGAGAAAGAATAAGGTTGGTTATGATAAAATTATTGGCTTGTTTTCAAAAAATATTACGTTTCAAGATATATCAGTATACGAATTATATGCCAAAAAACTAGCTGGACGATATAAAAATCAGTTGTAATGTTGTATTATATAATCATTCCACAGTTGCAAAAGCTTGCCGTCACAGCAAAGTGCTGCAGTGAACGATTCAAAAGCAATGTCATATACATCCGAGCTTAATCAAGATAGTGCTTTTACCAATTATATTGGACACACGGTACTGGTCAGAAAGCTCATATTTGGATGCAGCATATGAATTTAATACCGCAATTCGATTGCATTCACTATTTCAGAGTATGCTTTACATAAATTTAATAAATATTATATATACGACGAGTTGTAAAGTTGCTTTTTTTAATAATAACTTAGTAAAAATAAAAAAGACTCGGGAACGACTTACATTTGACATATTGACGAGGTGCCGCACATCGATTAAAAATACTTTTTGACAATCGTATCAAAAACTGTTTGTATTAGAAGTAAGATATTATATTGTGCTGATGAGAATACACTTTATTTACGTCAGGAGTTGATTAAAGTGAAGCAATAAAAAATCGGAACACTGGAGTCTAACAAAACAGTTAAAATATGTTGTCATAACATTTCTTTTTTATCTACCAGACATGTTGTGTATGAATAAAAACAAAGCTACCGGTAAAATAGCATAATTAAAATTTAGTTAACTGGAAAAAAACGACACAAAACGTATTTTAAAATGACATTTATAAATAATTAACATATTTATATGTCTTCTTTCCCAATATTTAGTAAATTTCGTTAAAACCAAAACTCTTTTAAACGATGTCATAATAACTACTTCATAAAATTTTAATTTTAATTTGAGTTGAACAAAAACAAAATAAACTGAAATTTAAAAAGCAACATTTTTTACTATTTATTCCTAAGAATATATAATACTTTTTTTATTTTTAATGTGTGTAATAAATTTTAAAGTTTGTTATTGTGTTGGTATAAAACTGAGATACAGTGTAGAACACTACCTACAAATCAACATTCTCTGGCACATTGTATAACGTCAAACTCACAAATCATAACGCTACCGGAACTCAATTCGTACCTGCTAGGTATTTTTTTTCTGCAAAAGAAAATATATTACAGAATTCCACTGTGAATCTACTCACTTTTTTAATCACAAAAGTGCATTTTGTTAAAAATGAAACGCGTATGTTAATTCGTTTGATTTTATTGGTCTTAAGTCCGTCGTAAGGTCATTGTTAATGTAATAGTTAAGTAAAAATATACGCTTTAATATTACTGGTTTGTCATTAAACGAAGATTGTGTATTTCATGATACAAATATTCACAATTTTATTTTTTTATAAACCAAACACGGTTTGAAATTCGTTTAGCTATCTTAAAAAAACTATTTATAGTTTTTATATTATTTGTATCTATTGTATTCAAACAATACCATTTTCAAGAAGCTTTTCGTTCGGCTAAATGACATTTTTGATCTGTTCATATGTATAAAATATGCTTTTTATTTGGATTTACTTTTGGAATGTAGAGCGATTAATTAAATACTAGTATTGATAAATATAATTACTGATGGTTATATTATACTGTTTTATAAAACTCAATCCATGTTCAGTGTTGATATTGTATAAATGAACTAATTGATTTTGACGTGACAACGTCTTATAAATCGATGAACGCCCGCTGCACGCACGAAAAAACATGACTCATTGTCCCGTTTGTCGCGTTACGCCGAAGGCAAGCGTGCGAGCGAGAGCGCGGATAAGCGATAGAGAGGCACGATCGGCCTACCGTTCGGATTGTGCCGCATCTATCTCTCTTCCACTCGATTGGTCGATGCGTCTGAGTAGAAAAGAGACAGCGGCAGCACACAACTTATACACCTACAGTACCTACACGTGATCTGTTTACAACTGTTTATAAAGTGAAGTGAAATGTTAATGTGGTTTTCATTGTTTATATTACAACAACAATTGCGGCAATAAAGGTAATTAATTGCATATTAAAAATCTGATTAACGTATAACAAATATACTTTTAACAATAAATTATCAACGATTTCTTTCGCAGAACCGCCTAAAGTCACACCATGGCAGACCAACCTGACGAACCAATGTTTTCTTATGACGTTGTCACGTTAAACTATCGTCCGTAAACCGACTTTACAGACAACCAATTTTTTTTTAAGAAATCACTTAAAAGAAGACGTTAACAATGCAAAATAATTGAAATTAGAGTACAGCAAAAATAGCCATGGTGAACATAAAAAGTAACTAATGATTAGGAAAACATATTTCGTAAACAAACGAACAAGAATCGAGATAAACAACATTGTTTATAATTAGTTTTCAGCAAATAATAAATATAATGTATTATTCCAATTTTGAGCGTTCCCGCAATGAAGCTTCTTTTCGAATAGACTGTTTACTAGATCACCCACTTTTATTCAATGTTTTTTTTATCGTAAAAAAACTTGAATACTTTTAATAAATTAGTATTCAGAGCAAAAATCTTTTCTATTTCACCGAAATCTTTCACTGAATGGCTTGTTTTCCACTTTCCAATATTTTGTAGAGGTGATTTGCATAGTTTCTGAATAATAAAGAAGTAAAACCAAAGAGTTACTAACTATGAAAATATTTTTGCTTTGACAAAGCGTTTTCTTTGATTGGTAGATAATTTGAAAGTTAGCCCATTTCGATAACAGTGTTGTTTTGGTATAAATAAAAACTAATATCGTCAAATATTTGGTTACAACTTAGGAAAAACTTTAATATGGCAACCTAATGCTTGTGAGGGAGTATTCGTAAAAGCTATTTTTTATATAGTTCACTGTGGAATAAAGACACAACTGATTTTTAAATATAATAATGATTGTTTTGATTTGTCCCTATTTAAGTGGTAAGATTGCGACGATTGCGGTAAGTTTAAAAAAATACAAACAGCTGGGCATGGCAAAAAACTCAAATCGGCTATATCAAATATCAAAATAAACTGCCACAGTTTTAATTGCATGCTAATCATATTGCTTTCAAGCGGATACTTTTTTATATTGTATAATAGATTTTTAAAATCATTAAAAATATATCATAATCTATATATTAATAGTCGATAATGTCCGTCTGTCTGTATGACCTTTTCGATGACGTCAAGATGATTGTTATGATTGTCCCCAATTTCCCCTCCCCCTGCCCATTAAACTTAAACATTATTCCAAAAATTAAATAATTTACAATTTAAATACAGCAGGGCAGGGTTGTCGATATATGCCCCGATGTCTATTTCTGCTACTACGAAAAATGATTGTTAGCAAACTTAAACATTATTCCGAAAATTAAATAATTTACAATTTAAATACTGCAGGGCAGGGCTGTCGATATATGCCCCGAGATATATTTCTTTTACTTTTAGAATTTCTGGCTTATTCAATAAATATGTTTGTAATTTATTTTTCACGCCAGTAAATTTTCTGGAGTCGAGTGGTTAACGTCGTTGGCTACCGCTACGGAGGGCACGGGTTCGTATTCCCAGTTCGGGCGTTTTATAATTGTTTTTTCAATCGAATTTATGAATTTCTGTTTCAAAGGCATGGATGTATGTGATCGTCTTGAATTCCCAGTCCCCCCATCCTATCCTATTGAACGGGGTTCGAGTCGATTAGTTACCACTTGTCCTGTCCTAGCCTTTCCTTCTTTTCTAATATCTTTGGAAAAAGAGAGGTTGAGCAATGAGTAACAATATTTTGCGTAGAAACACTTCTGTTGAGATAAACTCCATTGGAGTCATATGCTCCATATGGAGCGGAATATGTAAAAAAAAAAAAAAATCTGACTATTAAAACAACAAAAATCCTCCGTTGAGTGTTAACGCGGATTACAGCTAGTAATAATTGAAAGGCACATCATTTCCGACAATGTCATATTGTAATACATTCTTTGCAGATTTATTACATTGCGAATAGTTTTATTAAAATATGTGTGGGTTTCTATACAATCGAAATTCGACTTTTCAACACCGAAAAACCGTCAAAATTTCGTTACTGAAAAAAAACATGAATAACAAAATGACAGTTTTTCAATTTGTATTCATTGATTTTAAAATAGGACTGGGATCATTTACGACTTCGATCGACTTTTTGTTTTATTTAAGTTGTGGAATAGTTTCAGACATTTTTTATTAAATCTTTGTTATTATTTTACTTACAAAAACAATTGACTTGTTGTCATATCGAGGCGTTTGCGGTTATTTATAATAAAGATTCATGTTTAATCAACTCGAGAAAAAAGTTTTAAAAATGGTAAGAGGGCAGTGTCCAATCTTGTCAGAGCACATTGTTATCTGTTTTAAGATAAATTTGAGTTATTACACACAATCAAGTACACGTGTTCTAAATGAAAGTTTTTATTGTCGACCTCGCGTGGGCATTTTATTATTTACGTACAATAGAGATAATATCATTTACATTCTCCTTTTGCCACGTTCTCGTATACCGCTCCAGCATACCGTTTTACGATCATGAAATATTAATCGAGCTCCAGCATCGCCAGGTCAGTCGTACTATATCTACATCAGGATATTGTTCTACTAATAATGTACTCAGGTTAAGGATGCTGTTGGAATATTTCAAGACAGTGAAACTTATACAAGTGTATATACATTCTCATAAAAATATTGTCAGCATTCGCTCAACACGCTTGATGTGAATCACAGATATATAAGCTGTAATATATCAACTGTGGAAAGTAAACATTACTTAGCCCACAGTTTTTTCCGGGGCTGTGGAGTTGCAGTCGAAGTCGGAGTCGTGAAAAATGAGCGGCTCGAATTTTTTTTGAAAAACATATTTAATGATATGTATTCAAACAAAATAATCCAAAGTGTTGACATTGCATGTGCATTGCAGGCCGACTAAAGATGATCTGATACAATACATACATATACAAGTTAAAATGAAATTATTGAAAAAATTCTTCGGAGTCGTCTTTTTTTTACACGACTCCACAACCCTAGTTCTTTCAAATCAGTTTTTTTCACAATTTCACAATTTATACAACTTGATACACGTTCTATCAAAAGGATGTAAGCAGAAAATTCCGAATGAGTATCTTAAATTACCTTTTAAATTTCAAAAAAGAAGGGCATGCGGAAATTGAAAAAAATAGGAGTTTTAGCAATGATGATGGATTGATCCCATATTGCTTATCGTTCTTCGAAGCACTAAAGTCATATTTAACAAATGTAATACTATAATTTTAAATATGAATTGAGATGTTAGAGTGAATAACAATATGTATTGTGTATCTCTTCGGAGCCAGTATATTTAGCCGAGCAAAATGTATGTTTAAACATAGTTCCGACGATGGCGAAAGATGAAATAGCTATCAAATAATAATATAAACATTGTTAAACTAAATACGTTGCCATTTTTACCCTATTATTGTTGAACTAACTTGAAACATCTAAAAACTTATCATTGAAACTGCTGTCGGAGCTCATTGGCATTGGTATACATTGCAAATGTGGTAATAACTAGACAAAAATCGAACATCTTTTCTGCCATCTATCAAGATTTGTACTCACAGTGTCAGTATCTTTTGACTTTCACGTTGATTTGACCCGCCCATGTCAACGCCCTTGACTCATGGCAGTGATGGGATGCATAAAAAATGTGTATTACTTACATACATTTTTTAAATAAAATTACTCCTATTTATTGGAAACATATTAAGAGTATTTTTATGACAGATTCGTCAAACACAGTATCATTATTGACATATTATATAATGACACAACATTTGTGGTGGTAGTATTTATTACTTATATACAAATCAGTTAGATTCGAAAAATATTCAATAGTTTATGAACTGTATAAAAGTACAATATCTTTTAACCTCCGATGCATGATTATATATTTTTATATAATAACTGAATATTATATCTGTGGCCGGGAATAAAATACAAATTGTTAGTACAAAAACAAGATTGTTCAGTAGTTATTTTCTTAAACAGCTTTAAAATTCAAAATGACTACTATGAATGTAATTCATCTACTACTTTAACACTATTTGGTTATTTTAATTTTTATTAGAACAGTAAGGTCCAAATTTAACCTAATATAATTATTGATACAGCTTTACATCGTCGATGGAATTAGCGATGAGAGCGTAAAGCCAAAATAGGTATCGACTAAATTTAAAAAATGTAGAACTAAATACAATATTGTTTTGGTTTTATTATAATGAAATTCTACCAAGAAAATGTAATTTACATATTTTTAAAATTATTTGAAGTGTGTGCTTACACAGGAATATGCTGAATTAATTAAAAAAAATATTTATTTATTTATTGTTAAAAATTAAAATTATAGTACATGACATAACAGCTGACGCCAATTCGTCATGTACTTGACAAATATAATGAGACAAAATATAAAATAAAACTACATAATACATAAAAATCAACACACAAAATCAAGAAATGAAATAGTAAAATTTAACAAACAGTTCACAAATACTATCATTAAAAATATCCACTAAACGCAAACTGAATTTCTCGAACTATTTAGTTATTCACTCCGTCCACAGATTTATCATTAAATAGTTTCTATTTCGTATTGAAATATGCAATGATGATTTTTTTATAGTTCTGTGGGGTATTAAAATATGTCGTTCAAAATCAGTGGTGAAAAAATAGAAATTTAATGCGAGTTATATTTTCTCACTGCCAACCTATGTCCCGAAATATCTGGACTGAAAAATTTTGCTTTGTAACGCCGGACCCCGAAGATTGATGAGTCTCAAGATTAGCCTGGATGATTGATTGTAGATTTCATTGGCTTATCAGTATGTGTTTATGTCAAAAGAAACGCGATATTTTATTTTGTTCCCTCTTTAAGCCGACTTCAAATGGGCAGGATATTAGTTTACTAATAGTGCGAGCGCCACAACGACACCAATGTACTTATAGTGTTACTAATAATGCCGGCCAAACATCGCCAATGTTATTGTGTTATTATTGATGGCCACTAGCGGTATCGTACATTGTGGTATTATGACATTGTAGTTTTAAAAGAATCAAAATATATCATAGAAAACTGCAGATATTTTACTTTTTAAGCATAGATATATACATGTATATCAAAATGATGTCGGATCTGTAGCGGAGTAGTCAACGTCTTTGGCCGTTTCGAGAGTATTTTTTTGTTATTATTGAGCATTTTTACCTAGAGTATATTTTCAAGGGATTTATCGATTTCTCTAAGAAGGCGTGGGTATTTGTAATTACTAAAATCTCTA
Source organism: Himalopsyche anomala (assembly GCA_031772345.1). Lineage (NCBI taxonomy): Eukaryota > Metazoa > Arthropoda > Insecta > Trichoptera > Rhyacophilidae > Himalopsyche > Himalopsyche anomala. The sequence continues at coordinate 15,906,706 of CM062829.1, forward strand.
TTTCACAATTATAATCCTAAAATAACGTGGCGTAAAAAGTGAGATTAGACAATTTTTAGCACTATCTTGGAAAAAGATAATTTGAGTAACTGAGTAACAAGCAACTTTAGTAGAAAAGCTTCTTTCGAAATACGTCCATTAGAAAATCAAATACTCTAAATTGGGAGTGGACCTTGATATGTAGTATGTTTATATCAATAGTGTATTAAAGAATTCTAAGTAATTAATCCTCGATTGAGAAAAACGTTCTCATTCGGAAAGTTATTTTCCAAGCTTTTGTCTAGATAAAAACACAAATTTATTGTAATTAGAATTTATAACTCATACAATTTTATCAAGGTTCCAGATACTTAATTTACAATAAAATATTGATTTTATAATCTATATCTTCTCGTATCATATAGGAACGATACTTTATTTAAATTTGTACACTAGACATAAAAATTAGTTCATCCGTTCGCTCAAAACTATTTTTTTCAATATATTTTTTTTGCTAGAACCACGTCTTTATAATATTATATTCACGAGTGCCTTATTTGAACGCATCCACAGTTCTTAGTTAATAACTTTATTCCGACAGTTGATCCCGCATAAATTCTTTATACATGGTATTATATAAAAACAGATAATATAAATAATAATGTATTTTACCTACAAGAGTTGTCGAGCAGCTATAAATATTCTAAAAGAAACTGCATGTATAGCGCTGGCAATGACACTTTTTAATAGTATGTTGTTATTTTGTAATTAAGTAGAACACTTGTCATTTTTGTTGTTGGTATCAAAAATTTTAGAAAGAATCACTTGAAAAAAATAATAAAAAAAACTCCAATCAACGCGTTCCCAAGGGTGACAGCACTAAATAATAATGTGTTTTTGGAGGTGCGATTCATAGAGACGCTTAGAGATTGTTAGAGGGAATTTGGGATTATGTACTTTTTTGGGCAGTTACGTTTTAATATTGGAAAATCTTTTTTAACTTTATACAGTGATGAAGTCATCTTATAATTTTTTAATTTAATTAATTGAAGAATATTCTATATGAATATTAACATGTTTTATCAAATACCAAATAACAAAATATGTAAACATCTTTTAATTTTTTTGATTTTTTTCCATCAACTTTAATTCTTAGAAAAAAATATCATTAGAGAATAATTTAAAATTTAGAGACTTGAAAGCAATTTGTCAATATGCAAAACGTGTGATTTTTAATTAATAATATTAAAAAGTTCAATTTCCTGCTGCTCAAAAAAATTATTCCGCCTGACTTTTTTCTCTCTTAATTTTTTTTAGGAATTCTTCTGGCCAGCATAAAGTTTGCGTAGTAAAGGAGTGTCGTACGTTCTCTTGGTGCAGAAACTTTTCAAAAGTTTTATCACGTCCAAAAGGTGATTGGGATACTCTCAGATGTCGTTAAAATATTACGACTACATTTTGGGGCCAGGGTTATTCTTTGTTTTTTCTCTATTTTATATTTTGAAATCTGTACAGAATATGACTATATAACAAAACTCCAAGCATTTTAGAGCAATTTTTGCGTCTTTCACTAAACGAATTCTCTAAATATAATATTAATAGCATTATAACATTCGTATTATTAAAATTTACAGCGAAACTTGACAGATCTACGAAATGTAACAAGTACAATAAAAAAATGATATTTTCTTTTGTTTTTTACCAATAATGTTTTTAAGAATACACGATTAACTGAATAGATTTTTTTTAAAATATGCAAATATTTAAAATAATTCACTTTAAAGAAAACAGCTAAAAATATTTTTTAACACGTTTTCAACATTCAATGGGTTAAGAACTAGTTACTGTATTTACATTTTGGCTTACGGAGCACGCCATTTTATTTTATCTATTATTTAAATGGTCGACATTACTCGATCGAAGTGTATAACTAATTATTATTATTTTTTGAGATGTTTCAATACCGGTTATTTTAATATTATTTAACGTTAATAAAAAGAAACATAAATGTCTATGGCAGTGGAATCATGGTATTTATAATGTTAACTGACGTATTAATATTTTGTGAAAATAAACTATCTACCGTTTGAGATTAACAATTTATACCCAAGTATTTCAAAGAGCTATATCTTTAATTTTAATCGAATATATATGTAATTGAGATGGATTAAATGTTCAAACAGTATTCTCAATCACTTTCTCAACAAGTTATTAGTAAATAAAAACTATTCTTACAGTAAATCGTATTTTCTATTTTGGAGATGATACTTTAATGTTTAATCTGTTATATCCTAAATCTTTATAGTTAAATATTTTTTTTCTACACAATTAATTATACTAAATTGAATTGAAATTTTACCTTCTTTTTTGAACATAGCCCAAAATAATTATATTTAAAAAACAGTTTCAAATAAATCAATATAATTGATTTAGAGATCAAATATGAGTAGAAAATAGGTCATAGAATTTATAAAATAGCGATTACTTGTCAAAAGCGGTTCGAGTTATTATAGACAGTCTCTTTTCGTGATTTTGTGTTTTCCGCTGATACAAACATTTGATATTCTTATGTTCGCACGAGAGAAAATAGACAATACTTTTTCCCATTTTCCAGTCGATTGCTTTGCCTATCCAACCGACGTTACATTGAAGCAATATACATTAGAACATGGGTGGCTAACACGTGGCATGCATGTCGTTTCTGAAACGTGGCAAGCTTTTCTAATGCAGTATTTTAAGCCCTACTTACAAAAAATATCACCATGATAAATTATTCATCAGTTTTTTTATTAACTTTAAAGTTCAAAAAGAATGACAAAATGTATTCGTTTCTTTGCTTATATTTTATCTTGGTTGAGAATTTAAGCTAATGTAAATCCATATTCCAATTCAAATTCAAATCCAATCCAATATTTACATTTGCTTGTTTTACCTTTATTAATCTTTCATAGTTTAGTATACATATACTATATATTATATTTTCATCAGCTGATGAATTTTTAATATCAAGCTTTTCTCTCAAGTATTGACAGTAACAGGATAATAATATATCTCTTAATCGTTCTCAATTCTTTACCCACAACCACCTTATCTACGCCTTTGCATCTTTCTTACATTTTGTACTTCAGCAAGTCCCTATCGTGGTTTTTTTTTTAATTTGTTCATCGAAAATTAATCAAGACTTAGTGGCATATACTTTATTAAGCAAAAAGTTTTACTTTTTTATGTAACAAGTTTATTTTATAAAGGCGACAAACATGAACAGCGTATTCCGAATAAAGAATCATTCTAGGAATAATTTTTGCTGTAACAATATGATGAACAGAGACAGTGAGGATATAATTAAGTCTTGTTACCTGACAAATAAAATTGTTGAATATTCTCTTCGTTGAAAATAAATGATAATTTACTGATAAGTGTTAATTTCAAATACATGAACCGGTTAGATTTTATAATTATTTAACAACTCTGCTTGCCATCTGATATCAATCATTTATTAAAAACAGCTGAAAGGGCTTCACAAAAAATGAAACAGTGGAATATCGATGGATCGGACAGGGTTTAAATATATTGCATTATAAAAAATACATATAATTAAAAATAATGAATCCATTAACGGTGAGTGTGTATTTTAAAAAAGGACTGAAGATTTTCTCGATATTCTTTCTTGACGATAATCTTAATTAAGCTTAAGAGCTTAAAACTAAAATTTAAACTTAAAAAAATAATAATAGCTAGCTTTATTTTTTAGTAATAATGCTTAGTTTGAAATATTTTATATAAAAATAAATCCAATATTCCATTTTGCATAACTGGAAGCGAAATGGTCCAATGCCATATAATGCGATATATTATAACTCGAACAAGGCAACGTGGAAGTTGCCAAAAAATAATTGAACTACTATTAATGTATGTTTTGTTTTTGTAGGTAAAATATTAATTCTTATGTGTACAGTGGAAATGAAAACTTTTTGCGATTTGCGAAGTTTTATAAAAAAATCTAAATGCTTTTTTTTCATATACATAAAAAAGTCATAATTATTTTTTTAGTCAAGCCAAGCATTTATGATTGTTTGCGGCAATCTCGGGTTCAAAATTTTCAATCAAATTATGAATTTCTGTCCTTGTAAAGTTTTAACAACTCAAATACAAGCTTTTTTCATAGAATTCCATCGGTCAACAAATTATAATATATAATCATAAATTATCTATACAGTGTGCCGAAAACTTTTATTTTTAATAACAGTTTGCTTAGTAAAAAGCTGCAATTTTTTCGATTCTTAAATTATTGTTGTGAATTTCTGATAGTTTCAATACTAACAGAAGCACTTTCTTAAAATTCTATTCTACATTTATACATTTTACACAATAAATACAAAGGTATTTTTCTTTTCAATTAGTTTGCTCAAAGCGTAAGTTTTTCAAGCTTATAATGAATAAAAGTCAAAAGATTTATTTTATTCACCGAATCGAAGCTTTATAACGATATCATTTAACAAAGAAAAAAATTAAAAGTCTTTACTGAGAATAATTTATGTTATGTTGCTTTTACACGAATTCACGCTCATGTAAGCAATTCGTTTTTGAAACAACAACTAAAAATAATAAACACCACTGTACGTTAATTATTATTATATATTTACATTTTTCGTGATGAAAAAATATTTTCAATTTCATTATAATAATAAATAAAATACACACTTTTGTATTATAATTATTTTTTCGAAAGAGTTTGCGACTCATGTTTTGAAATAATATAATATTTTCTGTTGATATCACACACTCCATCGTAATATTTTGCCGATTCATTCGACGATGAAATGTATTCCAATGTTGTATTACTAGAATTTTTTATTACAAATGTCTGAGGTATAACCGCCCCAGTATCGTGGGCAGATCGCTACTTGAACACAAGATCCTTTTGATTTTGATTTGATAAACGATTTTTATTATGCAAAAAAAAAAATCATTTGTGACATAACGTCAAAATTGTAATCTAATAATAAATTTCACTGAATTTATAAATAAATACATATCTTTTATGGATTTGGATTTTGTGGAAGTTCATTTTTAATATCAAATTAAATTTTATTACTTCATAGAAAGGAAACATTCATACATAACACATGCGGATCACGATTGTGAAATATATACTCATTGGTATTTACCGTATCTACATAATGTTAGTAATTAATTAGTAAATAGTACTATCATTATTTGCATCTTATTCCTTCGCTCCGTCCAGTAGCGAAGGAAAAAGCCACGAATTTCGTTTTTTAATTTATAACTTAAGAATCAATTTTAAGTACATTGGGAAACTTTGCAATGTTATGTATATGCTTCTCACAGAAAAACACGTGTCACATTTTGTAATACATAAAGTGAAATAACAAAGTTATCAAATTTTATTTTATATTAAACATATATGTCAGCTTAATTTCATTCGTGCACTTGAACGCCTGACAATGCCGAACAACGAAACTCATGTCGTTAATGAAAAAGCATGTTTTAACATAATTTGAACGATTCAAAATTTATAAAACATTATATTATAAATATTTCAGTACAAAATATAAAAACTTTGTTACTCCACTTGTCTTACACATTGTGACACGTGTTTTGCCTATTATAGAAACATCATCTGACAAAACACACAAGGATTAAGACTAAAATTATAACTGTTTCGCATTTTATAGTTTAGTTCTAAATAACAAAATAAAAGTCGGGGTTTTTAAAAATCACTACACTTTGTTTTAGGATCGGATTGGTGGGTGGGATTCAGAAATCACAAACAACTATGCCATGAAGCACAAATCTAAAACCAAAGTGTTAATATATTTGAGCTGGGATACGAATCTGAGGACACTAAAGCATTGGATCCCAGACCCCTTTTTTGATGCCGTTATTTCGGGGCTCGCAGTCTTTTAATCCTGGGATCCCAGGATTGATCATTCATCATAATTGAATGGTTTGTTTTTTAATATATTCTTTATTTAAATTTAAAAAAAAACTGACATAACAACTAACGGCCAAAGCAACAGATTTTAAACATATAGCTACAGTTGCTTGAGATCAATTTGAGTACAAGAGATATCACGAGCAAATGTGCCCAAGACTTAAATTTTTTTGTTTTTTAGTTTTTATCCCGATTAAAAATAAAGTATTGAATTTGGGTTTTGTATACAATTATAGAAAACATCAATTAAATTGTCTGGTCTTGTCTTTAACTGCTAAAAAATATGAGAGAGAAGATAAAGCCTTGATCAGTTTATTTAGGCAGTGAAGTACACTTTTTTCATTATAAAATATGGTAGATAATCGTGAAGCATTTAGATTTTAAATTCGGTTTTTTTACATGTTCGGTATTAAAACTATCTCGAGATTACGCAATTTCTAAATTGATCGGGATCTCGGGATTGGAAGCTCTAGTAAACACCACCACCGAAGTAATTTTAATATTATTGTCGGGTCCTATGGCGCAGCGGTTAGCGTTGTTGGCTTCCGTGCCGGATCTCAATGGTTTGAGTTCAACATTTTTTTTGATCGATCTATCGATTTCTGATCGAAAGCATGGGTGTTTGTAAAGTCTTAATATTCCCTCCCACCCTTCCGATCTTTCAATAACTGAGTGTAGCGAGAGCCTAGCCGTATCCTTTTATCCCTACTACTCTCTTTGAAAAAGAGAGGTTGAACGACTCAGTAAAAAACAGTTTTCGCAGAAAAACTTTTGTTGGGATACCTCCATCAGGAAGTCATATGCATTAACATTGGGAGCGGACATGGATTTTAAAAAAAATAGATGACTCGTTCAAAAGCTTCTGTTCGTCTCAGTTATCTCCATAAAGAATTCATATGCACCACATTGGCACTTGATGGCAAAATGAAATTCCAAGTATATAATATGTAAAAACTTTTCAATTTATATAACAATGTACATATTATATATATGTACTAAGTTTTGAAAATGAAATATTTTCATATTCAAATCAGTAAGTTCAAAGCGATCACAAGTATTTTCAATCAAATTTTGAAGTATATTTTTAGTTACGTCATTTCCAACCACTCAGGCTAATATTACTGTAAAGGCCGTAAGAATATTATGAATTCAAAGTGATCCTCAAAATCTGGCAGAAATCTTTGATAATGCAGACAGACGATCAGATTGGCAGGCTCTTATTGGATACTCTTCACTTATTCTCTATCCCAGCTATTTTACCTGTATAATTCTAAGAATTTATTTCGTTTCACTTCCAAGTGAAAAGCATTCTCCGAATAATAATAATATACATTTTGAAACAATTCATGGCTTAATTAAAAATCACAATAATATATTTTTGGTTGATTATTTCAAAGACAATGGCAATATAACTTTTATGAATAGAACATTTCCGATCAAATGAGAAAATTATTATCCTTCGTGTTTTTTTAAAAAAATAATAACCATTGTAGCGAAGCTGCAACGCGTGCTGGCTGATTATCAGATAGATCTTAATTAATAAAAACTTTACGAACGAGCGGTTTTGACTATTTACTTCAAATTCATTGCCGAATTCTTCTTTGTTATATTCAGCAAAAATATTCACGCACTCGTCTGAATCAGTTTTATTTTACGGGCTTACTAAATTTTCTAAACGCAACTGTTAATTAGTGTCGTTAAATTTAGCACTACGCACAGTGATATAATATTATTTGACATGTAAAAACAAAAAATTCACACCCAAGACGACACGGGTAATAATTATTAGAAACAAACGAATTAACATTATGTCTCACTGATTTGAAGATTCCCATTTAAAGTACTTTTTTGTGACAGTACCAGTTTATTTGTGTCAAATTTTAAAGAACGGACGTTAAAATCTTTTATTTATTCAATTTTAAAAGTAAAGGAGTAAAAATATTTTTTTTTTTCCAAGTAAAATAATAGTTATGTTCGAACCTAATGAGATTAGCAAACTGAACATAAAAAGTCTTCGTATTGTTTTTCATGACATTGTTTTCCTAATCACCAATTTGTTCTTTACATCGATAAATTCTATTTTGATTAGGGACAATGCATCGTTTTGGGCGGAAATTCAATCAAGTCTTAAAGCACGTGCGTTTAATACTATGACCTACGGAGATTCAATCAAGCCTTAAGGTAAGGCATGTAATGGTAAGAACCCAACTGAAGGTCATCTATCGATCCTTAAGACAGAATTGCACAGAAACAGCTTCGTCGTCTAATTGTGAAAACGGTAATTTATTAAAATAAAAATTCGATATGAAAGAATTACAAAAAAAATATGTATGTAGATCATTAAAACTTAAGCAAATATTTTATATTGCCGCTTTAAAGTAAAAATACAGTGTCGGAAATTTATTTACAAATAGTTTTGCGATTTGTCAGCTTCTGAGATTTGAACTATTCTTTTATCTTAAAGTGATCCTATTTTCGAGGTAACTTTGTGAAAATTCATTTTTAATATACATATAATTAAATTAACTGCGTTACAAATTGTTACACGTATTTCATCTCTTTGAGAAGTATCTCTAGACTAACTATCTTAAGGTTATTCATTTAGTAAATAATTTGAAAATGTTTCTCAAAGAACGAGACACATGTCAAAATTTGTAGCACAAACAGTAAAATAATAAAGTTTTGAAATTTAATTTTATACTTTTACATAACGTTTATTACCTTTCAACATAAAAGCTCATATTTTTTAAAACAGTAGAAAGCAAAAAGATCGAAACTCTATTTTTAAATTTATAATGTAAAAATTAGAATCAATGTTTACTTTATTCGTTATTGAATGTCTGAAATAATTTGAAATATAATTAATGAAAATAATGAAAAATAATTTGTCTGAAGATGCTTCTCAACAAAACAATGCACATGTCATTATTTGTTACACAAACTGTAAAACAACAAATTTGTTAAAAATATTTTTTTATTTAAAATGAACTTCCACAAGTTTTCCACCGAGTTCATCAAAGATAACAAACCGTGTCTTGATAAAAGAAATAAATTTTAATATTTACTTTTTCCTAAATTCTTACGTGTAGAGAGCCAACTTTATGCTATAAACTGGCTTTTTGGGAAGAGTCAGGAGAGATTCGATCCGCCAGGGTAGATGCTTTTACTTTCGTAACTTGATATGGGATTTTTCCGCGTGGATTTTGCACATCTTCTCTCTATGGAGTTTATCGAATTACTACAATATAAACGTATATTTTGTGAAAAAATTCAGACTTTACTTTTTCTTATAAACAGAAACCATTAAAGCATGATATGGATATCACATATACTGAAATTTCATCGGGTAATGGATATTTACCGCCAGCATTTCAGGAAACATTGATGGAAAAAATAAAGTAATATTTTTATATCCTCAGAAGAAGAAAAAATCATTTCCAGAAAAAATCTAAAACTAATAATTTAAAATAACGTTGTCAAAGCCAATCAAACATAATTACATTATTTTTAATCTCCCAAATTTATAATACACTTTTTTTACTAATGCCAAATTATTTTTTATAGATTAGGGATGGTTTCCGGAAACCAGTTCGGAAGAATGGGAAGCAAACTTTCAAAGTGATATATTTCATTATGTACGAAGGCCTACTTATTACGTGTCACACATTTTGAAAAAATGTTGTATAAAAAGTGAGTGCATAATTTTATTTTTTTTCATGGCTTTAATACTTTAAAAGATAAACTTTGGAGCAAAATTATTTACACTTTTACAAGTTATACAAATGCAAATAACAGAAAGCTTCAAAATTTATATTCTACAACAAGTTTTTTCAGTAAATCGTGTATGTGTTAAATACAAAAAAAAAAAACATTATTTAACAAATAATGAGATGTAATTATTTTTCAAATCAATATGTAGAGTGATAATTATTTTTAATTAACGAATAAAATTTTCAGCGTTGAAGTTTTTTCAATTGATAAATACCTTACAAGTTCTTTAAATCACTGACACTGAACCGAGAGCAGTTCTGCTCGACGACCCACCAAAGATTTTATGTTTCATCTAAATTTAATAAAACGTGTAAAAATGACCTTTAGCATCCTTAAACTTATTCTTTTTTCTTATTGCTCTCTAAATTGAGGGTGACGAGTGGTAAACGTCGTAAGCAGAACTTGCAGTAAAAAAATGTTGAGATACGTCCACTACTTTTCTTTATGCTTCACATCGGAAGTCGACTCAGTTTAAAAAATATATTATTAACTGACATGCCTTAAAAAAGCTCTCATTCATCAAAAAACTTTAAAATGCTTCATTTGATCGCTTAGATCAGTGCTTCCAAAACTGGGGGTCCACAAAAAAGCGTGAGGTTTTCTGCGGGGTCCGCGAAAATTTTCAGTATAAAGTACAAATATTTACTTAGTCTTTCTACATTATTTAATGCATGTGAGAAACCGCATCTTAGTCATTATTTTTAATAAAAAAAAAACACAGGTTACGCCTTTCCACGGGGACTTTGGAAGATTCCTTGCGAATCAATATTTCTAACATTGAACCAGATATTGATTGGTTATGTAAAACCATACAACCGTATTCATCCAAATATTATTTATTTTTTATGCTTCACATATGTATATTTTTTTTAAATATTTTTAGTATCTTCCTATTTTTTTTAAATATAAACATGTACTTATGTAGTAAAGTAATAACTAATGCCAAGCACAGATATTGGTGACTAAAATAAAAAAAAATTGGAAGGGAGTAAATATTTTTTTCAGATTTAGAAAGCCGTGATATGAAATAGTTTGGAAACCACTCGTTTAGAGGAGCTTGATTGATACAAAACGAGTTACGAAACAGCAAAAAAAAATGTAGTAAAAATATTTCAACAAAAATGATAACGTGGTCATTATACATAAAAGATAAACTGCGCATTTTTATTAAATTTCTTAGCAGTTAAGCCAACTGTCAATATAAAATAGTAGACACTAAAACCAAACGAGCCATCACTCGCTTTTATTATCTTGCAGCAAAATAATAAAAAGACTCGACATTTACTTGGTGTACTGAGTTCTATGAGCCAGCATTCTAAAATCTGTCCCACTTTCCTATGGCCACCAATACTATACTCAATAATTTTGTTACTCTGTATTCTTTGAAACAAACTTACCACTTTAATACACTCTAAAGCCAACACAGTTGGGAGCACTATTAAATGTTATGTTTATGTTTGCTTAGCGTTTTACAGCTGATTTGATCGAAAACAAATCAGCATACATATCTACAAAAATGACCATGGTATGCTTCAATAACATTGATACTATTTTATTTAATTTTTAATAAAATATGACCATATTTTAGGAAATAAAAAGCCAGTACTTCTAATGTGTTTACTGTCAATACTTGGTGGAAAAATATTATATTAGAAAAATAAAACCCTCTTTTGTACTAATTTAACTTTTATTTAATATAACCAAGACCGTATTTACTTGTGACGAGCATTTTCAACATTTTTTATTTGAATATTTCGTTGACAGTTATTTACTGGCAGAACCTTAGATAAAACATAAAGCTTTTTAGCTGTACATCTATATATTAATAGCCGATAAAATAATCACTTTTCACAAATAATCACAAATCACAACCCACAAATGTGTCCGTACTGAATCTCGGGTACCTTTTTCTTCTTCTACGAAAAATGATTGTTAGCAAACTTGAACATTATTCCAAAAATTTAATAATTTACAATTCAAAAACTGCAGGGCTGTCGATATATGCGCCGAGGTCGATTTCTGCTACTATGAAAAATGATTGTTAGCAAACTTCAACATTATTCAAAAATTAAATAATTTACTAAATTTCTGCTACTACGAAAAATAGTTGTTAACAAACATAAACATTATTCCAAATATTCAATAATTTATGAGGTCTATTTCTGCTACTACGAAAAATAGTTGTTAGCAAACTTAAACATTATTCCAAAAATTAAGTAATTTACGTGGTCTATTTCTGCTTATAGGAAAAATAATTGTTAGCAAACTTAACATTATTCCAAAAATTAAATAATTTACATTTTATATACTACAGGGCAGGGCTGTCGAAATATGCCCCGAGATATATTTATTTTATTTTTAGAATTTCTGGCTTATTCAATAAATAGGTTGGTAATTTTAAGACTACTTAAAAATGCAACAAAAATCCCTCCGTTGAGGTCAACGGGCTTACAGCTAGTATTTCTTATTTCTACAGTACAGACAATTAGACAACTAAACATTTTTGAGCTGTAACATATTTGGTCAATTATTTTTATTTATTTGCCTTATTGTTTACCGCTTTGCTACATTTGCACAAAGTTTGCTTTGTGGAATTTAAAAAATTAAAGTTTTCTGGCAGAATACCGACGATATGTATGTATTATATCTGTTATAATGGATTATTCAGCTCATTTTTTTTTATATAATATAACGCTTTTTTATTTCGCACACAGATATCAGACGTTGGAAATGTGATTTTTAATTGACATATATATACGCTGATAGAATTTAATAACGTATTTTAATTTTTGTCACCCGAAACGCTATATTTATGTATGATACAAAATTGTATATAAACCATAGTTTTGCTATTGTTACCGAATATTTATACTTAATCAAATACTTCCAATCCATCTTGCAAACATTCAATAATTTCTATGTAGCATTGACAACCGAATCTTGTTGGAGCTATGTACTGAATTTCTCATTAGATGCAGCGATTCGGAGTGAATTAGATGAGGCAGAACTATGTACATATGTGTTAAATTGCATGTTCCTGCAGTAAATACGCAGAATTCAACATCTGTCAACGTTTTTCATTCAATTTAACTAGCAATAATTGATTTTGATATTTTATATTCAATCAAGAAGCGTCCGTAAGTCCGTGGTGCATCGGCCAACCGTGGTGGATCTCACCGGTTTGAGCCCTACCTAGTACGAACAGTATTTTTGTCCTGTCCTGTCTTTGCACTATCTTTGTATCCCTAATCTCTCCGAAAAAGAGAAAATAAGGAACTGAGTAACAAACTATTCTCGTAAAAATATATTGAAATACTACCATTAACAGGCCACGCTCCATATTAAGAGATTCTACACATTGCTAAATGATGAAACCTACCGCATTTTCGAGTTATTTTACATCAGTTTAGAATTCAGGCTTCACGTTTTAAAACATTCTGATTTTAGACACTCGTTCTAAAACAACGCGTAGTTATTATAACATAACATTAAATAATTATTAATTAATTAAATGAAAATGTTAATCCATACTACAAAAAAAATCCAAGTAGTCCAAATGTAATATTACGAATAAAGAAACAGCTACTGATAATATTCTCCGCAGGTATCAAATTAATTTCAGAGCAGTGACAAAAACACATTTTCTTGTGATTGCAGCGAAACCATCCCGTAGAGTGTTTTACGTAATTTTAATAAAAGGTTTCCCTCAGCCAGAGTTTTGAATGAAATTTAAATAAATTTTCCTATGAACTTAAAGTAGATTCTAATTTCAGCCAGCAGTCGTGTGGTTTTTTAATTAAATTTAATAACAGTGCCCATTTTCAGCATGTAATTTCATAGTGCTATGATTCTTGGCTAGCTTAAAATGAAAACAATATAAATAAAAACACATTATAGTATGTAAATAATTATAATTAAAGCAGCAAAATGAAACATTGCTACAATATGGTGAATTGATTCAGATGAAAAAAGTTCTCAGATTTAAAAAATATTACATTCTGTTAACAACTAATCTAATAGGTACGTGGTTTACAAATAACTTCAAAAAAAAATATTTTTATCGTGGCAACTGTGAATTCTTGGTGGAAACGCTTTTTATTAATTTATAATAGCTCTTTGTAATCTTTCAATATTTTTTGCGAGCTCTGATGAAAAACCAAATCAATTGAATAATATAATATGATATAGTCATTTATCAAGTAAACAAATAGTCAGGTTATGATTATGAAAAAAACAGGTTTGCATACGAATTATTTAGAACTAAAATAATTTATGTTGACGTTGTCAATTTTTTTATCAATTCGAAATATTTGCGATGTTTGATAAAATTATGTAACTAGTCCAAATTACACGTGTACTATTTTCATAAATATTTTAACAAATTTATGTTGTTTACTTTTAAGGTGATAACTGTTAATACTTGGTGGAAATGCATTATATTCGAAAAATAAAACAGTTATTTGTACTATTTTACTTGTATTTTATATAATTAAGACCAGTTTCAATCATGACGAGCATTATTGACTGATAATAAAATATAGCATTATTATAGAATTTTACAGATATATGTACATAGATAGATACAAAATATTAATCGTTTCATTACCAATTGTTTTTTTTTTACAACATAATAATTTTATTTTGCATAATAAATATCTATAATTTATTACTGCAGCATTGTATTCTCATATTAGTTGATAATACTCGTCATGAGATCAAAAAATAAAAGTACAAGTAGTACAAATGAGTGTTCTTTAAAATTTACGTTGCTTTTCCACTCTCAACCGTTGTACGTGCGGAGCCGGTGTTTCACGTATGCTTTCTATAAGATATTGTACATAAAGTAACATGCCAAGAGCGAAATTCTTATAGGTTAATTCAATTTTAGTTATTTTTTAAATCGTTGTCATGTCGTTAAAATGCTTTGCACTTTTTTTCTGATCCAAGGGAAAGCGTTAATTTTAATATTTTTTTCAAAATAAAAATATTCATGACTTTATTTATTTAAAATTCTATTTAAAAAATCTGGTCTGCGATAGACATTTTTAACTGACTTCTTAAAACTTTTAACTTCACAACTATTTTATCCCTTTAAGTGTCACAGTTGAGTTGTCAAAAATTATCAAATTTAAAGCGAGAATTTAATTGTTAGCGATCTGGCCAACTAATTACATAGATGTCCATGGCTTGGTGCATATACAACACATGACAAATTTGTTCTTTCCGTAAATGATTTCCCATGAGTCAAACGCAAAACCTTTTTGTCCTTTGATGGGATGATTAATACAAATTACTAAAAACCCGAACAATTCTGTTTTCCAATGAAAAAGATTACCACTCTAGGGAAATTATTATTGACCATTTGATTGACGTTAAAAATTGTATCTTTGTATCTAAGTATATATATTTACAATGAAAAAACACAATTTATCTCTGGGTATAATTTCATTACTCATATTTCAATAGATGCGGAAATAAAAAGAAAAATGTGGGTGAACCATTATTCTCTTTGACATTTGTCATGGTTGGTTTCTTGATCATAGACTCAAGTCCTCAAAAAAAAACCTTCATTCATTATATAACATTTAAATAATTTCATGATTTTGTTTCCGTTTTCATCATTTTTTTGTATTGTTACTTAAAAACAATGACCTACTGACAACTAGTTAAATCATCTTCATACATTTTTTTATCTCTATCATCTTTTAAAATCGAAGTTGAGTGGCTAATGAATGGCTAGTTCTCTAAAATTACTTCATGTAAAACACTATATTATTATTCAAATATAAAGAATATAAATACTAAATATTTGGAGTGAATATGACCACCAATTATTTTAGTCAGCATATCTTTTAGTAACATGGTCTTGAATGATTATGTATACATTTCTTATCATGAAAATTATTATAATCATTATCTTTCATGGTCTTATGTATACATTTCTTTCTAGAAAAAAAACCCAATGAGCCATTCGTTATAACATTTTTAAGACAACAAGCTATAAATAAGGATTACAATACCGGTATTACCAACACCAAGATTCTGGTATTTTAACTGTTTTAATAATGAAATGATATCATAAAATGGTACAGTTATTATTGAATAGTCTATTCGCTCAACAAGCGTTGAATCTAAAAAGATTTTTCTGCATTTGGAATTATTTGCACAAGAATCAAGATTGTCAGATTCCAACATCAATGACCGAGTCTTTCAATCCTAAGCTGTAAAGTAATCGCCTAATATCTTTTTCTTAGATTTTATTGAAAGTTTTTATTTTCAAATAAGTGAACATATATCTAGATTATTGATGACAAAAATTAAGTCTTAAATATAGTTTAGACATATGAAAGGATGAAAACATGCAATAACACTTGCTATAGCCCAATAGTAACTACCTGTAATAATTTTAAACGGTACATGTCGGTGCTCAATGCTTTTTTTTATATTTATTAAATATTTAACTTCAATTCCATCGTTATATAAACCTACACGTTATAAGTAAGCTAAAAACTATTTAGATAAAAATATTTTATTCTAAGCCCTAGTTATTTAAAACATCATTCAAATCAATTTGAGTACTTTTATTTTCTGTATTGGTATGGTTTTATATAAATTTATTTAAGTTTAATATTGTCCGTTGAGAAATTTATACGAGTTCTTGAAAATTAATTTTATTTTATAAGTTAAATATAAACTTTGAAAGATTATAAGACTCGCTTAAGCAAACATAGAGGCTTCTCGCTATCATAATTTCTCAAAGATTTCAAGAAAAGAGGCTTTAAAAGTTTATATTTCTAAAAATACTTGAGTTGTTTCAAACACTTGAAAATTTTACAATGGCGGTGATGAATTATGCCAAGAAATTTTGTTACTGTACACAATCTCGTTAGTAAGTTTAAAATTCCATACATTTTTGATTAAAATTATAGATATACATAACAAGGTTTTGAACTTGCTTGCTTAATTCGTGTTTCATGGATATTTAAACCTACAAAACATGTCGACACGAATTCAACTCTAAATATTTGACCGGAATTAAATTAATTTCCATATAATATTTCATTTGTTTTAAAAAATAATCTGAAAGAGTTTTTACACCACTTTTTTCATTAATTTCGGACTTTTTAATATTCCTGATTAGAAATCATCGGCCATTAGTAATAGCTCTGACCTAAAAAATCACACAATCAGTCGTTTTTCTTTTTAATATTTAATAATTGATAACCTTTTGAATAATCCATAACATAAGCTTTTAGCCATTCTTAATGATGTCAATAATGATATATTATATATTTAATCTTAACCGATTTATTTTTGGTTTTGGTCTCTCGTCAAACGATAATCTGGCTCTTTTAGCAAAAGTATTTATTATTCATGTTCAGTCAGCGAAAAAATTAACTATTCTAGGCGAAATATTTCTACTACCAAACAATGATTCATGGCGGTATTCGTGGTATAAGGCGTCGTGAAACTCTTCGTTAAGAATATTTGCACTTGTTTTTCTTTGAATTCATGTCTGTTCAAAATTTGGTGCGTATGCTTTCCTAATGGAGGTATCCCCACGAAAAAAAATTCTACGAAAACTGTTGCTTAACCTCTCTTTTTCATAGAGGGCAGGGATTTAATGATATGTCTAGGACAGCACTAGTAGTGACCAATATCTCTTGCTACGACTCGTCAATTTAGAATTAGAAGAGTGGAAAGGAATTTTTAGATATAACCTATGTCTTCGAACATAAATCGATCGAAAAAATGCTGTTGGTAATGGAAATTGGACCCGCGAAATCCATATGGAAACCAACGACGTTGACCGCCAAGACACGGATCTGACAGACTTTTTAGTCAACAAATATATCTGTATTTCTTTTTAATACTATTACTTGACGAAAATTTTGAATCATCAATTACGTCAGCATAGAAAACATTTTCCGTGTCGTGTGGTGAAATTTCGATTGATTTAAAAGGTCTGTTCATAATTAATCCGTATTGAATAAGTGTATTTAATACCCATTAATTCAAAAAGCTGCATTTTTTTAAACGTCGTCTAATTGATTTCGACAAACATTTGCATTGCTTATTCGTACGTAGAAACAGTGGCGTCCATAGGTAAAGATAGCTTAAAATGCCTTTAGTTTATTGTCAGTCTTCTAACCAAGTTATCAATATTTTTGAGAGTTCGTCTCATTAGGATGCATGATCTGGTTCTCAAATCCTCAAATGAAGATTTCCGTAAACTGATTTACATCTACATGAATGTTTGAGGTGTTTTCATATATTTCAACTCACAAAGTGTAAAGAAATTGATCAGCTCACAGTTTGCTATTTACTCATTCAATTCTTCTTTTCTCACCATCTCCAAAAAAATAAAATGGTGTGATTTTTTGTTAAGGTACTACACATATCATCACCGTTCTGGCAAAAGTTGATAAGTAACAATTTGAAAGTTATGAGTGAACAGAAAATGAATTATTTTAATTTTCACGATCAATCAGGGTAGAGATTGAATATAAATGTGACATAGATAATTAAAATATCAAAATATATATCGATGTATCTTAATTTGACACAAATAAAGTAGGAACTAAATAGACCTGGACAATCGCTTGCCGTTAAATCTGTATTAAAAATAATTACAGATAAAAAATATATAATAATTACACCAACTGAATTTATATTTTTTATTTATCTATAACACATGAGCATTTTAACTATATTAGCCCAGAAGTCCATCTCTACTTTTTACTTGGTTGATTATTCCCGTCACGTCATTGGTTATGGAGAGACGTTGGAACTGGCTGGGTCACGTGCTGTGGATGCCTCCGGAAAGCCTCAATCCTGCCTGCCTTTTCTTTCGACCGGTGGGATTCCGGCGTCCCGGACGTCCGTCGGGTACTATCCATAAGATGTACTCGGCGGAACTGAGGGATGCTGGCATGTCATGGGAGGAAGCAAAGCAATCGGCAGGAGTCAGGGAAACATGGAGGTGCCGCGTGGCGGCCATGTGCTCCACATAGGGAGCGAACATGGCCAAAGAAGATTATCTTCACATTTTATAAGTGGTATACAAGGATGTGACAAGGCAGGACAAGTGGTTAGCTCATTTCGTCGCTACAACTCTCCTGTTCAACCCATTTGCGTAGTACACATTTACCAATAAATACTTTTTTATACAGACTTTATTATTTTTCATTCTGTATCAATTTTTTGTTGTGACTGAAAACCTAATATGGTGACTTCCATTAAACGACACTGCGAATAAACAAAAATGTATACAAGGATGTTTATAGAATCGGCTCGCAGTGTGATGGATAGAAAACGTATAAAAGGCTTAAATCGTGTTTGCTGTAGAGTAGCAGGAAATTTATTTGCGCAACAATTTAACGTATCCCGTCATCAAATGGAAAATGTTTATCTTTTTAAGTCACACTGTATGCATACTGAACAAAGCTAATTCTACACTGGAGGCAAAAACTAAATGTATCCGTATTTTATGCAAACGTTTATATTAATTACATTACAAAAACGAAATAAAACTTATATTGTTAATTGCTCATTCTTGGAGGAAAGACAATTTTTACAATTAATTATAGAAATATATTTTTTGCACACATTACATTATATAAGTTTTGATGTATCCCTACCTAAATCATTTCAAATTAGGCGTAACCATTTTACCATTTAAGCAAACAAGATAATGTTGTAATAAAAACATTCAAAAAACTGAACTTTACAACCTAACTTCTTTCTATTAAATGCCTGGATTAATGTTATATTTGATGCGAGAACAATAAAACAAATAACAAGTCTAAGAGATATATTGTCTTAAGACCTTGCATAAATATATGCGTTAGAATATAGAATGTGAAATTAATAAGACACACTGTTTCAAAATTTTCATCAAGTGACATTTCATCTTCACAATGAAATGAAAGACACTTATCAACTGCCACACACAACACATACACATGGGGTATATATCACAGCAGTGATGTGGCACTCTTATCTTAATCTATCCATTGATATTATTAATTTTCTTTCCAAGTTTTTTATTTTTTTATTACGTTACTAAGAGATTATGTTTAAAATCTCTTATGCAACATGTTAAAGCTCCTGGACATTGTTGACTGAGTTATTTCTTGGAAATCGATGTATCATTTCTTTCTTAAAACACTCTAATGCGAACAACCAAGTAACGTTGTCGATCAATTATCATTATTTCTTCTAAAAATTTGTACGTGAAAGTTTAACTACACTACTTCAAAAATGGATTTTTTTTACTATAGAATTTAAAAGCTTCTTCATTATGTTTGTGTTAGAAAATCGTTGTTTTTTTTACTATTTGTATTGTAGAATATTTCAACTAAAACTAAAGGTGTTTTTCTACATCGTTACTGGAAAGAGAATCACAGGAAAATTTTCAGGAAAGAATTTCTACACTATGTAGAAATCTCAATTTGTCTAAAATTTACATAAGTAGTGTAGTATACTTCCCATGTACAGATTTATAAAGAGTTGTAATAGTTGTGAATTCGCCCACTAGAAATATCCAAGATGAACGGGAAGGTATAATATAAGCAGTCAGACTCACGTCTGAATCGGTTAGTCGTGCCGTTTCTTACGGAGAATAAATAGATCTTGGCTCATAATACATTTTTGTTACATATTGTCGTTGCTTTTTTTTATTATTGTTTTTGGTTTAAAAGTCATTGGTGTCACGGAATTCGCACAATATAAGAGTAAACTAATCAAAAGTGGTCGATGCAGAGTACAACTCCGTACGAAAACTATTTTTTTATCCACATTCGCTCCCAATCTGCATTATATACATAGATTCCTAATGGAGGTATCTCAACAGAAGTTTTTCTACGAAAACTGCTTGTTACTCTTTTGCTCAGAAATTCTAATAACGGATAAGGCAATAATAGGACTGGTGCTTGGCTAATCATACTCGTTACATACACTTCATTATTTATGGATTTAAACGGTGAAAGGAAATTTTTAGGCATCACAAACATTAATACCTTCGAAAATAAATTGACAAATCAACAAAAAAAAGTGCTATTCATACCGGGATTCAAACTCGTGACATGCGGTACAGAAGCCAACGACGTTTACTACTGTGTCACAGACCGACAGCCTTTATCCAAAGTGGTTTTGAAATAAGGAAATGTATATGGCTTCGATTATCGTTTTTCTTTTCCCAGTGAACAGGTTTTAATAAATAGAAAAAAAAAATCTGAAAAAATCCGTTATCAATTTCAAACTCTATTTAACGGAATAGCATAGAAGAAACTACGACAGTCCATCGCTAAGTATCTATTTTTTTTAGTTATATTTTGATTAAAGAATGCTATTTCAATCGTACTATCACTGAATGAGAATCCACATCTCTTCTAGCGCCTAGTCTATGTAAAATTTACATGTACACGAAAACAATTACACCCTGACAAACGCAAAAGCGTTTATACAAAACAACCTCATTGACTTGGCAAGAGCTTAAACACGGACTATTTTAGCATTGTATTGTATTTGACTTCTACAAACTCGTTTTTGAAACATTATTTTCTCAAACTCCTCATTGTTTGTCTACGTGACTAAACTAAGCCTACATTATTAAATTTATATAAACGTGTCTTTATAATAATTTGTCGTGAAATAATTAAATTCTCTCAATATAATAAAATATAATAGTAAAATAATATTTTTATTTTTATTCTTATAGAAAACCGGTCACACTGTCACCTTACTATTTAAATGCACGATTATTACGAAGAATTTCCTTTTCTAAAACGTAAGTTTTCAAAATAAAATAGCTATTGCAAACGAAGAGAAACCATAACGACCAAACTATCTTTAAATTTTGGTTTTTAGCGTCAGTTGCTTAGCTGTAAACACTCCACTTAGCGATTAATAAGTTACATCTTCAATTCCTGTTATACATGTATACATACATATTTTCAAAATAATGTTGATATCTCGAACATGGATATGTAAAGTCTCTTTTCTTTGCGAATCGTATTTTTAATCCATGTCCGCTCTTAATGTAGAGCATATGGCCTTCTAATAGAGGCATCGAAAAATATTTTTTTCTACGAGAATTGTTTGTTATTCAGTCTCTCGATCTCGCTTTTTCAAGAGGTAGGAGGTATACTCTACGTCCGGTATTGCAATATTTAGTTGAGTACTTTTGTAATAGAGATTGAGGTTATCTGATAAGTGTGTATTCTAATTATTTGAGTAGTAAACAGTTAAAAAATACATCGACTGTGGAAAAGAAAAAGAACGTAATCCACACATATCAAATTCTACAGGTGACGCGAAAAACGTTTTTTGATGATTTTAGTCCAAAGGCAATTTGTGAAATATACACAACTTTGAAGTTTATGAAGACTAATAAAATGGTTTTTAACTGGCTTTATCTGATATGAATTGAATATACATTTTTAAGAAAGTCTTTTTTTCTGACCGCAATTTTCTCAAGTCCTTTTTTTTCAAGTTTAAAAGCTAAATTTAGGTACTTATTCGGCATTTTCAGCTTACATTTATTTGATATAACGTTTATCAAGCTGTATACATCGTGATTATTCTTTTTCCTTTGCACAGTTGATATATAAATATATAAACATTTTTTAAAAGTTTACTAGAATACTTTTGACGCAATAAACCACAAGAAGTATACGTACGTCAATATTTTGAAAACTGTAGTTGGCTCGCTGAAAGGTTTTCTGCGCAATCTAAACTTATTTACAAGTCAAACAGGGAAACGATTGCAGACGCCTTGAAGTAAAACGAACTCAGCCTTTCAAGCGAAATGTCAAAGATAAAAATAAATACCGACGATTTTTTTATTTACCATACCAACCGTAGTTAATTCAATCGTCGTTGGAAAATACCAATAACGTTGGAATGAAAAATGACTTTGTGAAGAAACTTCGTAATCAGTTTGAAGTATTACAAATTTATACTGATGGTCTTCATAAAAGAGGAATCATCTGTGAGTAATTTTCTTAAGATTCTAACATTTGTTATCAACCTATAAAACCTACGAAACCATAGTAGATTTCAATCAAGTCAGAGCCAATTCAATCAATAAACTCTATTTTAACTTTTTTAATGTGCTGATATAATAATTTGAAAACTAAGTCAGGTGATCAATAATAAATAGAATAAGGTTAATTAAACCATACCATTAAGGCATCCAATCTTGGTCCGAGATTTCAAAGTTCACAATTTTTCAATTCTAGATATTGGTCAGTACTAGTATAATTCTTTGTTTTAATATTATTTATTTACTTGCTTTACAATAGTTTTAGTATAAAAAAAATATTTGGCGTTACAGTTAACATCTAAGAAGTCATTTATTTGGTCATTTTTAAATCACATAGCATAAAATAAAATGTTAACTGACATCACAAAATTATAAAAAAATAATGTTGAGATGGCCGAACTCACACCCAATCTCATCCGATTGCCATAGTTAATCTTTTACCATTAGACTTAAGAAGCAGATTAAAAAATAAATTTTAATTTGAATTTGTGACAGTAATTTGTTTTTTATTTATCAAGAATATATAAAGGAAGAGAAAAATGAGTTTTAGAATTTATTTTATTTCATTGCTTTTTGAGATTTTAAATTGTAAAATTTAAAAAAAAAAACTAAACAAAAGTTTTACTGGTGGAGTGCTGCTGATTGCAGTTAACATTACACAAAAAAAATGTCTGCTCCTGTCTACGACTGTTATAAACATGAGAGGAAATAATACCACAGTTAATTTATTTATTATGTATTCATTATATAAAAAAAATATCTTTATAAACAAACTAAGGAACTAAGGAAACTTTTTTTAGTATTGAAAATGGTAGTATACAAACAGGGAAATATTTACATTTTTAAATGCTTTTTTTTACATTCCCAGTGAATCTAGAAATTCTAGAATCGTTTTAATAACTTTCCGATCTACTACAAATTTTGATTTTAAAAAGTTTTCCAAGATCGTCTAAATACCAATACCGGGATTTTGGGATCTCAGGATTGTAAGACTAAGTTCCCATGACATATTTATTAAAAATGAAGATAATATTCTTGTAAAACATCTCTTTAATGAAACCACTCATATTAAGATATTTATCGATGCATAAAAGGAGTTTTATTTAGTTTGTATCTATATACAAATAGGTTTATACCGTTTGTACTGTGTAACATATTTTTTATAAATTCAATGCCAAATACTCTCATTGTATTTTTTTACGTAAACATTTTAGTATTTAAATTTTTTTATTAGAATAAAAATATGATACGACCCACAACGGTCATTTTGTTTTCACTATCCTTTCTCGGCTTGTGCTCATTCCAGGTGGAAATGTTAATTCAGCCAAGATATATAATAATAGGAAGGATCACTCATCCTAAGTCCTGGCACGACCGAATAAATACATACCTGCCAGTAACGACAAATGAAATTCCATAGAAATGGCAAACGTGCATTCATCTGAAGGTTGCCATGTTGTCCTTAAATAAAGTACACTGTAACCAAAAACGCTATTTTAAGATTTTTAACTGTTATTTTACACACGTATTTAAAAAAGTGTATCCAGTAAAAGTCACCGTTAATGTGTACACCGTAAATTTTTGGTAGAAACGTAGTATTTACAAAAATAAAACACTCTAATGTTTGAAATGCTCGCAATGAGAAAAACCGATTCTGATCTAAAATTAATAACATGGTTGTATTGCAAAAATTGTTTTATTGTTTAATGTAGAAGTTTATGAATATTTACTTAGTCTTATTCTTATTTATTTTGGAAAAGAAAAGTTGAGCTACTTTATTTCAAGTCCATTTCATTTGCTCCTCATCGGTTACACGGTTGAAAAAAGCCAACAAAGAATATTATAATTAAGGCCTCTAATCCCAAAATCCCAGGATTGTGACATTACTAATCCCGGGGATTTGCAAATCTTCGAAGAGCTAAAAAAAGCTCTCATGACGTTAATTTTTGGGAAATCTGTAAATTTCTAGGATTTTGGATTCAAAATTCTCCAAAAAGCTAAAAAAAATTAAGGTCTCACGTTGCTTCGTTTTGGGAAATCTGCTTTTATAAAATCTTATATTTTAAGTGAATCCGGTCTTGTTGTTGAAAATGTAGTATGAATTATTATATATTTCACATACATATATGAGATCATTAAACCATTTTTAGTGTCATAATAAATTGAAAATTATATCACTCAATAAATATACAGAAATATTATCAAATTATGTTTTTTCAATGAATAAATTTGTACTGCAGTATCCAATAATCATTAAAAAAATTCATTAAACTATTCAAAAAACAAACATTGATGTCCGTCTTTTATAAATTTAAAAAATCGTATTAACAAAATATTTAAACGAATTCTTTATAAAATTACTTCAATATTATGCTAAAAAAGTTTTTGATCAGCATGTACTACACAAAGAAAACGTAATACAATCATTGAACTGTTTTTCCAGAACGACAGAAAAAATATTTGGCCCCGCCATTTTAATTTAGGAAAAAAAATAAATGACACTTTCTTCCAAATTGAATCTTTTCGGAAACATTGTTTTGTATTTAAAAATAATTAAGGCGTCTACAGTAAATCTTTTATATTCTCATTCACTTTCATCGGCTATAATCGTATTAAAGTTTTCTTTCAAGATAAATAATAATAAAATTCAATTACAACAAAACGAACGGCTTTTGGTAACACTTTTTTTTTGTATTTCTATAAAATATACATACTGGATGTAATTTTTACACGTCTCCAATATATATTATCATTTTTTCTGGAGTGTCGAAAAACAAAAGTCTATCTTTAATTGTTTTTGAAAACTGTTTGTTAGTATGTTAGATATAAATATATATTTAAATAACACGATGTAGGAAATAATATTACCAACGTTGCAGATAAATAAATTCTTGTAAATGTTTTAATTCGGCTTCTAATTCAATCATTTATAGACTGAATGTATTTGTTAGGTAAAGTTGGGCATTTTTTTTAAGTCTTTTTAAAAACCGTATTTAAAAACAGAATTCACTTGTAGAAATATTTTTGATTAAATGTAAGATCATGTTTGTATAAATAACGTACTCTAGTTGTCTTTTTTATTTTTTTTCTGGCATACATATAAAACATTCACATTCAGTTCATTGTACAGATTGCATTTTAAAATCATTCATATTTTATATCAAAATTTACTTTGTGTAAAGAAAAGCTTGATATCAAATGAAGCTCATTAAAGTATTGTTTCTCGACAATCAATAAGAAAATGGTTATTGTTACAACGGAAAGAAAAGCTGGAATTTTCTCTCAAAAATAAACATCCAGCTGTCTGCGAGAGTTTACAGGTCGAAGTAAACTTTTCTTCTGTCTCAAGATGTTTGAAAAGAAAGCTATACGAATACTTCAGTTTTTTATGAAATACGTGTGCCCTCTTAAATATAAATATATTTGTAGCTAAGTCAATAGAAAGCTTGCCAAATCAAAGTACCTACTTAAAAATAAATTACCCACTCACAGACGAATTTATATGAGATGATAAAAAATATCATTTTCTCTTTTTCAACGAAAATCGTATATAATTATTTTTTTATCAAATATATTATAATATTTTTTAACTTGTAAGAAAAAAAATATTTTAGAAAATTATATGTCTCATAAAAAATTAGTTTCATTATTGGCTTTACACTGTATTAAGATCACATCATTAATCAATTGAGAGTAGAATGTGATTTTTTCAACCTAATATGTCAAATATAAATTAAGTAACTTTTTTTAAATAATAATTTCGTTTTCGATGGCAACCTTTTCTAATATTTATATGAAAACAATTATTATATTTTTGTCAACACAATTTTCAATTCAAATTATTAACATAATTTATAGACGTTGTTGGAAAATAGTCTATTTTTCTTGTGTCAAGTATTTATTATATTCAGAGATAACTACCTTATGTATAATATAACGAGGAGAAAATATTTGATTATTTTTTCATAGACTGTCTTACTTGAAGTAATCTTTTTCTGATTGGACGAAAATTATTGACACTCTCATACAAAACTTTGCATAAAATTGATTACAATTAAGCAATCCTTAATAGGGTAAAATATCAAGGTATTTCAGTTCTACAGTTTTTAAAAAAGTTAAAGGTTGGTAGTTATTTCAGCTTACGCCATCGTCAGAACTATGTACGTTTACTATGTACGTTTAACGTCAGAACTATGTACGTTTAAAGCTTAGTTCTGACGATGGCGTAAGCCGAAATAGCTATCAACCTTTAACTTTTTTAAAAACTGTAGAACTGAAATACCTTGATATTTTACCCTATTAAAATGGAGTTCTACCAAGTAAATGCCAAATTATTAAATAAACAATCCTTTTTTGTTTATAATATATATTTTTTTAATTCCATATCCGCTCCCCATACGGAGCATATGGTCACCACGAAGTTCCTCCAAGATTCTTTATCCCCAGCCAGTCTCCTTGCTTCCTCCTAGGGAGCGAATTCTAGCGTCCCTTAACTTCGCTGAGTACATCCTGTGGATGGTCATCAGTGGCCTTCCACGACGTCGGGATCCATCCGGTTGGAAGAAGAGACAGGCAGGGCTTAGGCTCTCTTGAGGCATCCTTATCACGTGTCCAAGCCAGGTCCATCGCCGCTCACACCCGTCTACTTTCTATACAAGAACTGATCATTTCAAAAACAATATAACTGACGGAAAAAAAATTGTCAGGAACAATAAAAAAACTGTGTAGCTGTTTTTATAGCTACATATATCACGTTTCAGAATTGAATTTTTTTTTATTAATACAATTAGGTTAAATTCTCACATTGAAGCTTATTTCAAAGATAATGATAGCGTTATCATTTAATAAACAAAAATCTACAATAGAAGCAATTTTTCATATTTTTGTCAGTTACTTATCGTGTTTTCAAAAAGACAGTTTACTCGTAGTAAACATTCACCCAATTACTATTTCCGTTGCTGTATGTAATAAGTAAGACCTATAAAATATTTCTTTTCATTTTTATTATATTTCACTTCTCTTAGATCCAAGGTATTTATGCAGGACTGGATTAGCTTTTTATTATACTTATTAGGTGCTTAGGACATCAAAAAAAGAGGGCAACAATTTTTTTTTCATATATACATTTGCAATGCTCTATATAAGTATACCTACTGCGAACGGTGTAGTCTTAGACGAAAATAAATATGTACTTGTATTATCTTTATCAGCTGATTAACCAGCTACTTAACTGCAGTCTAGTTGGCGAGAGCTTCTCTCTAGTGATCAGTAGTATCTGGGTTCAAGTTTCAGTAAAATCAATAAAAAAAAAAAAATGTGTTTTTTTGATCAATTTAAATATAAAATATTGGACAAGCATTTTAGTGATCTATATTCTCTTAGAATTAAGTTTGAGTGACATGTAACCCCCCATACCTTTCTCCTTGATTTTATTTCTTATAATTTTCAAAATTCACAATATATGGCGCGCTGGCGTTTTTTTTAAGTTAAAAAATCTGATTCAGCATAAATATTTTTTTTATTTTTACGTAAAATAAATATATCTAGATATTTTTAAGATCTTAAGGGCTTTTGACCTCAAATGATCTTAATCAGGATTCGTATATATGCATGTTTTATACAGTACAATACTTTAATGTATAACTTGTATATTATTTTGATAAATCAGTTGTGCGTATAATTAATTGGAATAAAGATGATAGACTATTACTGATTTGATCGAAAGGTTATATGACATCAGAAAATTATTCATCTTGTTTTTATCTTACACTGTAAAGTATAATTAATTTTTACTATCGTATAATCACATCAATAAGAACACGCTGTTCAAATTATTGATGTGTAACAACTTAATTTACAAATGGCTTACAATTTAATCATATGCGATTAGTTTATTATCGTTACAACTACAATAATAATTGCTTTGTTTCATAAGCGAGGCAGGATAATCTGCGTAACTTAAATCTCAATTAGTTGCATATGATCTAAATTTATTGAAGTAGTTACTGAACCAACTAATTGATTCATTATCTGAGTAAACTGATAATATTATATTGGCCGTGTCTTATTTTAGTTGGTGATCAAAACATTGTTCTTATAACAGTTATTTAATCTAACAACTCTCTTACTGGTGAATGTTTATTGACATATTTATATTTTGATGTGGATTCAGTCACTGGTGTTTTATTTACAGAAAATAACTTGAAGTAATATTAAAACTATCGTACTACCTAGATTATTCATTAGATATCCTTCTTTCAAGTTCCGAAATATACATCATTGTCATAGGCGTAGAAAGTCTGCCACAATAAAAAAATCTTTTTACTTTAAACAACTTTTATCAGCAGTACTTTTGATCATTATCAAACACATTTTTTTAGTATTTTAAAATTCTTCTTAAATACATTATTACATACTTGAATAAGTAACAAAAAATAGGGTAATATTTTCAATAATATTAGTTGCCATTTTAAAAACCTATGCTTACATTGTCGGTTTCCATCTGTCGCCCGAGCTCAGAATTAATCGGAGGTACTTATGAAGTTTATGGCAAAACATTAGATGATTTAATTTGGGTATAGTTTCACGATAGCATCTTCCGAGGGAAATCTCTGAAATATAAATCACATCTGACTTGAGTGTTAACCGAGTCAGTAAATTGGGTGGATCAATTTTAATCTCGCGCGTTCGTTGTTACGCGGTTGGTTACGCGCGATAATGTTGCCTCGCACATTTTCAGGTAAACTATCAACATTTAGCTGCAAAGCAGAGGCTTTCAATGAACTTCAAATCATTTTTATTTTATGTAATTACTTTAATGTATATATGTTAGATACAAAACTTGTATATGTTCATTTTCGTACAACATTAAGACAAAGTATTTCAATGTATATCGACTATGGAAAGAAAAATGGACATAACCCACATATGTCGAATTTCACAGGAGGCGCAAAAAACGTGTTTTGATGATTTTGAGTTATATGCTAATTGTAAATTATAAACAACCTTGAAGTGCACGGAGACTTCTAAACTGGTGTTTAATTGACATAATCTAATATTAATCAAAGAAATTGTCTAGGAAAAATCTTTATTTCAGTCTTTTTTCTTGGTTTTACATTTTTACAAGTGTATCTTTTTTAAACTTAAAAGCTAAATTTAGATACTAATTCGGCATTTGCAGCTTGCATCCTTTTGATAGAACGTGTATCGAATTTGATACATTGTGATTATAGAAAAAAAACCTGTTCAAATTATTTATGCACTTACTTTCAGAAATATGAAAGTAAATTCAATGTGTTATCCCACCGTTTGCAAAATATAATTTTCCATTGCAAATCAAATGAAAAAACACATAGATAAAGTAAAATCTTTTTATAGAAATCTTATAATATTAACATTATGTTAGATAATGTTTCAGTCGTGATAAAGCCACTTTTTCAATTCTGTTTAGCTGTATTCACAAAATTGTTCTCATTACTAAATTATTGCACAACGATTATCAACATGTCGATATTTTAGACTTTTAGTATTGTATCTCTATAAATCATAATATAAAGAAAACTGAATTTGAATGTTCACAAATAAGATTTTTTTTATAAGAATGAGTGTTTTGTTTCATATTTTAATTGATTTATTTATTTTTTATATTTAATAAAAAATGTTTTTTCCACACTTTATAGTTTCCAATAAGTGAACTTTTTGAACTGAAATGAAAATTTTTAATTATTATCACTTAAAAGTAGTTTTTTAGGAAATAAAGTATCTGTGCACATAAAAATAAATGTTATTTTTTGCTACATTTTAGTACTTAATTGATTTTTGACCAAAATAGGATGTTTCAATATTTTAGTCATCGATATGCTTTGACACGCTTTTAAAAGTTAAACAACAATAATGGAGTTAATTTTACTTATTTCAGTCAATTTAAACTACAAAAAATACGTTTATTATTAGAGATATTTTCTTTTCGTGCTGTATTATTGACGTATATTATTCTTTTTAATAAGAAATTATTAAAACAATTAAATCATGAATGCGTGAAATTATCAATTTTAAGACATAGATAGCATTTTGACAGTGATTTATAGTGTTTTATCGAAATAAAATTGATATAGAATTTGATTCAATACTCAAACAAAATACATCAAGTTCTCAAAAATTATACCTGTAAGGTATCATAACAACTTGGCTTATATTCAACTAAACTATTCGTATGTTATTTATGTTTGAGAATTTTCTACCATAAATTAAAATATTTTCCGAATTTTTTTTTTAAACTTACCATAGGAAAACAGTTTATTGATTCCGTTTTTATTAACTTAATATTATAAATATTTTTCTAGCTAACAAATTGTGCACTATTTACAAAATTGAAATATCATTTATAATATCGATAAATACTGATTTTTACGTACAATCATGTATTGAAAGCATAAATTTTAGTTTTATATACGTGTGAAAAGGCGTTACTAAAGAAATTCACAAATTATGTTCAATTTGAACAAGCACATATCACTAAGAATACTTTAAAGGCAGCAAGTGTTCAGAAGCTCTACGGCGTAGAACGCCATTACGGGCACGTGAGCGTAGAACTCTTACTTCCGACGCCACTCATCCAATACTGCTTGCTCTACGACAGTGGCGGTATATCTTTTTTAGTATTTAATTTGGTTTAGTGAACAGATTGTATAAGTGTACATTTATTTTTAAATGATTTTTATTGTTGCTTTTGTAGTTATGTTGTAAAATCTGCCTTATTTGTGTAGCAATCAAAAGATTATGTTGAGTTTTCATATATTTGAACTACTATATTTCTTTCATATGTCAACCATATTGCCACCACGTTGCGTTTCAAATATTTTCCGTCCCCCAAAAATTGTTTTGTTGTTTTTTCATGATACGCTAGTATCTTTATGATCTGACGATAGTGAATATTACATTGTATTGAACAATCAACAAACATACAATTTCAAGAAGTAAAAACTTTTTTTTATTTATGTCCGCTCACAATGTAGAACATATGGAGGTATATTAACAGAAGTTTTCTTATGAAAACTGCTTGTTAGTCATATGTTCAACCTTTTTTTCTTTCGACGAG
Source organism: Himalopsyche anomala (assembly GCA_031772345.1). NCBI lineage: Eukaryota > Metazoa > Arthropoda > Insecta > Trichoptera > Rhyacophilidae > Himalopsyche > Himalopsyche anomala. Next base: position 15,938,557 of record CM062829.1, read on the forward strand.
ACTAAGAATAGAAACGATGGGGCCAGGACAAAACTAGTGATTGGCTTATCACTCGCGATTCACGTCGTTAGCTTAATATTGAATTGATGGGAAGAGGGGAGAGTTTTTTGGAATCTCAAAAATCTCTCCCCTCTTGATCGAAATAGAATGCTGTTTGTACGGTGATTTTGACAATATCTTAAATATTCAAACCAAGAATATAAAATACATATACATATAAAAAAAACACGATAAATGTATTGTTTAAAATTTGTTGATTAGTCTTCAGTTATATCTGTAATTTTAATATTTTTCCTAATTTAATTGTTTGCAATAACTGAAATACACCGTCCTTAATTTATATAAGGTAAAATTTCTTCCTAAGACGCTAGATGGCAGTTTACGGCCACCTTCCTGGAAAGTCTTCAAGTTGCGGTGGTTTCCAAACGTTCCTTTAAGTAGCTATGATATTTCATTATTGTACTCAAGTCTTGAAATTTATACTAGCGTGTATATAATTAACCGCAATTTGTAAGTATTTCTCTTACCTCTCTAAGACATGTATTTTATTATCATATTGTAAGCAGTTTGTGCTAAGTTTTAAAAACTTTAATACTTCATAAACTGTTTTATCGAATCATACATTAAATTTAAAATCATGACACAAATGAAAATTTGTCATTCATGGGGACTTTTATTTTATATATTTTCCGTTTGAGAGAATGTGAACAATTATTATTTTTAACCATTTTTTTAAAATCCATTTGTAAATGAATCTCTTAATCAAAAAACAGTTGCCTCAATTTGTTGACATAAGTCAAGGGCTATTTTTTTATAAAAGTGTTTAATTGTATTTTTTACAAGTTAATATATTATATGATATATATGCTTAATTTTATACAAAAAGTTCTTAGTATTTACATTATATTTAATACCGTTATTAAAAAAATGTGTTACGTATAAATAAGAATGACAATAAAAAACTTTATTTATATCTACATACATAACAAGTTAATCTTCAAACACGTTTTAATAGAATCTTAAATATTCAAAATAAATATGAAAGTACAGCCTAATTTAAACGAAATCTTTTTTGATCATTTTTAAAACAGACGCAGATTGAAACGTCGATTAAAAATAAGTTTCACTCAAAAAACCAATTATGAATACTTGTTATCATCACCAATATCTCAAAGTTTACTCTGGATATTCCTCCAGCACAGTTATAATAATAATTATATTTTATTATATTCGGCTGATCGTGCTTTTTGTTAATTCTACTAATCAACACTGGACAGCATTTAGTGCTTGAAAGTTTCCTAACACAATTATTCAAAGGTTATTTTCATAATTTTATTGATAATTATATTAAAGTAGTAAAAGAACATTTATGAAAGAAAAAAATTCATATAGTATTCATTAGAAAATTATAGAATTAAAATAGGATATAAAATTTATAACTTTCTAATTAAACGTGGAAAGCAATTAAATATCGTTTTTCAATAATGATTAATAAATTCACATTATAACTTTTAATGTAACCAAATTTTGGCAAGAGTTATAAATGTTAGTGGAAAGCTTTTAAAAAGCTTTTAAACAATACGAAGAATTCCGTGTTAACAGTTTAACGGCATTGAGATAAGAGCTGTGCAATAAGTGGAAGTTTTTCTAGATAACATTGTTCTTAAATGGTTTGAAAAATACTGTTAACTTCTTTATTAGATGTTAGATGTCGCTTAGGTATGGAAATAAAAACGGTAATGTGTTTTCGCTTCTACTAAAATAAAACATGCAGCATATAATATGTAGATAGCGATACGAACTTCAAGTTTCTGAAGCGTCAAAGAAAGTAAATTATAATTTATTTCACGCGGCACTCCAGCAATTCAGTTCGTACCCAAGCCACGTGCTGTCGATATTTCAATAGTTGAGAATTAAGGTGGAAAACTTGGATGAAGTAAGTCATACAAATTACTTTCCCGAAGGTGCCATACCAATAAGACAATGGTTTCTTTAAAATAACGACATTTGAAGTAAACATGATAATGGTTTATGACAGATTCGTTTATCACCATTCATTCGTTCATTCAAAACAATACAAATGTGGTTTAATGAGACATATCAAATTTCTAGGTATCAAAACGTTCTCTTACAATTCGTACTCCCCCAACGAAATATTTGTATCGAAAACTACTTTTAATACAGTAATACATTATTTCCACTCATCAACTTCGTTTTAATTGGTGTTAATGCCCACGGGCTCGATTTTCAGTAATTTCGCATTTTTTCTTATCGATTTCAGGATTTTTGTTTGGAGTCAGAAATACATTACATAGTGTTCGTGATTATCAAAAAAATAGTATAAATATGAGATTTTTGGCTATTAAATAATAAGTAGTAATTGTAATATTGCTTTGAGAGCGGACATGACTTAACTTTTTAGCTGCCATAGATAATTAATAGTAATTACCTAGCATGCCGGCTATAATTTTCAACTATTAATTTAATTATTTATTGACGAGGTAACTTGTCTTTGGCCTGTTAAGCACGAAAAAATTTACGAGATATTTCGTCTGTGGCAGCCATCGAGTTAAAAATATATATATAAAAATTCCTTCACAAACTTTTAGAACTTATTACAAAACTTTTTCATTCTCGCTAATTTAATACTATAACCTTATGAATTTTTAATTTTTTTTAGTGTTAATACGTAGTGAAAATGCATTAAATTAAAAAAAAAACAACAATCACCGGTCAATTGCTCATGATGAATGAAACCGATCTTTATACTTATTAATAGATGTGGAATTAATACAAAAGAATGTTTTATTTTCTAATACTATACGTTGAGGCTAAAATAACTGTCGGGTGTTTAATAATTTAGTGAATATGTACAACTAAATCTATTTGAAATAAATGTGTTTATCAAAACATCGTTAACCACAAACTTAACATAAAATATAACCATATAACGTCATTGAATGATTTAATAGATAAAAACGAAATTCACTCGTTAAAAAAACTACCATACTATACAGCTATGAGAGACTGATCAGTAAACTTCATACAAAAACTCGAACGAGGGGAAATTTGAGTAGATTTTTTCAATAAAAACGATTTCAGAGTAATTTCAACGTGACACACTGAGCTTTGACACTACCTGGCAACCTTTTTGCGAGTTGAAATATGTTTTAGACTTCTTCAATATTCGGCTCTTTATGCAAGTGACCTTCCAAATTTTAACCTCTCCCACAAATAACTAATTTCTTATTTTTACTTTTATCTATTCTAATAAATACATTTGGTTATTTGGCAGCTATCGTTACACTTTAACTTTTTTTTGTTTTTTTCTGTGATAAAATATTATATATGTTTTATTACCCTCAAGTTTTAAAGAAAGAATAAAAAATACGATCGATCGGTAGCTATAATTTTAATAAGATACAACTTTGAATTAACGTTCAAAAAATAAAATAATACTATTCACAATCAAAACTTTGTATTCCTACAGGAATATTGTAGTTTTTTTACACTGATAAATTTAGATTTCACGTCATATTTCTAATAATATAGAGCATTCTTAAATGAATATCAATATACTTTTTGACATTTTTATCATTTTCAATAAATTCAAGCGAAAAAATACCTCCAATTAGTTGTAAAACTTTTTTTTTCAAACAGTTGAATCGTTAAGCTTTTGTTTAGTACGAAACGAATTTATACGTTCACGCAATTCAAGTAATTAATATTAACCTGAACACAATGAATCCTAAGCATATTGGGGCAAATTTATAACAGGTGCATGAAAAAACAAACCTCTATTCTATCTTAGAGAAATTATTATCTTATTTCGGTGGCCAACCAGGAGTTGATAACCCAAAGCTCATAATGTTTTATTACACAGTGTTTGATAACAATCTTACCTCTTTCACATGTAAGCGACACCTTTTATTTATCTATATGATTCATTAAGATTCCACGTTATTTTCGTTCATAATAAATTTCGTTTAATGAATTCAAAAATGTATAATTTAAAATCATTACGAGTTTTTACAGTTCCAAATATTTTTACTAAATTTCGATGCATTAGAATAAGCGTATGCTGAGACGTAGGCAACGCAGCGCAATGCAACTCAATGCAGCACAGGTTTTGTATTACACACATGAGCACAGAGCCTCGTACGCTAATAGACAGATGCGTGCGATCTATACATACCTCTGCCCAGTGCTGCGGCCCGCTACGATCACGGCACTGATCACAGCTTCATTCGTATAAGCTTGAACGTGTTCTTTTAATTGCGCCGCCAAAATGACAATGCCAATTGACAATGCTCACCATGAGCGAAACCGGTCCTGATCCAATAAATTTTATGTGGGAAAAATTACTAAAAATGGTTTATTATTTTTATTAAAAAAATAAATGTTTATTGTTCTATTTGAATGATTGACAAAATTGTCAAAAAATCTTATTGTAAACTGTGAGCCTTTTAACGTTTTTAATAAAAATTACTGCTATTTTCATTCCGAAAATGTAAAGCTTAAAATATTTTTACATGTTCGATAATTACGGTTTTATCTCAAAATATTTTAAACTACAATAGTTACCGATTTCTTCGAAGAACAGACTGCCTCTCTGCTTGAGTGGGGTTCAAGACAATACTTGGCAGTTTCGGTCGAAAAGCACAACACACCCTGTGAGACTAGGCAAATTTATGCATTAGTTACAGCGAGCTTTCCTAATTCCCTATGCTTTATTTAAGTAACATCATTATTCAAAATGTACACATAATTAAACGAATGGAATATAATCGAAACGATGTGGCAGAACGTATGCCTACACCTATCAGATAATATTAAATTCTAGATAGCAAGGCAAATTGGATAATTAAATTGCTTGAATTAATATTCTGTGACAAACTTTAGTCATCAAAGCCATATTTGTGTTGTACAAATCCTAAATTAAGCAATTATAATAAGTAGTTATTGAAACATAGAAAGGTTTGTTGATTTAATATAAACGAGCTGTAAGCCCGTTGCCTCCAATGGGATGATTTTTTCGCATTATAAAAGAATCAGAAATTCACCGGCATGAACAATTAAATGCATACTTATCAAATTAATTAGAACTTTACTAATTTGCCAAATAGAACTTGTGTTTCGGAATATATGAGCCTTTAAGAGGTGAAGTGAACCAAATATCAAAATAGTGAAACATTTCTATTTAACTTTTAAGTACAATTACGTTTTCAATTGTTTTTTTGGGCGAACTGTCATCAACTTTTGAATGATGAATGACAATAAAATAAATGAACATAAATAAAGTATTTTTGAAAAATATTTTGGGCCGAACTATTTTTTATAAAAAAAAAGAAATTTAAACTTAATCCTACGTGTATAATAAAAATGCTAATCTTGAATAATGCGTCTATTTGACTTTTTTACGACCGCTTTTCCGCAAGTGAAAAAAATGGTAATAGTCATTTAACATCATCGCGGGGACAATAAAAAGCGAACAATAAAGGTGAAATTTTTCGCAATTTCCAATTTTCCTCTCATAAATATTTACAATTTGAGTGTTTGCAATAATGGTTTCTGCTTCAGCGAATGCCTCTGTGGGGAAGTAGCGAATGATTTCAGGAAGGGAAAAAATATTTATTTGATTCATATGTTCGTAATTTTCTCGCACGGCAATATATTTTTTGTAAACGTTTACGCTTTCGTTGCTTATTAAATATTCTAACCAATTACTTACGCAGTTTTTATCACATTTCAATGTATTTGTTTATATTTTACTGACGATTTTTCGTCAGTTTTTTGCTAAAATACTGATAAAAATATAATGTATTCAATTTTATAAAAGGCGTAATTAAATTAAAAGTTACCACGTCTTTTAAGTCACGATGTATCTATTTTATTTTGTCTTTTTCTTTTATCGACATTATTCGTCTTGTTTACATTTTTTTAAAAACTACTCTCAGTTGTTCAAAAGAAACTCTCACATTGAAAAGTAATTTTGAATCCATAGATTTTACAGCATTGTATTATACATAGTGAATAATCGACTTCATCTAGCGCGTTATCAAAACTTTTCAAATTATTATATGCCAACTTTTAAAATTGAATAAGTTTTAGTCTACGTGTGTTTTAAATTTATGCAGAGTTTATTAAATCCAACTTAGCGACAGGTGAATGGAAAAAATCTTGAATCAAAAAATAATATTCAAAAATTTCCACACTTACTATTATATTTCGTAGCAAAATCGTTATCGAAAATTTTTGTATACTTTGCTTTGGCCGCAGCATCTTTTGATCTTTGGATGCTTTTAGGTTTATCTGTTTTTCATGTTCGTATGATTTTCTTTCAAAACCATCTTATTTTTATTTTCTCAAAGTAAAATATATTTTTGAAAGCACTTACAAAACTGTAAAACACGTAAACCACAAAAGTCAGTGGCTTTATTTTTCTTTGTTTTCAAAGTATTTTGCAACTTTACTTGTAGATTTGTAATAACTTTTTTTTGTTGTTTTTGTAAACATTTTTTTATGAATCTATTGATCTATAAATCTAAAAACAAACAATATCAGTACGTGTAGTTCTTGAAAGCTGAGTCAGCATTATGTAGTGTTCGGATGCCCAAAAACTTCTAACGGTATATATAATTCGCGTTTAACTAATTTTGACAGTGCTATATAGTTCTCTCTTTGCATGCACTCTTTCAAAAAGTCAAATTGATAAGTTGTCACACCTTTTTTCAGAATCATTGGAATAATAAAGATACCAACCCGATTTTATTTTTTAATATATTTTTTGAAATAAAATCATACGAAAATTCACAGTCAATTATTGGTGGAAAGGTTTTATATTAAAAAATAAAACACTTTACTTAAAAATATATTAGGATTGGTTTCATGCATCGATAATATTTAAATTATTATAATTAAAAGTAAATCTGGTCATGATCTTTATTAGCACAAAAAGACTTTTACGAAAACAATTTAAAATAACAAAAAATATTACTTCAAAGTTAGAACCAAATCTTTTAAATAAATTTTCATAATCCTTCAATCAAATATTTTTAAGTATCAATTTATAATGCGGCAAACAGATTTTAAAAAGCCCAGCTCATAATCAAACACTTTTAGGGTGTTCACTGTCAATGGTGGAAACGCATTATGTTAATAAAAACACAATATTCCTTTGTACTTCATTCCATTTTATTTAATAGGTCAGGACCGGTTTCGCTCATTGCGAGCTCAATTGACAATGCTCGCAATGAGGGAAACCGGTCCTGACCTATTAAATAAAGTGGAATGAAGTACAAAGGAATATTGTGTTTTTATTAATCATAATTAAACTTCCGTGTAGCTTTAATATAACCGCTTAATCGAAAACTTCAATATTTTAAAATTGATAAAATCGTATATTAAGCTATAAGCCTTCTCTTCGCTATCAAGTTTCCGAACATATTGCTACGGACGTCAACTATCATTTTCGTACGCCACATATTGTTTATTTTTGTTTTCATTGAAGTTTACATATCTAACATGTAATTTTACACTGCAACTACCTGTTCAGTGTCATGTTTCTTAGTTAATATAGCTAAAGCACTATCCTTTATCTAATGGCATATCATATATATGTACACGCATGCGATCTTTTAATTTAAAGATAGTAATAAAAATAAAGAATGAATTAATACGGATAATGGGATTTCTATTGCAGGCAAAATTCTGTTTTATGACTGTTAACCCATATTACAACTCCACCTTTTGGTAGTGTATGTTTTTATTTATACGTTAAAATTCGACGGCGATTTTTTTACGAGAAAATTTATATGAAGGGCTTTGGTTTGGTCCACATCAAATCAATACAAATTATTGACAAATGATAGAGAATTGTATTAATATTATAAATAATAATCATTATTCAGTTGTTTTGTATGTAAATTATCCTGTCAAAGATATTTTACAATATTTTTCTTCCAATGAAATACCAATTATTTTTATAAGATAGTTGCATTGTCGTTAATCATAGGACTGGGTTAAATGAAGATATTTGACGTCGAAAATAATACAAATACAATTATTTACTAGAATTTACGACATTTTTTTACTGGACACCTACAATCAGTATTCGTATGGAGTTCTTCTTTAATATTTTTACTATTCTATATTTGTACAATATACGCCAAAATGGATAGATATAAATACTTTGTTTATTCCTGACCTAACGATAAAAATATTGAAAAAACGGCAATTCGACCTTTCAGGGACAATAATATATGTTATAAAGGATTCAAAAAGCAAATTTCGGTTGGAAAAAGGTTTAAATAACGGCGCTAAGAAAATACAACATTTTTTCGGCATATTATTGTAGTTAAATAAAATATTTTTTATTTGCAGTGTTAAAAACAAATTCAAATGAGTTATAGAATCCAGTAAAGCTTTTATAAAAACAAAAATGAGACCCGCGGGAGGAATTACTTAGGTAGATGCACGACAATAACTTATAATGCGTGGCAAAAAAATAATGGGAACCGCAATTCAATTTTAAAATACCATTTATATAAAATTTTACTATTTATCTGTATAATACGGAATTTGTATATCCAATTCGTATTAGCTTCTTATAAACCATAATGATTTTTACTGAAATATAAGCTGTCAAAGAAATAAATAATTTAATTTTTCTTTGTTGATAGTTGTCTCAACTTATTTAGATAAAATTTTCGGTAGCGATTGAATTAATGTGTATTTAAAAACTTTTAAAAAAAAAACATATTAAAATATGAAAGTTTTCTTTTGAAGAACGCTCTTTGATGGTTGTAACAATGTTATCAGTAGTTGTTAACGATATGTATGTGTATAACTAATTGCGCTGCTACATATGTATGTTGGGTCACATGATTTAAATTGCAATATTTTATTAAATTTAAGACTATATTCCTAAAATTATATGAAATCAAAATTATTTTAAGCGGTGTAAAGTTTTAACGATGATAATTTCATATATGTACTTATAGATTATATGTAGAAAAATTTTGGCGACAAAAACATTACAAATTAATATATTAAATGATCATAATATATCGGTCAGAATAAATAGTCATAATTTAAATGAAATTTAAAAAAACCTAACCTAACCAAACTTAACCAAAATTGTTATAAAATATTCTGACCGTATAATATTTTTATTCTGACCGTTCATATTTTTATTCTGGTCAAAAATTCATTTCAATTCTGACCATTTAATTTGTTCCCTTCATAAAACAGGTTAAAATTATTTTATTTTAGAAAAGGTTTTACTTTAAGAGATCGGTTAGTATCATAACCATTTTCAGTGAATACACAACTACACATTACTAAAGCTTAATTCTGCAAAATACTGTCTTCCTAAAGGCTTACTTTCGTTTTTACGTGGAAGTATAATTCTCACCACACTTTTGCAGAACTACTCAACCACTTTCATATGTCTTCCTTAAGCTTTTAACTAACTGTCATTAGTCATCAATTTAATGAAAAAAAATTAATATCTATTATCGATAGGTAACATATTTACTTTTTTTAATCCAATCGGTTATGATCTGTTTTAGACTAATGACCAAAAGAAAATAAAAATGTTTATAGATTAGGGAAACAATATCCCAAAAATTTTAATTCGGGGAAGAGATTTTATCTTAATTACACCACCTCAGTCCTCGAGGCTTGCAGCTTTTAGAGTCCATTTGTCACTCTTTCATACTTTATTTCTTAAGGCATAAACCCACCTCCTTTGAAAATTGTCAATCGAAGCCAGCGAAAATTGATTATAAGCAACAGAGAAAGGAAACGAGAAGATTAATGACGATGTCTTTTCGATGAAAAACTACCGTCAATTTGCAATGTCCGAATTCTTTTTGTGTATTCAATATTAATGAATGGTATCAGGTTTTTTGTGTTAAGCAATAAGAAAAGTTCCGATTGGGATGTTACACTATGTTTTATGACTGGATAAACAACAACAAAACAACTTGATTGATTATAATTTGTTTCTTATTGGTTTGTGGATCTTGTATCTTATGTTCTATTATGTAGGATGATAAATTGTATTACAAATAATATGAAATCAATTTTCAAAAGTTTTTCATTTTCATTACATGTTTCAATTATAATAAACTTGTATTACAAACAAAACTTCAATGTGTGTTTTTAATTATTTACTTTCATAAGACTCTAATATTGTGCTAAAATTTTATATACAAACTAGCTTTACTTCTTCGTGTAATTGAATTTAATTTTATCAAACAATTAAAATCACATTTTATACTTTTTGTCCATTACCAAATGAGGACAAAACTTGTTTCGCTAATTGCAATCAATCTTAATAAATCTTCCTGATTTTTTTATTTCAATTAATAATTATTTGATGTTTAATATTTTATTTGTGTCTCACTCAATTTATTTGATTACGTTAAAATACATACAAAAAAATCCAATTAAAATATTTTTTACAACGAAATATCAAATCATCTTTTTTATCAAATCAAGAATTACATATATTTTTTATCTCTATATTCAGAGCTGTGTAATAAAAATGCACCGATTCTAATGCTCAGCAGATATATCGGGAAAATTTACATAAAGTATTCTCGGTTTTTTTCTAGCTCACCGCTTTTACAAATTTGCAAGAGGTCAGTGTTACATTTTTCATTCTCAGAGTAATAATCCTATCAAAGAGAAAAGACCTATAACAGTATTTTAATTGTTTGGTTTCATGCTTTCTGTGACATTTTAATTACTTAAAACATATGAATAATGGTTTTGTGATAACGAAGAATGAAAAAAAAATATAGAGAATAATATTTATTCCATATTGTGGAATGAGAATTACAAGTTGCGCTGTATTTTAGTAAATACATTCTTTTTCAGAAAAGTCTCCATTATTCTTTTCAAACCGACTTATTATCAGAATATATCTTTTCATTGAAATAAATAATTACATTATGATGAATGTTTGACGCGAAACACAAAGTTGTCTCGAGACTGTTCTACTATATGATTTTGTTATAAAAATATATTATAACGCTTATTTCTGTGCATGAACACTGTATATAACTCAAAACGTACGCAAAATTATTTTTCAGTTAAATTTTGCAAAGATAACAATATAATATTGTATTTTATAATTATCATTCGAGGGATTCGTTTGATTTTCTCGATTAAACTTCTAAAAATAAAACATTATGTCAGTTATTTTATAGTTATTGTTGCAAACTGGCATATATCACACGTACGAAGAGTGGTCATATTATTTTATTATATAAAATAATGAAAAAATCTTAATGTTTCTTACCTTTTTATATTGCTTTCTAAAATGTACAAATGTTCTCAATTTGTAGAGATTCTCAAACTATATTTGTATTTGTATGAATAAAATATACTTTATTTAAATTGTATTATAACTGTATCAAGTCTTAAGTCTTGGTTGCTTTATTTATGTGTCCTGGAAACTGAGAATGGGAAAAATTATCGATTACTCGGAAATTTATTCTTGAATTTTCTCGACTCAGAATCCTTAATTGTGTACTATCGTCAAACTTTTTAATAATTCAACCCAATTTTAACCTAACCTAGTTTTTTTAATGTCACTAAATCTTCATCAAAAATCGTCATTCAATAATCAAATTAGTTGAGAAATGTATTATATTATTAAACTATTTCAACACTGATATACATAGTCTCTCAGCCAATGAAACAAATATCATTTTTATTTACGCACGCAAAAAAGGTGATCTCTTTTAAAAATACTAATATAGCTCGCGGGCAACAGAAAAATTCTAATCGGTCCGTGTCCGGTATATGAAATAGAGTATAAAATTAGCAACAACAATTTGGAATATTTTTCCCGTGCTATTAATATTTTCTTTTTTCCTACGTATGGAAACAAAGCATTCGTGAAAAAAAACATTTGAAATGTCAGCAATATTGATAAACAAAGCTATTTTTATTTTTTCTATTTCTGTTTCCGATGTAAACAAATTTGAACTTTTTATATAGTTTATCACAACTAAAGCTATTTATTATCTAAATAAAGAAGAATGAAGCTGAGACAAAACTGTTTCTTTCGATACATCCCATTTTTTAGAATCAGTTTGGAGAGAGTAAATTTTATATTACACATCCATAAATCGATTTAAAAATAATATTGCTCGCACCAAGGTTTAAATCTGGATGACGCTGATCATTCAGTTAGATCATATTCGGCTTCATAAAAATTAAGCAAAGTTTGATTATAACTCAATTATGATGGATAGAATTGCATTGAATTTGTGCAACGTGAGAAGTGGATTTAATCTCAAGCCATCTGAATTGAGGCTAATTTTTGCTCACTAGCCTAGTATTTAATGCGATATCTCGGTGTTTTTCCCTGGTTTTTTTGCTTTTTCGTTTTGAATTTTTGCAGGTCACGTACACTGGTGTCAACCAGTATTTTTAATTGCAATATCAGGAATAAATGGAAAACCAACCACGACACATTCATTCATTACTGCTATTTCAGAATATGCACAAAAATGTTGTACATGTAATCAGCTTAAGGCTTAAAGCTCGCAACGCCAAAAACAACAGCGGTGTATCATACGTAAAAAGTTAATTACGTTTTTGTATGCTTAGTAATTAACTCATTGTAAAATAGTGTCAGTTCATGAGGTGAGGTGAACATTTTCGAGTTCGAAGCGGAATGGTTACTGCCGTTGGCTTTTCCACACAAGTACTAGTATAAACAGCATTTTTTATCGAAAGCATAGATGTTTGTAATGTCTAAAAGTTTGCTGCCAGAATTTAAACTCTGAAATAACGATGCGTTAACTAACCACTAGTTTTATCTTGCCCCTATCTTTTTTTATCCTTACTATCTTCAAAACAAAAAAAAAGAGTAGTTAGTCAACTGAGTAATAAGCAGTTATCGTAAAAAAAAAAACCTCTGTTGAGATACTTTTGTAGGGAGTATCCCTCTCAGGAGACTATATTCTTTTCACTGGGAGCGGACATGGATTAAAAAATATATCTTTTACTATAATAAGACAAAATTAGACCTCCATTGTTGTTTACATGAATAAAAATACTTTTTTGCTGTATCCCGGCTGCTAATGAAGCGAAATACTTCATTTTGGGTGTTCTCGGGCACCTCTTGACCAAATCAACTAGATACTCTTGTTTCAATTTAACTTTCTAAAACTGCCACTGTTAGGATTCGGTACGTCGATTGTTATACTTCCAGTCTTTTCTCGGCGGCGACAACCCGTAACATTACTTATGTACTGACCAGATCTGAAATAAACTGTCTATAAATCTTTTACTATGCTAACTTGTTTCCCCTTTCTTTATCCTTACCTTATTATATCCTGGCCGTTTTTGAAATAAGGTACCTTAAATTGAGTGACTCCGTTTTGTTTGAATATACTTTGCTCTGCATCCGAGCAAACTTCTTGGGCTTATAATCAAAGTAAATCAAAGTATTTTTTTTAAATAAATTATTGATATTTTTTTAAAAGGGTATTTATTACCCAACCAAGGCTCTTTAAAGTATGCTATCAATTCACTCTCCTGGATCTCGAAGATCATTTTCGTTTCAAATAAACTTCCAATTTTTATCTACGTGGCCGAAACAATCAGCATTTTTTTTTTTCTTAAAAGTTATTTAACATCGGGTATATCAATTGCAATTGCTATTCAGCTGGTCAATGAATGTATTGAAGAGTGGATATTTCGACCATCGGACTACATGTACCGTTATTTAATTTATTTTTTATATTTCAATTAATATTAACATATTTTTTGTGTTTTCTGTGTTATCAATTCTAAAAATTATCTTATTATTTATATTATATGTTATATATTAACTTTATTAATATATCTGAAAAATACATAGCGTATTGACTTCAGCTGTAATGCTAAGTATTTTCCGTATCTCTGTTCACTATAAACAATTAATCAAAAAGTATGATAATAATTTCAATGCGCATTATCATCAAAGTAGATTCTGGATTTGACGTCAACAATTTATGTAAAAACTGCGTGTCATTCTTTTTTGAAATGTCGTTTTTATGTTTTCTTCGCCGTATAGAAGCTTTCATCGTGAAACGGTTTAGTGACTCAAATAACAATAATTTGAATAAATTGTACCTCGCACCAGAGAATCTGAATTAAAGTCTCAGCAAACATTAAGCTACAAATTGAATCCACAAAAAACGTACGAACTTTTTTAAGAGTATTTGTTTTTCACGAATGATTTATTATGCATGAACGCTGATCTGTAATAAAAATTTCTTTCGCATGATAAAGTTATTATATTATACATTTCTATTTTAACGCTTGCACGTTTGCAAGATGAAAGCCAAATATTTCTAGATGCTTTTTGCATACAACATTCATTAAAAATATTTTTTTATCATGATATCGATGTTTTTCACTTGATTCCTAAAGAGTCAGCAACAAATCGGAAGTATTTTTTAGAACCGTAGTAGAAATATTAAAGACAGATAGGCTTAGTTTTTTTTTTTCATAATGCCTTTCTAACAAGAATTGGCAGTACACACCCAGTAAAACGAAATAAATTCTTACTGTATGAGTGATTAATGCCCTATTTTACGTATTTTATTAAGGGAAACACATTTCATTGTTTCTAAGAAAGGCATTTAGCAACAATCAAACAAGACACAAAAAATACACATATGCCCACTAGTAATAAGTAATTCAGAGAAAACCTAATCGTTTATAACGATGGCACTGGCAAAAATATTATCTGACCATTTATTATAAACAGGCCTCTCTTATATAATATATAGTGACTGAATAAATAGTTTGATGTCAAAGTTATTGCCAAATTAACATTACCGTACGTCGACTTCGGCGATAAAGCACTCGCTCGCTGAAAGCTCTCTTGCAGTTGTTTTTTGAAGATGTCGACAAAGCAAAATATAAAAAAAACTCTATTCGCGAGAAACCAAACGCGTGACACGTTGATGAAATGAATTCTTTTGAAGGAGATAAAAAACATTTCCATCTAGGCGAGAGGATAATCCCCCGTTTCTTGGAGACTTTGACTTTTCTTCAATTTGAATTAACGCTTCTTATAAATTAGCTTTGGTAAACGAAAAAAAAAATTTGAAGTTTAAAAAAAGTTTCTTTAGTTTCAATTTCAGTTTTCACTCTAATAACTCGTATTTAAAAAGATATCGATAAGATTTGACAGATTCAATAATATTTAAAAATAAGTGAGAAAAAAATTAGAATATAAAAATAAATTAACATTATCTTTTTCAATAATATTATAATAAATAAAAAAATATTTTATTCATTCATTTGTAATTTAATAAAATTAAATTACAAAACATACGTAAGCTCGATATACAACGTGGAATTTCAATCATGCAAATGCAGCAGTCGAAAAAAATCTAATCAGTCATGAAAATGCATTTTCAAAATTTCTCACGTCGTCCGAGACGATTATGAATATTTGTACTGAACATTTACTTAAATCCAAACATACGAAATTACGCTAATTATGATGGCTTCATCTTATAAAGATTCATTGTCAACAAGGGGAACCTTCAACTAAGGCTTTTGTGAGCTTAAAATAAAAATAAAAGACTTTTTATAATAGCTCAACTTTAATGATAATGAATTCATTCAAAATCAGTTAAATGTATGCATTGTATAAATTATTACCCGCATGAGATAATTTGGAAACCCAATACAAATAATATGGACTTATAATGATGTGTGGTATTCTCATTCTATCTTTATTCTTATTATATCTGTTTGATAAACGTATTGTCTTTAATAGTTTTAATCATTTATTGCATGCCTATTAGTAAAGCTAGACATAATTTCACAGGACTTAGCTGAATAGCTAACTCTACAATAGAATAATAGTTCTCTAATTCGTAGAGGCTTATGTTTCACCCACGATCCATAGATAAACAACCCTAGAAACTATACAAAATTCTACAGTAAACAATGAATGTATGAATATTATACCCAAATATAATTATTCGATATTGACAAATCTCATCAGTAATTTCACTTTTCTTGGACCTGGGTGTGAGGAAAATGAAATCTTAATCGGAGATAACGTAAAGTAATATTTTCAGTTGCAAAACAAAGGCATGACAAAATTGATAATCCCACTGTATGGTAATGACGATTATTTAAACAGATATTTTGTGCTATTAAATAAAAAGTTTGTGTTGTTCATATATTTAAGTATGATACCACGACATGCGATTATTTTATGTATGCTATGAGGTACAACTTCTCATTTTAAGTTTTCAATTTTTTCAGTGGTCATTTTTGCTGTATGAAAGCGTGCATTGGGGTTGATGCTCTATTTTTCACTTCGTTTGACTTAATTCGGGCGTTTTTCTATCAACTTCAGCTCAAGTCTCTCCCATTGCCAAAAATAGACTTCTGGTGTTATTGTTTCACCTGGTTTAATAATTCGAACTGAATGATCCCTCGAATATCTCACCATACGCTAATTATTACGTGGGAATGTCTACAAATTTAAATGTTGGGTAATTATTAGAGTATATTTATTTTTATTTCTGGAAAATTCATAATTATGTTATGAAATCAAATTATATTTACTTAGATATACGATACAAAAGTGTTGAATTTGGCAGATTCACTTGCTTATTTAAAATTAACAAACTACTATGACTCTTAAGTTTCTTCAAAAATCGAGTTTGAAAGAGTATTACTTCTACCTGAGTAGAAAAACATTTTAGTATGGTTTATATGATATCACAAAAAGTGTATTTTTTATTTTTGTTATTTAAGAAGAAAACTTTCTAAAATCTCTCAGGACAGACCTAAATAACATCTCAAACACCCTCGCAATATCAACTGAGTGTTGTTTCACATAATCCGGGAGAAAATGTCTCACGAGTTTTGATAATCTGGCGCAAGAATGTGTTTTCACTTTTCTTAATAAAATATACAGAACACACAAACGACATTTTGTCAAAAGAAACTCGAAGGCAAGTGTATCAAACATCAAACAACCCACGCGGTTGTAAACATGCCATTGAATCTAACAAACTCGCGGTGTACATAGAAATACTTTTCATATAAAACAGAAGAATTTTTATAAATATAAGAGGCTGTTATTAAAATATAACGTTGGCTTAATTCTAACATCACGGAAGTCAGTTTACCTTAAGTGTTCAGGAGATAGTAAAAACCGAACATTTCAACTTACAGAAACCAATTATTATTAATTATTTTTTTGTAATAGAACTATTTACTCTTCTTTATTGTGCTTTTTAAAAAATCATCATGATTTTTTTTATATATATTGTAGAGAACTTACGTTATATTACAATAAATACATATAAGAAGAGATATTTATATTGTGTGTTTGCTTTATGACCTTTTCCCACTTGCAATATTGGATAATAAACTAATGAAATGGATGGGTTATGTTTTTTAACCGAAATCACCAAAACATGAAATTCTAAAAAAAAATGACTGACGTAATGTTAGAATTAAGATGACGATAATGTTTATTTGAGGTAACGCTGGAGCAATATATATATTTTAATATTTCATTTTTCTCTAAACATAAAACATTTTCACATAGATTATCATGTATGCATTAAAAACAAAATCTTCATAGTTACTTTATCTCGCTTATCCAACACCTAATCATACATCACTCTTAAGGTGTATATTGATAATTGCAGTTGAAAGGACATTATATTTAAAAAAAAAAAAAACATACACACACACACCATTATTCCAATTCCACATTATTATAATGTGTGCGTTGAGCAAAACGGGCTCTGATCATAGTAAATAATATGGCATTGGTTCAAAAGAGTATACGTTTTGAAGAAATTATTTCCCTACCAAAACATATGTATGTATTTTTGTCGCTCACTTCTCTAATCGCCACGAAAAAAAGGTTGAGCGACTGCATACAAAACAGTTATTGTAAAAAAGATTATTTTAGTATGCTTTATTAGGAATATATATAGTATGCCACATATTACAAGCTGAGCAAGTTTTAAAAAAATGTTACTTTTCCACGGTGTGGAATACGTGTATGTGTAAAAACATGCGGAGGTTTGCTTTTTGATATCAAAATAAAAAATATGTCTTGTTTCTACCCTTATTTTATTTTACAATTCAGTCTCGCTAGGGCGAGTTCACTTTGTCGCGGGGGTACTTACAGTCTGAAAGCCGCGCAAAGCCTTCATATTTTGTAGTGTAGCCTGAGATAAACCTTAAAGATTAGAACCAATTACTTAACTCTGTGTTATCTTTGTCCTTTTCTCAAATATTCCTACTTGGATACAAAACTTAAAGCTCTATATGAAAGCATTAAATTGGCAACACGTGGCCTTCAAACTAATGATACTTGGAAGTAAGAGAACACCATTTAATTACAAATCTTCTCATAAGGACCTTCATTATTTTTCTACTTGTAAAATAAGTATTCTTTAGTGTTCTGGGTACTTTGGTTGTTTTTGAACAAAAAAAAAACAATGTTAGGCTGCAATCTCAAAAATTAGTTTATAAGCATCAGTAAAAGATTTTAACGGCTTTAAATAGTAACCTATCTTTTATTTCGGATAGCATCTAGCGTTTGTTGGTAGGCAATCACTAATGAAAATCAAAATTTCATTTTTTGATTGTAGTTATCAAACGTTATGAAATTATGGTCATCTTTTCACAGCACTAACGACAGAAAAAGGAGTCTTTTCACATTCATGGCGCGTAGAGAGCTGCATAGGACTGATTTTGAACTAGTGTGCTTACAAATAAAATAAAAATAATATGAATAAAACTTCTGTGACTAGTTTAGACATATGAATCGAGTTGATATTAAGTATCTTGTGTATAACCCTTATACTGAGAGCTTGACGCGTTAGGCGAGCTTATTTACTGGAGTGTGGGAACAAAGTTATAAAAATCCCCAAAAAAGTTAACAAATGTTCAACAAAACATCACGGGGCTCTCAAATTTGACAAAAAGTTACTCCTAGAATGAAGGAATAATAATTTTGTCCGGAATTTAAAGCCTGTGTTAATTTCGAAACTTTGGGTAAATCATTTATTATCTATTGAACTGTTTTTTTTTATTTATTCAACAAATTGTTATCTGAATTTTGACCATATTATGAATAGGCAATATCAGTAATACCGAAACTGGATATCACTGATATCTTTCAATACCGGTATTTTGGCTTTTAAAATTTACCAAAACAGAATTTAAATGTATAAAAACTCCTACATACAACATCATTTTTCTAAATAATTAAAAAATCTTTATTTTATCATATAATTTAATGAAACACCGACTGGTAATATTTTTTATGTTTCTGTCATAATTATTTAATAATAAAATAATTGTTTTTTTCGATATACCTTTTTGTTGATGTTCCTTTTTACGTGATGTTTTTTTTATGAAAGAGATTTAAAAATAGAACGTTGCTAAACTTTTCCAGCAATATGCTACCTTGGATTATTTTAGTTAGTTTAGTTATTCGGAAAAACATTTTCGAGTGAAAGCCTTTCATAGCAGCCTGTCATTTCTCTGTCTCTAGAATACACATCTGTATCATTTTAATTCTAAAAAATACGAAAACTCTTTCCATGGGGCGTCAGTTTCAAAAAAGTAAATTTAATTGAATCAGTTATGAATGTTTTTCGATAAATGTTTACTTATATTATTTTTACTCTAACAGCAGACGCCAAAATTTGGTAAAATATCAACAAATTTAAAATAAGCTCGATAAGAATTAAATTATGTTCCCAAAGAACTTCTCTGAGAATTATTACAGAAGTTTTTTTACGAGATGTCAAACCAAACACCCATTATATATTTTTAAAACATCATAAATAAATTTTATTTAAGCGACGTTTTTAAATTTTATCACGTATAATACAATACTTTTCAATCTTTGAATTAGATAGCAATAATTATTGTTTTGTTTCAAAGTATTGTATTTTAATGTTCCCGAAATTTGACTGGTTTTCCTAACCCATAAATACTTACGCCACCAGCATGGTCGAGTTTTCAACGTCGATTTCTTCATTTACGAAGATCACGGGTTCGAATCCCAGTACGGGCAGTTTTATGAATTGATTTCTCAATCAATGGTAAAGTTCCGATTTTTAAGTAAACATACTTTACGTTGGTGGCATCGATATGTAAATCTGTAGGATGTATATTTAAATTAATTCTTGTCATCAAATTTTCATTTCAAACAGCCGATTTTTATTTTTTAATCCATTCGTCTGCTTAACACAGCTAAAAGAAAAATCATTATATAATGACGATACAAAATTTAGTGGAATTTGAATCAGTAAGACATTACAGAATTATTTACTCTAAGAAATACTGACTTGAAATATCTTTCTGAATCAAACGTATTTTAATCAGCAATGTACTGAATAAATGAAAGGACGTTATATCTGGTATATTGTATAAGTACATAACGTATCTAATACAAGACCTGTATATAGTGAGAAATTTCACTTTGTGGGAACGGCTGAGAGTCCAGTCAGGTAGACGATACTGGGTGCTCTCTCTCCGGAAATTGGAAACGTGCTATGGACTGTTCCACTCTCTTTTACCCATTACTTCCTTCGGTTCATTTGGGTCATCAGCACGCTCAGCTATCTAAGAAACTTATAAAATTGTAATGAAAAAACAGTTTTTGTTTACTGTATACCAAAAGATAATGTAAAAACTTTTAAGCAATGAACGAAACGATAAATCTTATTACACCTGATTTGCTTTTTGCGTGGTTTCAAAATAACACTTCTTTCAAAGATACCCGAGAAATTATCTTTATGAAACTGATTGTTTTGCTTGAATATGGCTTTACAAAATCAGAATTTTATTGAACCGATCAGGTGGGTCTGTTTTCGATGAGTTCAAGGTGAATTTTTTTTTTCAATTTCAATTTTAGATCTAAGTAAACCATCTTATAAAAAATTCTCATAAAGTATATAGTTTGTAGGATCTTTAAAACTCAAAATATTTGGCGCATTAGCATTTATGACATGAGTAAATATTGTAATTATATATAAGTTTATGTGATGTGCTGCTATAATTTTATCAACCGGTTCGCATGGTCGGCGATTTTGAAATCATGGGATTTTTCAAACAAGTTCATGTAAATTTCAAAAACCCAGAAATTTACGGATTTCCTAAAATTACCAGCGCGGGACTTTTTTTTTTGGTCTTCCATGAATTTTCGAATCCAAAATCACAGGAATTTGCGGATTCACTAATAACCGTGACGGGTCTTATTCGTCTATCATCTGCTGTGTGATGGTGACTTCTGAGACATGATTTAACGAATGGTGTGGAGTCGATTTCGGAATAACGATAATCAAAAATATTGTAAGAACCAGCTCTCCGAACCAAAATTATATTAGAACCCGACTCGACAGGGCCGGTGCATACCCAAGCAGACTTGAGAGTGGGTCAATTGTTTGGGCCCCAACAGGCTCGAAATATACCCTTATGGTGGAGAAGATTCAGAAGAAATTTTTGAGACTTCTCTATATGAGGGTGTATGGATATTACCCATGGCTTTATCCAACTGATTTTCTCTGAGGCATGCTTAACTTTAATAGTTTGAACGTTCGAAGAGAAATGTATCTGGTCATATATTTCTTTCGACTTATAGGAGGCCAAAATGAGAATTCCATCATTCTTGAGAATCAGAATCTAAATGTACCTGATTATTTTTTTCAGAAATCGAGGACATGAATTGTTTGTTCTCCCAAGGTGTAGAACCAACCTGCCAATGGGGATGCCACTGGGGAGAGCTTTAACGGTGTTCAACAATATTGCTTCGGATGTCGACATATTTCACGTAGACGGGGGTGAGTTTCGACGAATACTATTTTTTATGTATTAGAGTAGAGTTTGTCGGAGCTTACTCAGTTGACTTCCTTGCTTTTTTTTTTATGGTTTTTAATATTAAATTTTACTATTTTTTTTTTCATTGTAAAAGTTTGAAATTTATAATTTGTCAACCTTTTGCAATGTTAATTAAATAAATAGCAGCACATCAGTGTATTTGCATAAATTCGACGTATATGAACTATTTTTTTTAATTTTCCTGTAAATATTTCATTTATAGTGTAGTCTTAGTTATTAATCTTTCCGTTTCTTTCTTTTATTTATCTTTTAAATTGTAAGTTGTAAAATTGTAATGTAAAAAATGTTTGATATAAAAAGGAATTAATACATTTGTCAAAATGACGCTAGCTATGTTGAAAAGCAGAAGTCAACCACGTTTTGCTTGTCGTTTTAAAGTAGAGCAAAATATATTTTATGTACAAACAACATTAGGTACATTACGCCATGAACAGACTTAATGACAATTAAATCAAGCCACTCGAGCTCGAATCAAGGATAAAATACAACACAAACTGGGATTGAACCTAGATACATTTATAAAATTTAGTGATTTTTTAAATTTAATTAAAATTTGAGTTACTTCACTATATAAGTTAATTTAATTTTAATTGACAATTTTGAAAACAACAAACATAGCTCGTAAATAGTGGATACAATGTATAATTTGGACGCTCACTTCAAAGCCCGGACAACTTGAAACTTTACAAGAACTGAACTACAATAAATAGAGTTACAAAGTTCGGAAAGACAGTTCGCTTCAAGGAATTTCGTTATATCCACAAAATGGTTTATAGGATAAGATGTGTTCCTATATTAAGACAATTTGAACAATAGATTACTACTCTATAGTGGACAAAGGTTGATTTGCATCAAAATTTGGTCAAACGAATCCAACTAGACCTTTAATCATTAGCAAGGATTCCTTAACATTATCTTGTTGCAGTTAACTGGAAACTCTGGAAAAAAGAAATTGAGAATTGAGAACTATTATTTTTTGCTTTTTTACTATTGAACTGTAATATTCTATAGTGTGGAAATAAATTATTTACCCCACATTGTAAAATCTACGAGAGTTCCGTTGTGGTTTCAGAAACAATTGATCGAGATAAAAATATTTTCCTATGTGAACATTCGATTTTTCGATAACTTTGTGTAAACTTAATAGACGGTCCGGTTGTGCTTTTAACAAGATCACGGGAAGTCGCCTCGTACATTTTTGGTAATAACAGTCACACTGGAAAGCTTGTTGTACACTGCCAGATGACCGGATGATAATTTATATTAAAGAAACAACGAAAAAAATATTTTTAATGACGCAAAAGACAAAGTGAAATATTTTTTATCACTTAACATTTTAAAAAACTTCAAAAAGACAAAAACTCACTGAGAAAACATCAAAATACATGTGCAACGTTACATGTTATAATGTAATAATTATCATAATTTAATATCATAATTTTAGTTGATTAATTTTGGTAAAATGCCATATAAAACAAATAAAATAAATAAATTTATAATACCCAAAATGGTAATTTTCATGCTCTAGTGATTATGTACTTATCAGCACATGAATAAAGTGAATATATGCAATATTAGTGTAATTTACGCAAATTTGGATAAGCAAGTTGTAAGCAGATGCATATCGATATGCAATCTGGTAGTGAATTTGCTTATCTGTTAGTATGGAAAACACAGTGCATGTCTAAATACGGTCCGTGTTAGTAAACTAAGATTAATATATTGAATCATTGAGCTGCAAAAAGCAATCTGGAAGCTTTTTCAAGTAAATGACAAAAAACTTCTGCGCATGCAAAAAATTAAATATATTCTTTTTTTTTGGGATTGTCTGTGTATTTGTTAGCAAATTTAATATAACCAATAAATTTGTATGCAGACAACATTTATCAAAAGTTTGAAAAAAAAAATGTAACTTAGTTCTCAAACTGTGGTTTTTGCAAAAGAACCATTTTTAGAAATGATTTCCTCAGCAGGCTCACTCACCACAATAGATATGATTTAAGCTAAAAATATATAAAACGTTAATAGGTAATTTTTATAAAAAAGTAATCCAGAATGGTTTTTGCAACTCAATGATTCTTTTCCTTTCTATATATTTATATTTGTTACACTCACTAATAAAAAAAAAAATTCTCGTTTTTTACACTCACAAGTTTTGCCTGCAACAAACCGGGCCCATTCGGCATCTTTAGGCATTCAAGTGTATGGATGAGCCCAAACTGACCTCAGTAAAATGCATCTAAAACTATTTTGGTTCGACGAGCAGAACTGTTCTCAATCTTCATCGATTCCTATGGAAAACTTTATCACAATTATATGGATAAAGGTATTAGCTAACTTTATATGTACGAGTATGTACTAGCAATATGCAATGCACGTGCCCGCACACCTTTTTCCATCCCCGCACAGGCCGTACACACAAATATTGTGAAAATTGTTTGTTTCACCAAATTTTTATATTTGCGCACATTTTTTATTTTGCTGAAAATTTACTGCTCACATAAGTTTATGGTCTGCACACATAAAAGAAAAATTAGAAGGAACGTTGGTGATATGCTTTATGATTCTTTTATAGTAAGCGGAGAATTTTCAGATGCTTGCAGTATTCACGCGATAATAGGACGAATTATTGTATTTATAGAAGAGCAGCATATTCATACAAGAACTAACAATGTAATTATTCTAGAAAATTAATCAGCTATACATCAATGTTATGTTTAATCGTTTAAACATCGTTTGTATGTGTAAGTTTATTTGTTTCGGTTTACTTTTATAACAAATATATTTTTTTAAATATAATGGATGCGTATTTATATTTTAAGACATTTTATGGTATTAAATTGAATGGAAATCCGCAAACCGAATAGAAATATCGGTCTTTACAAAACCCAAAGAAAGTTGATATGGCGAAATAGATACGAATAACAATTTATTCAATAAATATTGTACTCTTCTTGTGTATGTTTGCAAGGCTGCTAGATTTCTTAAATCAACTTCAGTTTGTGTTCGAGGGAAAAATAAATATTATCGCATGATCTCATATCAAATTTTGTTATTCCATAAAGCAAGCCACTTCCCCAAAGATTGGGCGCCACGTTATGACCCAGGACAAGTCTTAGCGTATTCAGTTTGTATCACATATAGTGAATGATAAATAATTAAAATATACTTTTTAAATAAAAAGAGTTTTAACGTAGTGAAGAAAGATAAGCATAACATGCAAATCCAACAACAATATAAAGGTTAAATGCAAATATTTTCTTATATTGTTTATCTTAGGTGGATAGACATATTATAATTGTTTCTAAATACAATAACATGATCAAATAAACGCAATTGAAGACTTCACCCAAAGGGAAAATAATAAAAACCTTAAAACCTTGTTTTGTATAGCGTCGTTCTACCATAGAGCATATTATGTTAACATGCCGTAGCTCCATCAGGGTGTAGACTTTTGAATTTCTGAATACAACAATATTTGCGTTATGTGGCGTACAGTTAATGTAGCATAAAGCGTTGTTCGGGTGACGTCTTCAATTATACAAAATAATAAATAGCTGACGTATTGTTTCCAAGAAAGAAGCATTGGTTTTTTGTCATTGTCTTACCATATGTTACATGTGGTTTGTCTATTAGAGAAACAACTTCGAAAGTTTAAAGTAGTAAAACATACTTTCCGTTTCTTACGCTTATTTGTATTCGGATCCTTGGAAGATATCTTTCGTAAAAAAAAGAGAATTAGATGTATTGAAGTAACCACTAAATATTAAAAATCGGTCGCATAAATATGGGTGCACCATAATAAGACTTTTGTTGCACGGGAGCTCCGGAAATACAATATTTTAAAAAATATTTTTAACACTTCAATACAGCGATTTCCAACTTGGGAGGCGCATCTTCCTGGGGAGGCGTGGACTATTGCAAAGGGAGGCGTGAATAGTCCAAAATATATATTTACCCTTTAAAACGTGTCTTTATTACTATATGAAAAAAGGATTGGGAGGCGCGAAGACATTTTTTTCTTCAAAGGGAGGCACAGTAACATAAAGGTTGGAAACCACTGCTTTAATGTATTCACTGACTTAAAATATATAACAATCAAAGTGACATATATTTGATTCTTACAAAGTATGGGATTGCATTTTTTTTTAGAGAAATAGCTTGTAAGTCACCTATCGTAAATTATACCGGACAAGTGTAGATCCAAGATACAGCGGCGACAGGCTTCCATCATTCAATTTATCGAAAATGTTCGACGAGCGTCTGGCGGGTAAACAAGTGTGAAATATATTGCAATTTATGCGCAAGCTTCCGCCCAACTATTCCTGCCGTATCTAAATTGACCTTCAGCTATAAACTATTATAAACGTCAGCAAAAAGCAGAAAACAACACTGTTATACATTGATATAATGAAAAAAATAATATTGGTTGCAATTAATCTTTTGCTGAAACGTAGGTGAAAGATTTTTTTATGAAAAACAATCAAAACACCATTCCACGCTGGTTTTATTTATTTCTTGGGTGATGATAACTGCCTACTTTTGATACAATGACCTCAAATAATTTCTATACTAAAGCACATCTAGTTGAAAGTTTATACTTTTTCAGTGAAACCGGCCATGATTATATTGCTAAATAAGTACTTCCATTCTGCTTTCGCACCAGTGTGTTAAAGGTGTTTCGATATTTTGTTTATTTATTTGTTTGATTACAAAAATAATGACCATAACGACAACTTCTTTTCAGATATTCAAAATAAAATTGAGACAAAGATTTACAAGTTAACATGATTAGTAATTTATTGCATATGAAAAGTACTCCAAATATGTAAACTGTCAATTTGAAAAAAAATGAAACACTCTTTTTTTTAATAATTCCCTAATTACTTATGGAAACAAATTAAATGGTTAGAATTTAAATTAATTTTTCGTCAGAATGAACGGTCAGAATATTCTATAACCATTTTGGTTATGTTAGGTTTTTTTAAATTTCATTTAAATTATGACTATTTACACTGACCGATATATTATGACCATTTAATATAAATTCTGACCGGAAAAATACGAGCCATTACTGATTATAATCATGATCGGTTTCGCTCATCACGAGCGTTATTTGTACAAAACTAAGTAAGAATAGTAAATGTGTACGTAATAAAAAATTGGTAATAGAAATATGAAAGGAATTCACAGATACAGACACAAAACATGTATTTTAAACAAAGTCATATTATAAATAATTTCTAATTATTTTCAATCGCATTAATAAACAATTAAGTAAGAAATGTAACTTCATAATATTTATATAACAAATTGCTTATTAGTCTCAATTGGCTTTGTATAAATAACGTAGCTTTAATTTATATTATCATCAATTTAAAAAACTCGTGATCTGCAAAACCAGTCTTAATTCTAATAATAAGTACAAGAGAGTACCTGTTAATATAATATAATGTCTATCCACCAAGTATTGACAGGGAACACGTTAAAATTCCATAAAGTGTCGATCATTAAACGTCACGGTGTGACAAGCTTAAATTCCTAAACGAAATTAAAAAGACCATCCAACTACTAGGTTTTTCCAAACACTGTCCTTTTTTTTTCTTCTTCTTTCTTTATCACATTCAAAGATATAAAGATAAGATTGTATTCAAGCTGTTTGTACACAAACGTTACATTAGTAGTCCGTGTACAAACTGGTAGCCGACATGATTAATAGGATACAACTTTTTGTCCGGGGTATGAATCCAGTATACTTCTTTAATGTGGTTAGAATAAAAATATTCAGTATTAACATCGAAATGATTGGTAAATAAAAGCGTGCCTGTTTTTCGATAGCTTTTTCGAACCTGACCTCTGCAGTGCTCTATATTCCTACAGACGATTTCATTGATCTGCACAATTGTGACTTTGTGCATTGTGTTTTCAATACTAGTTTACTCATCTATTGAAAATAGAAGACAAAGTAAAGTTTTGAAAAAGCCATTTTAAACAAAAGAATTTTGTTTACAGAAAACATTTTACATTCATGAAAATTTTACTAGGTCAGATGATAGTTTTTTTCAGATTCAAGGTGTGAATACTTAGTACTTGTGCAAGGACTTTGTGTTTGAAATTGTATGACTTTTTAAAATAGATTTTTTTTCTTCGAGTCCAGTCCTATCAACTACGCTTAGACACTGACATAAAAATAAAACAGTCTATCTTTGCAGCATTAGTAAGGAGAGAAGGATACGGCTAGGACAGGACTAGTAGTTAACTAATCGCTCTCGCTACGCCTAGTTTTGAAGGATAGGAAATGGTGGGAGGGAACTTTTTAGACATAACCCATGCCTTCGAGCAGAAATCGAAAAATGCTGTTCGTACTGGGACTCGAACCCGTTAGGTCTGGCACGGAAGCCCTATTTGTACATATGTTGATTAAAACTAAACCACTAAAGAGAAAAGCAACTGTCGATGCAAAAGTTTTGGTGCTTTTTTATAGGAAACGAAAACATTTTTTTTCACTTTTTTTTCAAACTGATTAACCTTATTAATAACATTATTGGCTATATTATCAGTTGCTGTTACCCTTTACCCCTTTTTATCAACTCATTTATTGCGCTGTAGGAAAATTCTTCTTGGTTTGATGCAAAATATAAATCTAGGGATGATTATACCTGCGCTGTTTTTTATACATTTCGGTTTTTATTTAAATGAACTAAACAAATAGTAGTAAGAAAATCAAGGTTTGAAGAACGTGTTGGGTTCTAAGTGTTCTAACATAGGAATTCAACTCGTCACATATAGTCACCCGGTATCGCTGAAAATTTATGAGAAATCTAGGCGTCGCACCGCAAAGCATAACCCATGGGATACAAATACTTCACGACTAGCTGGTAGACTTCAATCTTCAACATGATTTCTCTTGTGTTTTGGCGTGGATCAGTGTCAAATACGGTCTTTAGATTGTCATCATCCGGCTTCAAAAGTCGCTCGTTCCGTGGTTTATGAGACAATTAAAAATCCCCAGATCGGAATTTCGTAAACCATTTTTATGCCAGTCTAACTTTAGTGTGATCTTCTCAGTACGTGTAGCAAATGTTTTGTCGCCACAGTCGCAGAACTTAATTCCCTTACTAAAAATTCTTATATTGGCAAATGGTTAAAAAAATGATCGCTAATGTTTGCTACACATGCAAAACCAAATTTTTAAAAATTGTAAGAAGGCATATTTAAGACAATAGGGCTGAATTAAAGGATATTTAACAACAAAGTATTTAGTATTCTAGATTTTTTTACAACAATCCAACATAAATTGTTATTTTACATATTCAAGGATTTTTAGGTACAGCACAACAGTTTTCATCAGATTATAAGTATTTTTAACTGATTTTTCTGTCCGATCCTGCCAGTTAAAATATTATTGTGTAAACATTCCATATTTACAATATAATACGTTTTCATTAATGGTCACCAATAATAAATATTGTGTTGATCAAAAGCCAAGTAGTCCAACTTTCCTGAAATTGTTTAGTCAAATCCCTCGAAGTGTATGAGCGCATTTGTGAGATTATTTTTAATATGATGTTGACTAGAAGAGGTGCATTTTCCAGAGTTTTCCGGTCCTGTAAATTAGATTTCCCGTGGTGTCGAGTTGCGGGACATAATACCAACAGATTTTTCCATATCTTGTTGCAGTGGCGTAGGAAGAATTCATCAAGAATTTTCGATTTCTAAAACAGATTTACAAATATATTTCATTTAAGTCTTGTTAGAGCGATCACACAGGGGAAATTAACATTTTGAGTATAATTTAAAAAAAAAAAACAATACAGCAGCTGTTCGTTGTTCAGTCCCATCTTCCAATTGGGAACAGTACATAGCGTATCATATTTTAATCTCAGCTGAAGTTTTTCCATGACCTTTACTCCATTACTTTTTTTTAAATCCATTTCCGTTTCCAATCCGCAGCATATAATCACCTGATTGAGGTATATTAACAGAAGTTTTTTCTACGAGAACTATTTCTTATTCAGTCACGCAAACTCTCTTTTTCGAGATATTTTATATAAGATATTTTATAAATTGCAAACACTCATGCCCTCGAACGGATATCGATAAATTTATTGAAAAAATACTGTTCGTACTGGGTTTCGAACCCAAGAGATCTGTCACGGAACCCAACAACGCTAACCACTGCGCCACGGACCGACGCTTTAATAATCACAAAAAGATATTTTAAAATGGTACTCGTCATGATTAGTTTGTTTGCTTTTCCACCAATAATTGACAGTAAGTATCACTTAAGTCACATATAATATAATATTGACAAGAAAATCAGAGGGAATACACAAATAAAATGAGAAAAAAGTAGCATGATTTTTTTGAATTATAATATGTATGTCATAAAATTCATTTTTAGTTTTCAAAAACGAAAACTTATGCGAATCCTTTTTCATACAATTTTAAACAGCTTTGTCACAATTTTATTCTCATCGATGTTTTAAAACCTTGAATAAATTACGTGTGTTGTTAAAAAATAGTAAAGAACTTACCATAACCATATACAGACTCAATATCAAGAAATCACTTGTAATGTTAATATGATTCCCTTGATAATAAATACGAACGCCACTCACTACAATCTCAAGAGTGGGCACCGTTGATTACACGTCACCAGCGCCTGAAGACGGGGACGCCCCTGTAAAGCCTTGGGGAACATGCTTCGTCAGAAAAACAACTCGCCATCGCGTCACATTAAATATTTTAATGGAAAACTCGGAAAGGATTTTCACGCGTGCTGATCCGCCTAAGCGACCCTTAGATTAGTGAAAAATTTCTAGTCAGCTCGAGCATATTCAAATACGCTAAAAAGTGTCGAGGAATAAATTATGGCAATATTATTAATTATATCAGAAAGAGTATGTAGCGCTTTAATTTATTCATGAATTCATTTTCACGCTAAGAATATTTCATAATCTTTTCCTGAGTGGTAGGATATGTTTTGAATGGATAAATTGTTTGGATAATTTTTATAAATATTCATAATTTTTTTTCAGTGATCTCAAAATTTTTTAAGAAATTTTTTGTATGATTATTTAAATAAAATATGTATAAATAGATAAAGGGCTCTTTGTTTCATTTTTCATCAAAACAAGTTTGTTCTTGTATTTACTTTATCTTTAGCGGAACACTAAAATAGATAAAGCTTTTCCTAGTCGTGTTAATTAATACATCCTTCATTTTTTCTGCATCTGCTAGAATGAAACGTTTTCATTTTTATTTTTATAATTCGTGTAGTACTTGTTATGGTCTAGTTCCACTAAATGAATTAACATAATCAACAATTTAAATACCCTTTCAAAAGAGGTAAAAATATCCCTTTCAAAGTTGAACCTGTATTATTATTTGTTATAATAAAACAAGTGTTATTTTTTTTTAATATGTATAAGAAATAAAAAGCATTTTTTAAAAAACAACATAGTAATAATTGTCTTGAAAAACTATATAAATATTATGTACCTTATTTTTCATCTGCTTTTTATTTATATCATACTGTAATTTCAGTTTACTTACCCCAACATTGATTATTTGTACGTTTATAAATACTAGCTATTGATTATAATAAATAAGCATGAATTTACCATATAAACCGTGTTTTACTTAAAGCTGTCAAAAATGTCCGTACTTTATTGTGTTTCTGTTGTGTTTTTTTTATGTCTGTTAAACTTGAGATGATTTTTTATTACTTTAATTTAAATAAAGAACTGAGTCAGGACTCAATTTAAAAAAAAAACCTTAACTTCGATATTGACATGAAACTCTCTATAATTCATGGTTTTAAAATTCATTTTGTACTAATACAAGTATTACTTTTAAGATCAATATTTGGAGGAAAGGCATTATTTAAAAAAAAAAAAACAAAATACTAGTGCTTGTTTTGTTAAGTTGATAATTTTCGTCATGAAAAAAACCGGTTCTGATCTTATTAAATAAAACTGAAATTAGTACAAATGAGTATTTTGTTTTTTAAATATAAAACAAATAATATCGAATTATAACTGGTATTTATGGACATAAATACGAATAAAACCAATACATTTAGTAGATTTACACCAA
Organism: Himalopsyche anomala; assembly: GCA_031772345.1. NCBI lineage: Eukaryota > Metazoa > Arthropoda > Insecta > Trichoptera > Rhyacophilidae > Himalopsyche > Himalopsyche anomala. The sequence goes on from CM062829.1 coordinate 15,970,582, forward strand.
AACATTAAAGAAGACAGAGCTTGACACTATTTTTCTTTAGAATCTGCATACGTTGATTCTTTTTGCTGACAAAGGAATAACTTTACACTTTACATATTATTTATACAATATGAGAAAAAATAATTGGAAAGCTTTTTTATATCTTCGACTCTTCCTTGAATTATCAATCAATAAATATTGCATACAGGAAGAAATATATTACAAATTGAGTAAATATAAATAACGGTTTCCAAAAAATATCGAAAAAACAATAACATGTTATTAATACTTCTAATTAAAAATAAACTTTCTGTAACTCAATGTGTCCATAATGACTAAGTAAAATTTACACGTACTTTCATTTTAAGCACAAAATGCACTTGCAGCTTTCACATTTTCCCTAAAAGACTTAGAATATTCCGTTTGGACAATAAAAGCTTAAGGCATCTGCTTCTTGGAGTGCATTTCCTTTCTGTCTCTTTTTCGCCGGTTTTCACTCCGCTTACAACTTTGTATGTAATACGAATAGGCATCTCAACAAGAGAAATTTTCAATTTTCACGCTGACTGCTCTTATTTGTTTTCTTTCAGTAAATTTTATCAGAAAAATACTTTTAAAATTCCTATTTTAATTAGATACCGTCATTCTTTCAAACTACTTATTAGGATTGGCAATACGTGTTTTGCAATTAATACCATAAGTGTTAAATGTTGATAAATCTTTTATTAGAATTGTTGTACTTCTTTCAGTACTGTTCAGATCAAATGGCGTATATTTAGTTTTGCTAAATTTTGATTTAGTTTTAGGTGAATTGAGTATATAATATTTTTACCTACTTGATTTAATATTTTTGTTACTATGAATGAAAACATTGTCGTCTAATATAAACATGTTTTTAGGTCATACTTATTCTCTGTCAGTGATATTTGGCATACAAATAAAATCATGTGATTTGCAACTGTTGAGTTATATGCAAGAGTTGCAATTTTGCAGAAGATAATGTTGGGTGCATGTTAATTATCCATAGAATAATAAAAAATAATTTGTTTACTTGAAGAAGCTATAAGATAAAGTATTGTCGACGGCTTTTTTATATTAAAAATAAAAGCCTGAATGGTAAAATAATATACATACAATCACAATATAGTATATTATATTATATACTTGTATTTATATTATTTCTGTATATAATATTATTATTTTCTCTGCATGCGAAGTTTGGCACACGTATTATTATTATTATCTCCGTTCGCGATACAATTTGTCTACGTGACCTTCTGACGTCACAGCGTACGTGATTAATGACACTGCTTACGAATAATAATAATTGACAAAAAGGTCCACGAAAAGTCAAAACTTTCAAAATGGCTGACAGAATGTCTGAATTAATTTCCCTCTCTTTTCAACGATACAAATATTAACACTCGCATGATTTTCCTGTTTTGATTTTATTTTTCTACTCGTAACTATTTTGTAAGATTACTTTTAAAACATTTTGTCATATCAATTGAATATTGATTGACGGCTGTCAACTTTTGGTAAACTGGGTAAAACTGAACTTATTTTTTGAAAATCTTTCAATTTGTTTTCAACATCATTAAAACTAATTTTTATACGCTTTTTAACTTATGTTTAAATATGCCTTATGGCAATCTCACTATCAAATAAAAAGTACTATTTCTTTTTGTTGTAACAAGTGAATCTTAACCACATAGGTGACAAACCAATACTACTTAATATTTAATAGATCTTGTCATTTAATTTACTAATATTAACAAAATGATGGGCGATACCTAAAACTACTTGAAAAAAAGTATAATTAGGTCACATGAGTCATTCGTTACAAGTGTTGTTCAGGTAAGAAATACATCGCCCATAAAAGTAAACATTTTTAGCAAGAAACATTGTGAATTGGTTTATTTGATGAATTTGTTCGTTATCAATAATTTGTTTTTATCCTCTAGAATTATGTACTGTCATCATTATATTCTGCAAGTGTGTGGTTAATTAGCACAGCTGTAACGTCATGCACTTGTCTTTTACATTTCCAAAAATAAATAAAAATACATTAATAATAGTGAATTAATACTAAAAATACATACGTTTGAGACTTAGTTTGAAATAAATACAAACATATATATATCGAACTTATTTTTTTATTTTTGTGATGTTAAACAATTCTTGGTTATCAGTTTAACTTATATGAATATTTAGGACGGGCTGAGACTACCTGAAAGCAACATCCGTGAGGCCAATGAAAGAACATAAATATATCAAAGCGAAAGAAATTAGTACGATTCAAATTTTCGTTAAAAGAGGCACTCGGTCAGACAACGTCATCTGATTCTCAAGTCAGAGATCACAGTGATTTTATTTCGACTTATTATTTCAAAAGACATTCATATTTTTTAAATATTCACAAATAAGTTTCGCTTTCAGTTTTAATGTATTTTTTGTTTGTTTCGATATCAAAAATACTATATACAATTTCTTTAAGTGTAAAATTTCTGGGGAAAATAAATAATGAACTATGTTTGTTTCCCATCAATTTCATGCTGAGATATTTTAATAAAAATACTGCCTGCGGTAGGCTGAAATAATATTCTAACAGGAGTTTTTTTTCAGATTTTCTGGCAACATTATAAATACATATTTTTTCAATACTTTGATAAATGAGTGTAAAAATATACTCTTCCATACATCTCAAAGAGATGAATTTTATTTTCAGATCAAAATATCGCGAAAAAATCTAGTAGTGTGAATCAAACACCACAGCCTCCTTTATATATTATTTAACACAACAAATGATTTCTCAAATAAATTTATCAAAAAGGGAGCGTTGCGTGATTGATAGCGATCAACAGAATTTTGTAAATTATCCAAAAGTAGTTTATTTCATTATATTCTAAATTACATAATCCACTGAATATTTGTCTCAAAAATAAGCTATAAAATATGACTTTAGCCGGTGTAAGTCACATATTTTTCAAATTATATTTTTCTCGTATGACTGAGATTTGCTATTCACAATGTTTGAAAAAAAAATGTTTTTTTTTATTTGTTTCTAGATCGTAAGAATATTTAGAATTAAGGGATGTTCATTTCTAAGTCTGCAATGTAAAAACGGTGTTTTTCAAACAAAATATATATATTAATGATTTATTTTTACACAAACATACGCAAACCATTGAAAACTTTCATATGCTCAATTTTCATTCAATAAGTTTTTAGAAATTTCAAACAATAACAAGAATTTCGTAGAATGCAGACCAATTGGGGTCTGCTCTTACAGTTAAGATTATATGATTGCCAAATCTACAGTTTATTCTTTAATAGCAATCGGTTATTCTTTATTAACGTATTTTTATAACTGTTTAAATCGTTGGTTTAATTGTTTAAATATTCTTTTTTATTCCTTGTTATTTAAAATATGTGTTTTTTAACAATAATATTTTCATATTTATTATCTTCACTTTTAAAGTAATCTTCTTTGACTTTAGACTAAAACATTTCGTGTTTTAGCGACAATCCTATATTTCGAATTTTTTTAATGTAAATGTATTTTTATACCATTTTTATTCCACCGGAATCAATCCGAAGATTTCCAATATTGTATTGGTAAAATTGTAATTTTTTAGATACACTATTTTTCTAGTAGAATTTAGTGTCTTCCGCCATCGAGCAAAGTTTTCTGACGTAATGCAACCAAGATGTAGTCAAAAACTATCACAAAACATTTCTTAATGATAGATGACACTTAATAACTCTAGAAAAATTGTTTAAATAAAAAAATAAATAAGAAGTTTGTTTGCATTTAATTGATTTTTATAATAATTATGTTGCTCACAAGAAATATAAATTCATGCTATAGTCAAGGTGTATATTTGTAAGAGTAAATCTCAAACAGGATTATTTCAAAAGTAACAAAACAAGTATCATAGTAACTGACGAATGGTTTTCACAAAAAAAGTCGACTCAGATTATCTATGCTATCTTAAAAATCCAAACAAAAAAAAAATATTTTGCTAGCAAATGCGTTATCTGTGAGTGTTGGAACATTGTTTCTTTATGTCTGATTTTGTATGCCGAGAAAATAAAATTGAAGAATGATTGTTGAACACACAAAAGAAAAATAACACATTCGAGGATCATCAATCAGATTCAGACAGAAAAATTCAGCTGACTTTGAAACGTTCGTTTTTTTCCCCGCGCAAATCATTTGCTCCTCGGCTGAAATTTATTCAAATGCCATCCATTTTTGAACATGTCAGAGAAAATACATCAAAGTATCGTATAAATATCTCCACATACATTTATCATTAACTTGTATTATTATGTAAATTTTTCAAAAAAATCTGACGTCTCTGTTGATTGATTTCCAAATATTTTCAACCTTTCCATTTCAACTTTATTTATAGATAAAAAATATTTAAATCACAACAATCACAGCTTAAGAAATTTTACAAAGTCAATCAAGTGCAACTCAAGACTTCACAAAAACATAATACCCAAAATTTGAAAGGTTTGATTCCAGCATATTTTAAATTGACTTTATATGAATTTGAGCCCAAAACCTTCTCATCGTCAAGCTTATCTTATCTTTCTACATATATAGATAGTCAACACCGTCATATTAAATCGTAATATATTGCTTTTTGTAAGGAGAAAAATCTATTATTGCAACTTTGTTTGTTCGTGGACATATTATAAGCAGAGGTTCCCAAACAAAAATAACGAAAATGTTAAGTGTTTGCGCCCTCTTTCAACGAATACGTGCCCTCTAGTTTAGAAATCACTGACTTAAAAGAACCATCATTCGTATATTATTTTATCGAGTATGTTTGTTACCAACACCACCCGCCACCGCTTTACATCTAGGCTTAGTATACGTTTTCCGTGGCGTAACAAACGTGAAACGTTTTTCAATTTTGTACTGAGATTGTCTCGGGAGCAGTTGACTAAAGATGGTTTGCTTTTAAGTGTGCAAAAATTTCCTAATAAAATCTCCGGATGTACTAAAAGTGGATTTCTACTTTTCGTAGCATGCCGAAAATTTACTAAAAATTACAAAACCTATTCTTATAGCTACCAAGTCAGCGAGCCTTGAGGGTATGACAGCCAGTTGGACAGACATGATTAATTATTTTTGCTTAAAATAGATGAAAGGAAAATCCCAGGGGACGTGGTCAGGATCCTTCATCACGCCACATAAGAATGTATCTTCTTCTATCCCGCCAAACTTGAAAAGCTTGACAGTAAAACTGCTGTATTCATATCGACTGTGGAAAGGAAAAAGGACGTAACCCACACATATCAAATTTTACAAGAGGCGCAAAAACTGTGTTTTGAGGATTTTGGGCCATATGCAGATTATGAATTATACACAACCTTGAAGTGCACGGAGACTTCTAAAGTGGTGATTAATTGACATAATCTAATATTTGTTAAAGAAATTGTCTAGGAAAAACTTTTATTTCAGTCTTTTTTTTGGTTTACTAACTATTCAAATATACTGTTCAAATATGGTGATAAAAAATATTGAAAAAATTTACATCTTTGAGAAACTCTATCTATATGAAATAAATAAATATTATTAGCATCCATCTTGTTAATATTTAGTTGGAGATCCGTACCTTTATCCGTAACGTGAAATAGTAGAGTGGTGCTTATTGAACTTATATGTACTACATTGTATGTTTCTATTATTTTATATATTATATATATAAAAGTTGAAATGTAATACTTTACCATACTCTTTTTAATACCTGAGCTGTTTTGCTGCTGCCATCAGTTAACATTATCCTCTTATCGTTACGTTTACGAACAAACCAAAATGGCGACACTAAATATCACAATAACAATGGACTATAACATAAGCTGAGCGAATTTTCTCTATCTCTAAGGTTACAGAATATATCACGTCGGCGCAACTTTATTAGATATCTATAAGAAGTTTCATATACTTATCAGGATGTAACATGTAGCTTTTACTTTTGTAGCCAATATAAGTAAGACTTAACGTCAAATAGAATCGTAGAATAAGGAAAGAAAACTGTTTTACAGAATTTAAAACATATAAGTGGTGAACAATCAAAATTGATTCATAACTGAAAAGGTGTTTTTAAACTATTCATCGTTGGTTCATAGTGTGCTTTGTATCATAGTGTCAGTATATCTTATACATAAAGGAAATGGAATAACTTTTTCATTTAATATAATAATTTACAATACGAGCTGAATCTGGATGCGACACTTTGTCCGCACCCGAATCTCTTATTCTCAAATTGCTCGTAGAGCAGACACAAATGAATATCATCTATAATATTACAAAAAATCTTTCGAGTACCACACTCGATAACAACACTAATAGCTTCTGTGTATGTAGATAGATTTGTTGCAGAGTTGAGGTGTTTTTACGTTTAGTGATTTATTACAGTTATATATGTATGTTATACAACATATAATCTGTTGTCACTGTAATTCCAAACATATATATTATAATACTTTTTGAAAGAAAAAAAATGGTCTCTCCAGATTATCTCGATTACTTACATCCATTTCTGATATCAAATTCAATACAATAAAATTTAATATTAGACATTATACTGAATAATATTTAGTTAAAGTTTTTAACAGTGAATTATATGGACGGTTATTCATCGTAATATAAATATAATTAAGAGTTGTTTCATCATTATTTTAATTTAAGTTTATTTTTAAAATTATATGTAACAGCAAAAATTTAACAACATTAAACAAATAGAAGCATATTTCAAAATATAAAGAATAGAGATAGAAAGAAATTTAACCAAGTTTGCAGATGAGACAATTTTTTCTTTGGAATGGTAATTGAACAATCTTGCCCACAGATAAATCGAGACTTTCTTAATGTGACTTTATCAACATGCGTAATATTCGCTCGAACAGCTTAGAATTTAGCGTAGTCCCGTTGAATACATCCCGAATTAAAACATGATAATTAAGTAATAAACTTAATGGGTGCCCATATAGTGTGGCATATCTCTTAATCTTTTATATATCCAACCTTCGGTTGCCCGCCACGTGTGAAAACATACGACAAACCCATGAGAATAAGCCTTTCGAATTTTCCCTAGGGTCGGATCTGGATTATCAAGGGCCCAAGGCGACAGTGTAATCTGAACGCAGTGGGAAGGCTTTTCTCAGCGGTGTTCAATTCGTAAATTCATTATAAGTTTACTATCTTGATAAAAACATGACCAACGTATAAGTTTTTGGACATCTACGCATTGTTTTGTAATGTATAAATGAAAATATATCGACTGTGGAAAGGAAAAAGAACATGATCTACAGTTTTTTTTCAAAACAGTTTTTTTCGATAATCACAATGTATACAACTTGATATACGTTCTATCAAAAGGATGGAAGCTGAAAATGTCGAATTCGTATCTAAATTTAGCTTTCGTGTTTGAAAAAATAATGACTTGTCAAAATTGCAATCAGGAAAAAAGACTTTTAATTAATAACAGGTAAAGTCAATTAAAACCATTTTATCGGTCTCCATGCATTTTAATGTTGTGTATATTCAATATTTTGAGTACTAGAGTAAAACATCATCAAAATATGTAGAAGCAAAGAATTAAAATTGTTTCATCCAATGGTCATCAAACATCGTCAAAATTGTGACTTACTCAAAATCTTTTGATGGATACACTAGTGGTCAGATGGAATAATTTGAGATTTAGTGAATGTAAGATGTCACCATATTTCTATCAAACATGGACAAACAACACTTATAAATACTAAATTTATATGAAAATTTACTGTACTTCCTGTTTAAGAAACATTTTTCCTAAAGAATCACAAAATTCTACATGTTAATCAACTCTGTCAAATTAAAAAACAACACATATTATTTGGTTTGGTCATCTGAAAACTGATTTTTTTTTATTTTTTATTTTTTTTGGCAAAAATAAAATATAATACATACAATTATACTTTACGAGAATGCGTTATGAGTTGGACAACTCACCCAAGATTAAAAAAAAAACAAAAAAAGGGAACCACTAATTAAATTTAAAAAGTGAATTGAAGATAAATGGACAACATTTCTACGGCTGAAGGCAGTGCATTGATCAAGAAGAAGAATCACAACTATTGGAAATGGCGTCTCTTAAACCTTTTTCGAAACCCTTTTTAGACCTTTTATGGACTTTTCGTAACCACTGAAAAGCCCAATTTTTCGGTTTAGATAGGTCAGATTAATTCCAACTAAATAAATCTATATGTGTATACATCAAATCGTTTGAAATATATTGATGATTATTGTATAGTATATTTTTTTTACGAATAAAATATCTTTCCAATAGAAATGATTTTTGTGTTTGAAAGTGTTTTATGCCCTTGAAAAAGATTGTCAGACTAAGGCGACCGTAACAAAATATTGTTTTACGCGCTACAGAAAACACTTAGGAGAGTGTGATGGTGGGATTTTTTTTTTTAATTTCATATTCTTAGTTGAAAATCTTAAAAAGCCTGAAAACTTTTTCTACCACAGTACATATTAGATTTCCAAGTAACCATTCTTTCATTTATAATTTAACATATAAGAATACATTTTATAAATCATAATATTATTGTGTGATAAATAATTATTTTTTGACCCTGTGAAGTGAATAACACCATTTCATTAAATGATGCTATAAATTGTTTTGTTATCCAATTTTACTACTTAACCTTGCTTTTTTAATTTGAATAATTGCATATTTATAAAAACATTTGACATGGACGTTAAATTTGCATTCGCCAACTTTTTTACCGATCAATTCAAGTCAATACTTTTTTTTATAACAAGCTAATAAATTGAATTGCTTGTTTTCTGATGGTATGTAAATAAACGATGACATATGCTTTCTTCTTATTTTCGTGTTTTCAGTTTTCTCATAAAATAGATTTTATAATGTATAGTCAATATTTTACAATTTTACCACTTTTAAAACATAAGCAAATTCACTAAACAAAGCTTCATTCATTCTTCATAAAATCCACTCTCTGTGTTTCTTAATTATTTTTCATAAATAACATAATCACATTATATAATACCAAAACATTTAATTATCCATGTTCATTTTTTTGCGACGAATTCTCTCCATATTTTTTTACGAAAACCATAGATTTTTATTTGCGTAAAACATTGCGGAGCTGTTAATTCGTTTAAGCACGCGCAAATTTAACTACGGTTTTTACCAAAAAGCCGTTTAACCCAATTTTTACATTTATTTTTTATGCCCGGAAGTAAGGTGACATGGCACCCCATTTTCCCTCTGCTTCCATCACTGGGCCGTGTACGTACTTCCGGCGCTTGTTGAGGGGATGTTTGCGGTTACTGCTTAAGGGACAGAGGTGAAAGGGGAAACTGAGGTAACATAGCACATCACCAGCGATGTAAGAAGATAAATTTGACGCTCGTCTAGGGAGCGTTATGTCACCACAATCTGCAGCCATTTAATTACATCTAACTTGAAAAATATGTTTTTTTACTTTCGAAATAAATTTATTTACTTGTTCTGATTTCTAAAATTGTATCGGTTAAGTAACAGCAGTTTTCCATTTTTTTGTTAAAATTGTATTAATTTAATAAAACAGTGCATAATTTTAACACGAAAACTCCGCACTAGATAGAAAAACTAGTTTAAAAAATGAACAAAACACATAAAGTTTGATCACTCTATCCAGGGTTTCTCAAACTATGTTCCGCGGAAAACTGGTATTCCGCGGAGCCAGAGTTGGTGTTCCGAAAAAAAATGGAATGGTTTTATACGCTGCAACACAGTTTAAAAAAATCTTAAAAATTCAGCTAAGTGTTCCGTTATATTTTCCGGACTTGCGAAGTGTTCCATTCCAGAAAATGTTTGGGAAACCTTGCTCTATGCTATGCAATGTTCTTTATGAGTAGTACGCGCGCGGCCGCGAAACAGTTTAAAAACGTCAGCACACTCATTCCAGAGTGTCGCGTACTCTACTACAACCATAAAAATAGTATTTTTTATAATAACCGAAATAAATTAGAAATCAAACGTCTAGATAATTTGTATAAAACAAAGAGTTTTTTTAAATAAATACACAAAATATGTTAAGAACTTTACTAACGGCCGATTATTTGTTTCGTTCTGCTTGTTTTCTTAATGTTTGCTTGATTTTATATTGTGTAAAAAGTGAGTTCTGTATTTTTTTATGTTTGATTTTAAAACATAATGAGAATATTTTTTACTATGCAAATCAAAAAGAAAAAACACTTTTTTAGTGTCAAATATGAAAAATTATGCCACGCATTTATTGCAATGGTTAGCGCAGCTAGAGGTTACATTGACTCCATTCTTAAAATGGTTTTAAAAAAATAATTATCTCTATAAAGTATTTATCACAAAATCAGTCAGACACTTAAAAAAAGTTACATACGATAAATTCTATGAAAACTTTTAATATCACTAGAGAGCAATTTGATGAGAAAATATATTACAAACACTCACGCTTGAGATTTGTATTCCCTTTCTAAAAGCTACGTCAGTAATTATACTTTTGTATTCATTAAAATTATAACACTTCACTCACACACTTTTGTCAAATTAATTTATACTTGTGTATGTTAAGAGATACGCCCTACAAAATCATGTAAAGTTTAAACTCCACCCACATGAACGAGATAAATTTCACGTTAGGGAAAGATTTAAATCATTAGTAAGTTTAGAAAACATGCTCCGACGAAATAATTATGAATACGCACACTAATAAGACTCGTGTGAAATACTTGCTCAGGAAAATTATTCCTACAATGTGTTTTCTTTAAGAAAATATAAAAGGTTTAAGCAGACGCATGCATGTTCATTATTTAAGTATATTCTTACTTATTACGTGAATGAAAATATTGTAAACAATTTATACTATGATTTAATTACGTGTTCATGAAATCTATTACCCAGCAGTAATATATAAACAGATAACTTGACCATAGATTATATATTAGATTTTTCAACGTTCACGCTTCTCTGATTCTTTGAGAATAAGTATTATTTTTCACACAGGTGTTTGAAACTATTTTGTAAACTTTTAAACCGGCTCTTATCAAATCAGAATGTTGCAGTCAAATTGACTGAATACATGAATGTTTTAAATAATTATTACAACATGAAACAGTTAAGCCAGTTATTGTGTGTAGACATATTCCACGTAGACGTGGGTGAGTTCCTACGAATACTATTTTTTATGTATTAAAGTAGAGTTCGTCGGAGCTTACTCAGTTGACTTCTTTGCCATTTTTTTTTTCTACTGATTTTAATATTAAATTGTACTATTTTTTTTCTCCATTGTAAAAGTTTTAAATTTATAATTTGTCAACCTTTTGCAATGTTAATTAAATAAATAAATAAATAAATCATGATAAATCATGTAATTTTTTTTTTTAAATGTTGCCGCCTGTGTGGTCAAGTGGTCAACGTCGTTGGTTTCGGATACGTAGGTCACGAATCCCAGTACGGACAGTTTTATAAATTGATTTTTCAATCGATTTATGAATTTCTGTTCGAAGGCATGGATGTATGTGATTTTTGAATTCTTCCCTCACTATCCTTTTATTCCTACTCTGTTGGAAAAAGAGAGGTTGAGCAACTGAGTAACAAGCAGTTCTTGTAGAAACACTCCTGTTGAGATAAAATCCATTGCGAGTCCATATGCTCCACATTGGGAGCGGACATGGTAAAAAAAAAATAAGCTATCAAAAATTGGATTATAATCCTGCTAGAAAAACGTATTGTAACAAAAAAATTGTCGGCTTAATTCTAACATCACTAAAGTCATTTTTTTTAAATTTACTGTTTTGGTGATTTCGTTTAAAAAGCATCAATTTCATTCGTTTAATATCCAAATTTTCAAGTGGAAAATGTTAAAAATCAAACAACACGAATATAACGTATTTCTTTTTATATTCAAATCCCTTTTGTTTAGTTCCATTTTCAAACATTGTCTTGGATAATTTGTTAAAATGTATTATTCTACTTAGCTTAAATCTGCTTAAGTTATAGTTATCGTATCCCGTTTGATTTATAGCCATGAATCTTGTGCAGATCGTAAACCGAGTACAAAGCGACTAAACGAAATTGCTTCAAAATGCGATGCGTATGAGCCCAGAGTTAGGAAACCACTTTCGCATATATCATAGTTATCCGCGCGAAATTCTCCGTAGAAGCTTTCTAACGAGATCTCAGACTGAATGAAGTTAGAACTTCGAGGACAACTACATCACATATGTTAGAACATTAAAATGATAATAACACAAGTTGTAACAGAACGCTGACATTGAAACTCTGACGTTTTTTACTTACAATATTTTTTTTTTGTAGAAGCTATTCGAGTTATATTCTGGATCGAGTGAAAACAATACGTGGCATAGAATGTATACGTGTTCTGTATTTTTTTAGTTTGATATCTTTATAGCTGATTCCATTTCGCCAAATTTTTTGGATTTGAAAACGAAACAAAGTAAGCCACGTAAGAATTACTTTAGGAGAAGAAATATCACAAATACTTGCATCAAAATTCTCAGTTTTTTAATAGATAAAATTTAAAATTGACTTCACCGATACTTAAAGACAGACCCCTCCGATCATTCTTACCAACCTTGGGCTAATATTCAAGGTTACACTATATATATTAGTATTTTTAATGTTCTGATTCAAATATTTTCGACGGATTCAGCGGTAAATTTGTGAAAGTTCATTTTTAAATTAAAATAAAATCTGATATCTTTGTCGTTCCGCTTACAAAATTTGACACTTGTTTCACCTCTTTGAAAAGCATCATCAGACATAACGCTTACAAATAAACCAAAAATTGATTGTTAAGTTATAAATGTCGTTGTTTTGCCATTTTCTATTGGACACGTGGAGGGTGTAGAATACAAACATTGGTAGTACTGTAAATTTAGCCGTACTAGCTTCATTGATCACTTTTAGGGTGTTCACTGTCTATACTTGGTAGAAAGGCATTATATTAGTAAAAACACAATATTCCTTTGTACTTCATTCCACTTTATTTAATATGTCAGGACCGGTTTCGCTCATTACAACTGATGACGTTGACGATGCTCGTAATGAGCGAAACCGGTCCTGACATATTAAATAAAGTGGAATGAAGTACAAAGGAATATTGTTTTTTTACTAATATAATGCCTTTCCACCAAGTATTGACAGTGAACACCCTAAAAGTGATTGGTAGTACTAATTACAAATTAATAATTTACAATAGGTACGGCAATCCAAATGGAAATATATTTAACAATCATGATCTGCCTATCTTATTTAAAATATTATTTACTAATGTTTCCTTTCAATTAATGACTTTATTAATTTTCAAAAACTCAAAACTATTCACAGTAATAAAATTATCAAATTTAAGTATGTTTTAAACACTAAAAGTATATTTTACAAACAAAAATTGTCTACTTTCAATGTGGAGCGCATAGATAGATGTCTTATTTAGCAGCGTTTTGGGGATGGTAAAGAAAAAAAGCAATAATATTATTTTTTCTGCGGCTCATTTATAGAATCTGAAAGCAATAGGTGTCCACTATTTTAATTAATGCCTATAAATCGATTGAAAGATCAATGCATGAAAGTTTACATTTAGGAATATGAAACCAGGCAATCGAGTAAGGCAAAAAGTTAATCCGTGAGAAATCATTTGTGATAGAACTGACTTTACACGATTTGAATTCATAAAAATAAACTTAAAAACGCAATGGATTGTGTTATAAGTTTTTTTACAAAATTTGCAAGCACCACTTTATTATAAACACCAAAGCGATAGTTAATAAATGGAGATATTTGATAAAAAAGCTATCAGTAATCGTACAGATAAAATTAAATTTTACATTCATAAATATAGAAATTACGGTATTTATATTATTATCGTTGTTCTTGAATTGAAAACAACGTCATAAAAAAACATTAATATGATTCCGTTTGCATATCCTATTTTTTTAATTTGATTCGAAATGATTTATGTTTGATTCCTTTATATCAAAACCTAAATGAAAATATATAAAATAATTTACCCAATATCATATATGTACGAAATAAATAAAAATAAAAGTTTTTAGCTTAACAATGGTTTTCACTTTCATGAAAATAACCCTTATTAAATAAATATAGGATTATATTATTCATTATAATTAAGTGTGACTTCTTATATTTACTAATCTTTTAATTATATTAATCTTTTTTTTTACTATAATTTGGTTTGACGCTGTAAACTTTAACCAACCCTTAATGTGATCAATCGTTTGAGAAGGTAGCTTATCTAATTGATTAATTTCTACATCCCTTGGGCAACATACTATTTTATTTATTACAGCATGCATACAAACTGTCAAAGTCTTTGTTTTGATATTACAATCGATCAACTAATACTAGATAATAACGACCTAAAACTGGACCTATATAATATTATCCTTTTTTTTGAAATACCAAATTAGTTAATATCTGTGTACATATTTCGTTCATTGTTTAGTTAGTAAGTCTACGGTCAATGTACTTTATACAATTTATTAGTGTAAAGTTTCCAAAAAAAATCAATTCGTTTCAATGACAGGTGTAAATACGATTATACAGGTTTACACACCAAATTCATCATTTTACAAATCAAATTAAACATTTTATAAATCAAATTAAATAATTTATTATATTTTGTGATACTGTCAGTGTGAAAAAACCATTCATAATACTCAAGAAGTGCGTGAGTTTGTTGGACCAACAAATCATTCTCTAATTTTTCTACCACCCTTTTCTCCAAGTTTTTTCAAAAATTAAATTTGCTAGCAGATCCATTAAATTGTCTAAATTTGTAAAAAGTAATAAATGAGTCTATTGCTACCATCACTTCTGCAAATTGCTGTACATTTTATATGTACATATATGAAACTACCTGCAACTGCCACAAAAGAAGATTTATAAAATTAATTTACATTTCTTTTTTGTTCATACATGAATACATCTGTAAGTATTACATAAATGTGTGCGTAAATTAATACCTAATAAATAAATTATCCAATTGTTTAATTTGATTTGAAAAATGTTGAATTTAGCATTTAAAACGTATATGAACATGGCTTGTTTTCAAACGGTTCCACAACTTTAATATTGAATAAAAAAGGTTTTTTTTTCTACTTAGTTTCTTCAGTAATGCACAGCACAATTACCATTTCAATATCTTCACATTCTGCAGTGCAAGCGGATCAAACCAATATTGATAATTTTTCATTGCTAGTTAGTTTTATAATACGATGTATGGAATAATATACACATTATTAATACAATTGTCTCTGTTGGTATAACTGATTTTCTAATTGAAATGTTTCGACGCAGTAATAATAATTATTTTCAATTTAACAATAAACGTTACGCTTGCGTAAAACCTTTCGCTTCTACCGACACAAAAGTCTTCCCCATCAACTTACGCACAACTTTGAATAAGTTCGCAGCGCTTAGCGGGAGTGTTCATTATTTTTGCTTAATCACGTTTCACTGCCTTGTAATATAGGCATAACAAACAACACGGCATAAAATATCAAAACAAACAGCCCTACATAATATCCGTAGACCTTGTGTTAAACATTACGATGCCAAATTTTATCTGAAGCTACATAGAATGGAAACGGTCGTCGTAGAACTCTACATTTTGGCGTAGAATGACGTAGAACAGTGTGAAAATAAATCATAAATATCAGTTTTTTGTGATGTTTACATTTAAATGAAAACGGAACTTTTAAGTACATGTGATAACTGAATGTTATGTCTGTCTAAAATTAGTTTTATATGATTCATAATCTATTTACTTTCAAACATATCGAGGATGAAAAAGCTTAAATAGTTTATCAAAGAAGCTTAATCCGGTAAACGAGTCTTATGTATTTGACTGGTATGACCTTCAAAATCAAACCCAGTTCATAGGGACCACAAAAATTGAAATGATAACCTTTGTCATCGTTTCATCTGGGAGCTGATATGCAGGACCGAATTTTCCAACAAACGAACTAGGCTGAAAAGCCAATACAATCGATCGCTGTGTTTTTAATTGTTACTTTAAGTAAATGGATATTATAAGTAAAATCGTAAAATCTCGTTTCCTCTATTTCGTTCACTGAAAAATTGTTTTATTGTAGGGTCCGAACACTAGGTTCTGTTCTTTTATCTATTAGCTTATAACCTTTTACAATTATTTTCCGTGAGCTATGATAAAAAAATAATACCGTAATCATCTGTTTAAGTATATCTCAAAGATGTGCTCAAAAAGTTTTCAGACATTTTTTTTCAGAAGTACTCACAATTGGAGGATCGTCACGTGTGAAATAGCTTAAAGACTCTCTTCATTTCAGCACAGCTCTGCTGATATAGAACAAAAAGATGGAGAAGCTTTTCGTTTATTTAACTGGAAGGGAAGCAAAAAATGCATTTTAAAAATAATTTTACCATGTAAAATACCTTGCTGCAAATTAATTGTTTTTTACTCGTACTGTACTCAAATTGTATATCTATTCGATTTCTACGTGAGGCGATTACCTCTTTGAATGACGTTTTATTTGCCCTAGATGCAATCAAGCCAGCATAATCGACGAGGCCGATAGATCCAACTGATAGTCTTATCGTCTTAAGCAATTTTCCCCGTTCGTTTTCTATGTCTCGACATTCCCAAAAGATATTATCAGAATCTTGAATTATATTGCCGCATTAAAATTTTAGACTATTTACTAGTTAGCCAGCTGAAAGAGCTTGGCAGTAAAGTGACCTTGGTCAGTTATAAATTGGTTGGTCCAGAAATTAGGAGTCAAAACTTTGGTTTTCTTCATTCGTCATTCGGACGGTTTGCTCAATAACTTAGTGTGGTATATTGATGTATTCATATAAGATGCAACACATCTTTTCTCGTTATTTGAAATTATTAATATTGACGGCGAAGTAAGTATATAGGGTATATTAGATACTTTACAAAGCTAAAGAAAATTTCATCAAAATTAATTTCACTCGGCAACATTGTTATTTAGTATAATACGTGATTTTCAAGTTATACTAGCGATATACATGTATTCGTCAGTCAATCCCCCATATCTCACACAATCTTTAATGAAATACTTTATTGATTGATCTAGCATTCACTAGGAACTAGATAGTTTTTCTGATGATGGCGTGATTGCGAATTAATTATCAACTTAACAAAATAATTCTTGTAAAATCAAACACTTTCATTTTTAATCTTTTTCAGAGAGTTTTATAATTTTAAAAATTCAAATAAATAGAGTTTTTTTTCTATATGACACGAATTTATTGTTTATCTAAAAGAAACAAAAATAATGAACATCATTCATTTACAAACAACCAGCGAATGCGAAATAAAAATAGTAAGCTTGTTTCAAAAGAACAACAAACCACTTCAATATTTCGGCATATTTATTTGACTTCGGCTCACTTATTGTAAATATTGAGTTTATTTAAAACACCGGATAGTAGTTTGCTTACTCAGTTTCGCTTTGAAATTCAATTGAGCTGAGATAACATCGGAAAATTATTCTGTCTCAGGATGTTAACATAATCGTTCGATCTGTGTGTTTAGGACGCTAAATAGATGAAAATCTGACATCTCTACTTATATTAATCCAAAAGATTGAGTATAGAAATTGTAGACGAAGGACCATAGATAATAATGGAAAATAGCCATCAGTATGTTTAGCAAAATTTTCAATCAAAATTTAACTTTTCTTTCTTTGAAGTTTGAACAAAATTTATTTCTACCAATATAACAATACTTGAATACTTTATTTAATTAGAATTGAGGTTTTTTGGTTGGTTACGCTAATATTTAATTTCACATCGCAGCGAATTTTTTCTCCATCGATTAATTTGGAGAGAATAAAGCAATTAACCTTCAAAATAGTTTTACTCTATCACTTTTAAGGTTTTCACTGTGTATACTTGGCGGAAAGGTATTAAACACACTACACTACAATATGTAACAAAAAGCTCAATCAGTTGATAATGCTCGCGATGAGCGAAACCGGTCCTGATCAAATAAATTTAATGTGGAAAAAGTACTAAAAATGTTTTATTATTTTTACTAAACATATTTTAGATCATCTTTCATAAGTTATTTCTTCATTTATAATCATAAGTTATAATCATTTAAGTATTTTCCTTTCTATTGTATTTATAAGATAGCTGATTTAAATAGAAAATCTGTAAAATTCTTTTCATATTACATATTGAAATTTTCTGGCCTTAAAAGCTCCATAGATTAAAAAAATGAAAAAAAAGTGAAAAACTCAATTGTTCTTATTCTACGATTATTTGTTAGGATCGGGACCATTTTAGTTAATCGCAAGCATTTTCAACTGATCATCAGTAAATAAATTATTGCACGATGAGTACAAAGGAGTATTTTATATTTTTTATCTTATTTCAGAAACAAAATATATTAAAGCAATGATAAGCAAATGATTGAACTACAAACTATTTAGCGATCTTCTCTGGTAATTTTAATCATATTAAATTCAGTATTACATCGTTTGCGTTGGTTATTCTACTTGTTTTATTATTGGTGTCTAATATATAACATATAAAATGACAATCAATAAATCTTAAAATTGTTGGACAAAGGTTTGCAAAAATAGCTGTTGTTCATAGAGATTTTTATCCTTTTTAATGAAATTGTTTCTATGATTGCAATGGTAATAAATATTTACCATTCAAAAGTTGTTTATTTGTTAGTAGATACTAAAAATATTCTTACTCTTTATACGTGAACGATATGGTGTACGGTTATGTACGTGGTTATCCATTGTAATTATAGATTAATTACTCAATGTATGGATTAAATACTCGTTTTGTCACTTTAATTGGGCAAACAAACGGCTTTTTAGGCATCCCAACGGTAGCTTTGTGTACAAGTTGTACGTTAGAATTCAAACAAAGAGTTAAGAGTCTTACTCGGCTAATTAGCTTCGTCGACCCGTGACTATTTCAGAGCCAAAGGTAAAAATACCATAGGTTAGATTACAAATGTCCTACACTCAATGAATAGTCATAGACAAATCCTTACTGTATATTAAACTGCTGTAAATTTTTGCCAGTAAAACTATACTATACTTTACTATAATACAGTTATTTAAGCTGTGCAAAGTATTTTAGAGAGAAGATATATAATTTAATTGCAGTAACACAGTCAAGTTGTTAATTTTGGTAAACTTTCGTCATATTTGGTTGCGTGGTCAACCGCTTGAGTTGACCACGCAACGTTTAACGTTTGAACTCAGACATTCGTACAAACTCATAATATACGTACATCTAAAAGACATGCATTGTTTTTTGTTTATTTATTTAGTTATTATTTAATTTTATTAATTAGCCGTTATAAATAATTTATTCAAGTCATGGAAGTGAACTTTAAATAAATAATATAATTTTAATATTTTCATTCAGAAGTTGAATACCAAACTAATACTAAGAAAGACGACCCTTTTTATCACATTTGTAATATATATTTTTCGATTCTTTTCTTTCAGCCATTATTTATAAATACTGTCGGAAACTCAAAACTCATGTAAACTTTTATTTTTAAGTAAAATATTGCAACATTTTTAATTTTTATTGACTTTTATTACAAGGGATTCGTTTGATTTTGGCGTAGAACCATTTTTTTCGAAAAAGAATATAATTTGTCAATTACTTTTTATTATTTTATTGCAAAAAAAACACCTTCTCATATACGTGTGGTGGTCATATTTTATATTATTAAACAAATGAAAATTTTTAATGATTCTTATTTTTTTATTGCTTTTAGAAATGTACAAATATTCTCAGAGTATAAAGATTCTCAAATTACATTTGTGTTGAATGAATTAAATCTACTGTATACAAATTTTATTTAGAAATTAATAAGTCTTAAGTCTCATGTTGCTTTATTCAAATTTCCCGGGAACCGAGACTGGCAAAAGGCGTCGATTTCCCGGGAATTTATTTTCGGACCCTCTCGCCACAGAATCCTTAGTAGATATTCTTCACATTGGAAATACACGTATTTTAAATTCTCATAATAAAAAAATAATTTATGACAACAAATAATTTATATCCAATACATGAAAAACATATTGAGTTTCCTTTATTGAAGAAAAAATCCACCATATTGTTTCTCAAATGATTATTATTAAAAAATCATTGTAGATAAATAAAATTCTATTTTGTCACCAATCGACATTAAACTTGATTTAATTATTTCTTTTGTGTAGATTTTATTATCGTATAGTAATACTTCTCGATTAATTTGGAATAAAAAAAAATATTTTCCGAGCAGCTCTTCTTTGATAACAAACGCCCCAGGCGTGCTTTCAATCATTATTACGGCTCTAATGACAAACTTTCACCAACTCCTGCCAACTTTCTCAAGTTCCACTTCAATTATAAATCGAACTTATCTTTGATGTGACTGTGAGCTTGCAAATTTCTAAATTGCACTAAGGCTTCAAGTGATTTATTGACAGATAGAAAGATAGCTGTGTACAAATATCTCCGATACTGTCGTAAAAGTCATCTATTGCTTTTTTCTTTAATTAACATGTCTACATCTTATATGGAATGTATAATATAATGTCTGTTATATATTATAAATACATTTTTGGGAGTCTTAACAACTTTTAAATTAACATATTCAATATTGTTTACCACGCGAATACGAACGAATTCCCGGAAATTTATTATAGGACACAGAACAAGACATGTTGAACGCCATCCACTTTTTAATTTTTAAATGACGAAAAATATTAACTTCAGAGTTACGTAGTATATACATACTCTGCACGAGCCAAAATTTTACAAAACTACCCGGTCCGAGCCCGAAAAACTCACGCCCGACCCGGCCCGGGCCCGAGTCTAATACCGCACTTGTTACCCGAAACCCGAAACTCCATATTTTAGCTCACCGAGAAATTTGGAATCCTCGATTTGCTATATTTTTTCCCAGATTATCTCCGAAAGTCCTTTTTTTTTATATCACCGAGGAATTTAAAATCCTCGATTTTTATACTTTTCCCCAGATTATCTCCGAAAGTCCTTTTTTTTTTTTTTAGCTCACCGAAGAATTTGAAATCCTCGATTTGCTATATTTTTCCCCAGATTATATCCCAAATTCCAAAGCCCGGCCCGGCCCGAGCCCGACTCTCAATTGCGCTTACCCGCCTGAGCCCGGTAAGAGCCCGCGGGCCAGGCCCGGGCCCGTGCAGACCTCTAATCCATACATACGTTCCGTGATAAGCCGCGTTAAATATTCATATAAGACATTTCACTGCTAGAATGAAGTGAAAGTCAAATGTTTTTCTTACATAATATCAAATCTTGATAATGTATAAAATTATTGCAAAAAAAAATCAAATTCTTTGATAACTGATTTTGATTTTTGGTTCATTTGTTATGTATTTCTTCATATTGTGCACAAATGTTTCTTTTAATTTGAGGTGGCATTCCACATTTGCATTAATATTTAACCAAACATTTTCCAATTTCCTGGATACTTTCAGAGTTCATATTGTCGTTGGTATTTGCAGGGGTGGACTGGAGGAAGCTCGGAGGGGCTCGCGCGAGCTACTTAAGTTTTACTAAAGCCGAGGACCCCCTTGTTAATTTAAGAGAAAATAATATTCTCAAATCAAATAAGTATATAACTGCTATTTCTGATTTATATATTATCTACGACAGCTTCAGTATACACATTTGTACATGTGTAGCCAATTGTTTTAAGTATTTCATATGTTGCATAAGAGGGAAAGAATTCACTCCTTTCCCACAACACCGAAAATTGCTTTTATATTAAGCAAGCCTTTTTTCAACGTATTGACTGCCCACCGCTGGGTATATATATTTTTACTAACTCGATTTGAATGGCAGACATCAAATCTCATGTAATTAAGTATCTCTTGTGTCAGTTCTAGCGAACTATTCTGTCGAATTAATAGACGTATCATTATAAATTATCTAGCGGCAAACACAAACATATTATAATATATTAGTGAATATTCTTTTGAATGGAAACCTCTTACTTTGTATCTAGGCATAAATCATCGCCTGTCCGCCTACAAAGCGACGCCGATGGACGCTTACGAATACACAATTCCGCCCAGCCGTGAGATCATTCGAATATTAAATAATAATAAAAATCTTTATGGTAAAATAATTTGTTTTTGTAACCAATTTTCAATACTGTTGTTCTTCAAAAACAAAACACTGTTTTGTTCTAATTTCACACGTATTTAATATGATCAGTTTAGGATCGTTGTTGCTATTGTATTAATTATTTTCGCCATTATAAATTTTATTGTAAAAAATAGTCATTTCATAATAAAGGTTTTTTTTCGGATTCAAAATCACATGTATTTAGGGATATATATATACTAATAACCGTGACGGGTCTTATTCGTCTATCATCTGCTGTCATCGACACCTGAGACATGATTTAAGGCAGGTTTTCCCAGACTATTTTCCGCGGAACACTGGTGTTCCACGGAGCCTGAATTTGCATTCCGCGAACACTCACTTCAAAACCACTCTTTTTCAATATTTCCGCAAACTTACGATTATTATGATTCCTTGGTTCGCAATCCATTTTCCGTGACAGCAAAAGCAACATGCTTTATTCAGTGATTATAAAAATCTGACTGATTTTATTAGTGATTCTGATTTGAATTTCATTCAACTATTTATTTGCAAGTTTGTCAGAAGAATCCCACAATGTTTCAAAACAAGTAATTATTGTTTTATTACCGTTTTATACAACCTATTTTGTGCGAAGCATGCTGCAACTAAATCAAAGTGCAGAAACAGACTCGACTCGTTTTGTTATAAGTGTTCCGTTAAAATTTCCGGATTTGCAAAGTGTTCCATTGCAGAAAAAGTTAGAAAAACCCTGATTTAAGGAATGGTAAATTATTTTTGTATTTTAGGAACATCTTCTTTTAGAAGGCTCTCCGAACCGAAATTATCTTAGGAACCGGCTCGGCAGAGCCGGTGCAAACACATAGCAGCACACCACTGTGTTTACCTTTAATAAAACTCACATGAATGCCATAATGACGAATACAGTTACTTAATGAATTAATTAATCTTCGATATTATACAACTTTTCTTTCAACAGCATATTAGCAAATCTTCTTATCGCTCATCTCGTGTCTGTGGAGAAGGTATAACGGCATTGTAAACAAGCTTCCTCGGTTTCCCGCTGTTGTAATTTCTCGTATCGACAAAATGTCGTGGCACTCCATACATCACGGGCCGTTAATTAAACGCCCCCATCGGCATCTATCGAAGCGCGGGGAGGCTTCGTGACCCCGACGAGCCAACAGAAACCATCAATTAACTTCATTAGCGGAGACCCACACCATTGCCGACAATGTAGTATCCACTGAACTAAGAGAACAATTTATTATGTATTTTTTTATTCTTAAATAATAAGTCTGCTACTACCGGCCCAGTGGATGAAATGCGAAGCCATCTTACTAAGTTCAAGTTACATCTATATCAATCCGACCTATGTTGAAAAATACCTATAAAGTGTTTTCTTCCATATTTAGGTTTTTTTTTTTTAATCCATATCCATTTAGAGCATGTGGCCTTCTAAGGGAAGTTTTTTCTACGCGAACTGTGTGTTACTCGATCGCTCAACCTCACTTTTTTCAAAATGAGTAGTAGGGAAAGATGGATAAGGCTAGAACAGGACTAGTGGTTGACTAATCGCTAATTCTACACCCAGTTATTAAGGGATCAGAAGGATGGGAGGAGAGGAAATGATGTGAATTGACATCACAAACACCCAGTCTTCGATCACAACTTGAAATTGAATAATTCTCAAATTCACTGTGATCTGACCGGGAATCGAACCCAGACCTGCGTGATCGGTAGAGCAAGCTGCAACCAACCGGGCCACAGCAGGTGTTTTAGGTTTTAAGCTAGTTATACACATCTAAGGATTACAATACCGGTTTTAACTAAACCAAAATTCCGGTATTCATGAAGCTTTTTAATACCGAAATACTTATACTTTGATATCGAAAAAGAAGCCATTGTTCATTTCATATTTGTATAAAGTTATTCGTGAATAATAAAAAATATTGTAAATCTGCTACAGTGACGTCCATAGGCTATGTGCCGCCCCTAGGCAGAGCTTTAAAATAGCGCTCATTTGTTTTCTTTATTACATACTATTCTAGAAATACATATACAAATATAGAATTTCGAATCCTCCGCTCACCTACTTACTCGAACAAATATTTGTTTCTTATTCCATTTTGCTTTTAGATGATTTATAATATATATTTTGACAAAGATCCTCGCGAATAAATATGATCCATATTATTATTATTAAAGTCATATTATTGTTCAATAATAATAGAAAAATAACCATTACCTTCACTACGCATCATTAAAAATAATGAAAATTTAAAATGCACTTACATTATATAAGTATCCATTCTTGGTTTGCTAATTTTTTATCAATGCAATTGAGGCATTACATTTATTCTAAAGCAAATTCGTATAATATTCGTATAATATTTAAAAAATCTGTGATCATTTTCCGCTCCTTAGTAATTGCCGCCCCTAAGCAACCGTCTACTCGCCTATGCCCTCGGAACGTCCCTGATCTGCTAAGAGTTGATTCAATATTGACAGGTTCCAGAATTGGTCAGCTTTTCAATAATGCATTATTATTTTAAGAAACCGTGTACAGCGACACCTATTAATAAGATATAATCTTAAGTGATTTATTTACAAATTTGTGTAACTCAGCGATACTCAACCTATTTTTAGTCTGAACCGATTTTTTTGCTACATTACGTGGGCCGTTATACGTAAATATGCCACATACTTTACATAATATATTGACATAACATAAATGTAAGTACAAATAATGTAAAATACAAAATATCCAAAATACTCATTCATTTGCGTAAATTATGGCAAAAAATTGTTTACTGCCGTATGTTTATAATGTATTTAAACATTTTTTAACAATCTACCTTGTATGGAAATTTTAAATGAAATACTGAAATTTCGGTATTGATATATTCGTCCGGTATTGCAGCCCCTATTATACACAGCCTGCGTTCTACAAACTTATACTAAGCTTCCCAAATTTAATATTGGCTAGTGAGATGTTTAATGTCATTTATTTCGATGTCAACTTCAATTAAAGTGCAAACACAAGTGTCGTTTAATATTCTTGTTTCCATAACACTCATTTCAAAGCAAGTTTTCCACAAAAAAATCGTCAAGAAGTACAGGTCTTTTCGGAAACAATTAAAATCCAATTCTTGCGTATTATTGGCACGATATGTAAATATGATACGGAATGGAGTATCTCTTACGTAATTGTAAAATTTAAAATTATAGAATAATAACCCCAATATTCCTAAAATGGTTTTCAAAATAAAAAAAATATTTTGCGTACTTCCTAATCACTCGTAAATATTTTTTATGAAGTTTAAAAAGATTAAAAATATACGAATCTTATAAAGTTTAGATGTATCGTTTCTATTTTTTTTTTAAATACAGATAAAATATTTTTCTATAAATAATTGAAATTGTATACATAATTTTTGTTACATTGAACATGCACTATAAAAATTACAAAAATCATGAATAATCGATCTGCACTTTGCAAAAAGTCTCAGAGTCTAAGACATCAATCACAGACGATTCAATAAGGGATGAAATTCAACACAAACAAAAGGCTTAAAAGTATTATTAACATGCACCACAAATTTTGTGAAAGTCACAAGAAAAGCTTTATAATATTATTTTATTCTATCTCCCAAATTGTCATCAATAAATTACCTGAAAAGTTTCACTATACTTCAAGTAATGTGCGAGCAAGAAGAAATATTCAGCACACACTTTTTCGAATGAAACTTTTCAACGTAAATTAAACTCCGAACAAAGTTTTGACTTTTTGTTAGACTTTTGCGGAGAAAATTTTTGATCGCACATTAAATAAACATTTCTACATGTCTGGGTTTGAATCAACGTGAAGAGCGCTTTCACGCAAATAAGAAAATGCAAACATGCAGGATACGTAAGATTTGAATTTCAAAAAGATTCATATAATATTCATATAGTCACATTTGGTGCAGTGCAAATTTCGTTGGTACACACTACACAGTGTATTTGGCGAAGACGAGTAGGCGATGGTAATTTGGGCGACCGACCTATAGATACAATACTAGACGTATCAATTGCTTACTTTTTCTCAGTTAAATATATGTGCCTGATTGTTTGTTGTTTATAATAAAATAATACCATCATATTAAAATAAAACAAAATACTATATCTGTGATAAATTTAGTGCCAAGATATATTTTATTTTACTTAATATTCAGTTAATAAGCAAGTTAATATTCAGCTATGCTCTTCCGCACTCTAAAATATGATAAATATTTGTTTTTCTTTTTCAACAATATCCGCTACTTAACAGGAGCTCATAGTCACCACACGGTACTTTTAAGATTCTGTCCCCACATCTTATAAACGGAAGTCAGACAGGATCCATACGGTTTGTAGAAGGGACAAGCAGGACTCAAACTCTCTTGAGACATCCGAACCCCATGTCCAAGCCAGTTTCATCGTTGCTTTTTATATAGATTTACTAATATATTTAAAATAGAAAAAAAAATTAAAAATCATCAAATCGTATAAGTACGTGTTATCTGTGCTAATTTTCCAATTTTCTGTCGCCCAGTTGACAATCGCCTGTAGTGAATCGATCATTTATTGACGCCAAATTGTCGCACACTGATTTGTATTATTTTTCAAAAGAAATCACGGGATTTTGATCTTTGCTTTCTCACCACACAGTCACACATATCAATTTATTATTTTTATGGTCCATCATCTGAGTCCCCCGTTTTTCAGAATGAATAAAGACTTGTAAAACAAATCGTATTTTTCTGTTTTACATCATATTTACAGATTATTTAAACAATAAATTGAAATATTCGAAAGGATCACTTTTCAAAAAAACGTACATAATGCGATGTGATTTGGAGCTTGTTTCCATATTTTTTCTTTCTTCTCATTTTCGTCTCGCTTTTATTTTTGAATAAAATATTGTGCAAATTGCGAGCAAAAAATATCTCATTAGTGTACTTATGCCACGAAATGTTGTCACTGACAACGACTCATTTGGAGATTTTTCTTTTCGCTAAGTAGGTGATAATAATAAACAGAAAATTTCGTAGAAACGATGTGTCCTATTGTTATTCTGAAATAACAATCTTTTCTTTGTAATTTTCAAAGCATTTTGGTCGCTCAAGAATAATTAGAAGAGTGGGTATTTTTTTACAACCGTGTCCGCTCTTTATGTCAAACATATACGTATATATTCTGTGATTTTTGTACTAGAATTAGTTTTTATTTTACTTTTAATCTGTTTTTTTCGCAGAAGGAAAAAACCGTATGGTGTTGGGAATGGACTATTAGTTAGCTAACCGTGCTCGCCACGCCTTTTCTGACTGGGTGAGAGGGAACGTACACATAATGATGGATTTGAACACAAATCCATTAATTTACAAAATTGTGCATACGAACACCGCAAACGAATAGGAGAGACAACTTAAGTGAGTACGAATTCTTTACCCCACTATTACATAATAACAATTCTACAATTCCAAACGTAATCAAAATAACACAGCACCAATATTGTTTTTCTACCATTTCCTATAAATACACATTTATAAACATTGTTCTTCAAATATTGGCTAACAACCAGTTTTTATTTAATTGATTGTAAATAAATTATCATATTCGACATCATCAATACATTTAACCATTATTTTTACTCCAACATAAATTTTATTCCTGATTCTTATTTTAATATTTTAAAATATGTTTAGAACCGACTTCTCGTACCGTTTCAGGATTTGAAACTATGAAATAATAATATATTTTTAAACATGACAATTTATTGTTTGTAAATCGCTTATTGATTATCAAAAGATATATGATACAATCAAGCACCTTCAGTCGAAATTCCAAATTTTATAATACAATCGTTTTTTTATGTCAAAATGAATTTACTAATAGTTAAATGAATTGATTGACAAAATTTTACCTCTTAATTTCTTATAAGAATAATATCGTTTATAACATATGTATATTACACCAAATGTAGCACTCATAATATTTAATATGTTGGTTATTATCCAAATCCAAGCAGTCCGGATCATATAATAAAAATTTGGAATAAATTTGACAAACTATGTCCTTCCACCAAAAATAATTCGAACGATAGTTCAAAACATTCAGCTGATAACATCAATATTATTTTTATGGCAACTCGGGTCAAACAAAATTATTATTTTTGTAATTGGAACAAGTTTTTATTTCACTTCATAATCATATTATAAAAGATTTCTTTTTCCATTCTTACGCCTGTAAGACAAAAATATTTTTCTTGTTACTTTTTTGATGGTCGTTAAAATAATTCTTTTCGTTTGCTTAGAAATTAGATGGATAAACAAAAAGGAAAAATAAACGAGATAATGCTTTGTCTGCAGACACACTTATTCGGACTCTTTTTGGTATAAAAAGGGTATGTACATTTAGAATTTTGACAGTAATTTCATAAATATGATTACATGATTTTGTACGACAGTTGAAATGTTACTTAATAAAATAAAATGTTATCATATTTAATATGATTGTTAAAAGATTACAATAATCAAGTACAACAAAGTGAAATACATAATAAGATGCTTTCGTTTGCTTATAAAACGTAAAAACATAGGCACTCGATTGATAATCGTCTGATTTAAAACTAATTTTGAAAAAAAAGTTTTTTTTTATGCTTTATAATTATTAAAAAAATATTTTATTTTTATCCTTCATTTTCATTAAAGTTTCTTGACCTTTTTCTAATGATTCACAATGTGTTAAAGCACAATAGGGGATTCTGCTATAGGGTATAAACATTGTTTTTTCCATGTAACGCGGTGGAACGGCGTTCCGGCATCTTTTTTATTGTCAGTATTAATGTTTCAAATCAATATTTTAAAAAATGTATCTCTCTTTTTTATAACTCGTTTTAGCATCTTTGACACTTTTAAATTCTTTAAAATGCGTTGATCGGTGGTCACTCAGATGAAGACAAGGCTTCCGTGGTGGATCTCACAGATTCGAGTCCCAGTACGAACTGATTTTTTTTTCGAAGGCTAGCTGTCTTTAATATCTAAAAAAATCTTCCCACCCTTCCTATCCTAAAATAAATGGGGCAAAGCGAGGCCGATTTATTGACCACTAGTTCTGTCTTAACCATATCCTTATATCTTTACTATCTTCAGGAAAAAAGAGAAATTGAGAAACGGAGTAACAAGCAGTCCTCTTTAAAAAAACTTCTGTTCAGATACCTCCATTAGGAAGTCATGTGTTTGACATTAGGAACGGACACGGATTAGAAAAAATCTTGACAAGAAATGAGTTTCGGTAATTTCTTTTAAAAAAAAAGGCAATGGATATAAATAATATGGGTGTAAATATAGAGTATGCAATATGGCACAGAGAGAGTATGTATACCCTTTGCAAAGTTGAAGAAAGTATAAAACAAATACTTCATGTTTTATATATATTTCTCACCGAGTCCAAATTTATAATTTTGTATATTATTTATAAAACAATATAAATTTTGTTTTGTTTCATATTTTAATAAAATGAGATGAAACATTATACAAGATTTCCAAGACGCCCAAAGTTGAATTTCATTCATCAGTGTCTTCGCTTAGTATTGTCTATATTAAAAACAATGTCCATCTTGTAAATGATTAACGATCCATTTCAGTATATCCCTGCAACCATTTTTGTCACGAGATATTATTTTTTGTTCTTGGATTTATTGTTTGCCAGTGTTGTGGGGGGAGCTCATTTATCAAATGGAAAAAATCGCATACATTACTGTCGAGTAACTAAATAAAACATATTTTATGCTGACCAAATTACTGAATATCATTGCTTCTTGTAGCTATACTATATTAAAAGCTTAATTCCAACACACGATATTTAGATATCTGTCAACAACATTAATGTCAGGGTTGAAACTAAAATAGTCATAAGATTTTGGATACAGAAAAAACATGACTTTACAATTATAATTTAAAACAATTGTCGCAGTGTTGTTTGTACTACAAACTACCACTTGAAAAATTATCAATTGAACTCACGAGGCATATTAAATAATCAGTGATTTTTCTTTATTCCTTAACTAGATTTAAAAAATATATGGGTGGTAGATCAAATTATTTTTTTCACACAACTATTAAGAATTAATTCTTTTCATTTCCTTATTGTCGAGCTATTTATTTCAATTCAAATTTCTCGACAACAAACATTTCACACATTGTTCATATTTATTGAAATTGTTATACCATCTGTTTAAATCAAAATACATATTCTACCGTCACACAGAAGTAAAATATATTAAACTGATTCTAAATGTTTATTTTAACTTTCGACTTTCGACGCAGGTTAGTCGCATTTCAGAATTGCATCTTGAGCATTCTTTGTTGATCGCCATTTTTTGCGATGATCAAGGTAAATATTATATTTATTTTCTCGGGTTAATTTAAACTTGGTCAACTGTTAATAAAACAACAACCGTGTTGGTTGCAGATGGTGGCATGTTTTGGCAAAGTATACAATATAAACTATTGTCAATACAATGTACCGATCACTAACCATTCATAAAAATGTATTTCTCAAGTATTATGTATATTAAAATATATGTTGTGAGTTATTATACTAAAGGTTTAGGTTTTATATTTTTTTACTTTGTACCCAAATAAATATCTTTATAATGGACCATAGACTAAGGACTGTAAATTTTTGTAAAAGCAAAATAACAAAACCCATTGTGTGATTTATAAACAGGAGGGAGTTATATAAATGGAAATACTTTTTTCAACTGAAACTGACTCCGCCACCAAACTGTTGACAGACAGCAATTTTGAGGAAAATTGTAAAGGTGCGACATAAGATTTACAATATACAATATCACACAGAAAGTACGCTACCGCGTATACCCGTTGCAAAGTTTACAACTAACACCCCTATGGATAGGGGGCATATCAACAATGTGCCCAATAATATAATTAAGGTACATATGCCTATTTAACCAATAAGCGATCGACCTTTAGCTATAATACACAAGTTTATTGAATTCTTGTGGAAACCGTTGGCCTTCAATTGGTATTTCATGGAGATCTATACCTTTTAACTAAACTGCCTCTTATTAAACTTTAGGTCTACAATAGTTTCATGATAAATGCTCCTGTCTAAGTACATAGGAATTTCCTGAACTACGCGTCTTAAAACAAACATTTAACCACCCATTTTGTTGCTATCGAATTGTTTTAGAGTTGGGTCCAAGTTCTGAATTCCGAAGAACCGTGAAACAATTAAGTTTATTATTATCTACGTAGTCAACTGGGTATGCATAAAACTTGTCGAAAGGTTATCGACTCGCAAAAACTGTATGACGTATTGTTATTTCTGGTGTTACTGAACATATTAAAGTTACGCCTACGTCAAATTTAACAAGGGAATCGCGCGAGCCCCTTTGAGCCTCCTCCAACCCACCTCTCTACAGCAATCCATATCATTACCATCCAAACGAATAAATGGCGTCTTAAGGGTAAGGGTCACGGTCTACAGAAACAACTATAATTAAGAGAAAATATTAAAATGCTCATTTACAAAAAATCGTTTAATAGATAGAGTCTAGGTTAATAGGAATTTCCAATTATCGCAGTTGGGATAAGCATTCCTTATTATCATATTGTGATAAATTTTGTGTGTAAAAAATGAACAGGGAGCCAGTGGCGAGCTTAAGCATGGAGCTCCTATTTTTTTCAAATTTGTATCTCAACCAAAACGCACTATTTATTTTTAAAGAGTAAATTAATATTTTGGACTGTTCACGCCTCCCTTTGCAATAAATAGTCTACGCCTACCAGGTTGGAAATCGCTGCATTAACGTGTTCTGAAATTAAGGTAGTTCAGTGACAGTTTGAGAAAAATCTATATATTAATAGTCGTTAATGTCCGTCCGTCCGTCCGTCTGTAAATTGTCCCCGATTTCCCCTTCCCCTCCTCCGCCCCAGCCACGCTGTCAACATTTTTTTATTCATACTAAAGAGATACTTTTTTCGTTTGTATATTATGGTCGCGATTTCGCCTTTTCGATGACGTCAAGAAAGACGGTCCCCCTCCCCCCCATCCTGCCCCGCTGTCGTCATTAATTCATTTCTTCATTTTTCTCTGACGTCATGAGTGAATTTTTGAAATCATGACATTTTTATTTTATTATGTGTAAAAACAATTAATTTTCAAAAAATATTCTGTCAAGCTGTGGGATTCGATACCATGCCCCAATTTTCATGCGCGACGTTCGGACACCTAAACCACTGCTCCACAAGTCCAGTTGATGGTTACGAAAAAAAAACTCTATTTAAAGTTTTAGTTAACTAATAATGACATCTGTGGGTGAAATCTTGCACTAAACGAATTTGACCGTTCTGCAGCGTTTTGAGAGGCTATATAAGGCTGCTCAATTAAATATAATAATTTAATATATAATAATTTGATTAACTATTTATTTATATATATACGAAAAATGGTTGTTAGCAAGCTTAAACATTATTCCAAATATTAAATAATTTACGAGGTCTATTTCTGCTAATACGAAAAATAGTTGTTAGCAAACTTAAACATTATTCCAAAAATTAAGTAAATAACAAGGACTATTTTTGCTACTATGAAAAATGGTTGTTAGCAAACTTAAACATTATTCCAAAAATTAAATAATTTACGAGGTCTATTTCTGCTAATAGGAAAAATAATTGTTAGCAAACTTAAACATTATTCCAAAAATTAAGTAATTTACAAGGACTATTTTTGCTACTATGAAAAATGGTTGTTAGCAAACTTAAACATTATTCCAAAAATTCAATAATTTACGAGGTCTATTTCTGCTAATACGAAAAATAATTGTTAGCAAACTTAAACATTATTCCAAAAATTAAGTAATTTACAAGGACTATTTTTGCTACTATGAAAAATGGTTGTTAGCAAACTTAAACATTATTCCAAAAATTCAATAATTTACGAGGTCTATTTCTGCTAATACGAAAAATAATTGTTAGCAAACTTAAACATTATTCCAAAAATTAAGTAATTTACAAGGACTATTTTTGCTACTATGAAAAATAATTGTTAGCAAACTTAAAAATTATACCAAAAATAAAATAATTTACTAAATAGGAAAAATAATTGTTAGCAAACTTACGAGAAATTAAATAATTTACGAGGTCTATTTCTGCTAATAGGAAAAATAATTGTTAGCAAACTTAAACATTATTCCAAAAAATAAGTAATTTACAAGGACTATTTTTGCTACTATGAAAAATGGTTGTTAGCAAACTTAAACATTATTCCAAAAATTCAATAATTTACGAGGTCTATTTCTGCTAATACGAAAAATAATTGTTAGCAAACTTAAACATTATTCCAAAAATTAATTAATTTACAAGGACTATTTTTGCTACTATGAAAAATGGTTGTTAGCAAACTTAAACATTATTCCAAAAATTCAATAATTTACGAGGTCTATTTCTGCTAATACGAAAAATAATTGTTAGCAAACTTAAACATTATTCCAAAAATTAAGTAATTTACAAGGACTATTTTTGCTACTATGAAAAATAATTGTTAGCAAACTTACGAGAAATTAAATAATTTACGAGGTCTATTTCTGCTAATAGGAAAAATAATTGTTAGCAAACTTAAACATTATTCCAAAAATTGAGTAATTTACAAGGACTATTTTTGCTACTATGAAAAATGGTTGTTAGCAAACTTAAACATTATTCCAAAAATTCAATAATTTACGAGGTCTATTTCTGCTAATAGGAAAAATAATTGTTAGCAAACTTAAACATTATTCCAAAAATTGAGTAATTTACAAGGACTATTTTTGCTACTATGAAAAATGGTTGTTAGCAAACTTAAACATTATTTCAAAAAATCAATAATTTACGAGGTCTATTTCTGCTAATAGGAAAAATAATTGTTAGCAAACTTAAACATTATTCCAAAAATTAAGTAATTTACAAGGACTATTTTTGCTACTATGAAAAATGGTTGTTAGCAAACTTAAACATTATTACAAAAATTAAATAATTTACGAGGTCTATTTCTGCTAATAGGAAAAATAATTGTTAGCAAACTTAAACATTATTCCAAAAATTAAGTAATTTACAAGGACTATTTTTGCTACTATGAAAAATGGTTGTTAGCAAACTTAAACATTATTCCAAAAATTCAATAATTTACGAGGTCTATTTCTGCTAATACGAAAAATAATTGTTAGCAAACTTAAACATTATTCCAAAAATTAAGTAATTTACAAGGACTATTTTTGTTACTATGAAAAATGGTTGTTAGCAAACTTAAACATTATTCCAAAAATTAAATAATTTACGAGGTCTATTTCTGCTTCTACGAAAAATGGTTGTTAGCAAACTTAAATATTATTTCAAAAATTAAGTAATTTACAAGGACTTTTTTTGTTACTACGAAAAATAGTTAACAAACTTAAACATTATTCCAAAAATTCAATAACTTACGAAATTTCTGCTATTACGAAAAATAGTTGTTGGCAAACTAGAACATGATTCCAAAAATAAATAATTTACAATTTAAATACTGCAGGGCAGGGCTGTCGATATACGCCCCCAGATATATTTCTTTTACTATCAGAATTTCTGGATTATTCAATAAATAGGTTAGTAATTTATTTTTGACGCCTGTAAATTTTCTGACTACTTAAAAATGCAACAAAAATCCCCCCGTTGAGGTCAACGGGCTTACAGCTAGTATAATTTTATTTCACAAGTGGCTGTCAGTGAAAATATATTTTCAATATTTAAAATATTAAGTTCATATAATTATGTTTTGGTAACATATTTTTGGATTTGATTTTACAGTAAAAATTGTGCTTAAATTAAAATACAATTTCGCCG
The DNA here is from genome assembly GCA_031772345.1 of Himalopsyche anomala. Classification (NCBI taxonomy): domain Eukaryota; kingdom Metazoa; phylum Arthropoda; class Insecta; order Trichoptera; family Rhyacophilidae; genus Himalopsyche; species Himalopsyche anomala. The sequence continues at coordinate 16,005,686 of CM062829.1, forward strand.
TAATATTGATATATGTATTATGTAAACAGTACATAGCCATATCCAAATGTCTAATCAAACACACGAAGTAGATTAATTTCTTAAGGGTAAGGGTCACGGTCTACAGAGACACCTATAATTAAGAGAAAATATTAAAATGCTCATTTACAAAAAAACGTTTAATAGATAGAATATAGGTTAATAGGATTTTCCAATCATTGCAGTTGGGATAAGCATTCCTTATTATCATATTGTGATAAATTTTGTTTGTAAAAAACGAACAGGGAGCCAGTGGCGTGCTTGAGCAGAGACCTCCTATTATTTTTCATTAAAAATTCCTTTCTCAACCAAAACGCTCTATTTATTTTTTCAAAAAATATTTATTTACTCTCGTATCTTCATTACTGTATGAAATAAAGGATAGGGAGGCGCGAAGATATTTTTTCTTTAAAGGGAGGCGCAGTAACATAAAGGTTGGAAACCATTCCATTAATGTATAGCAACCCAGTCTTGTGAAATAAAAAGCTTCCGTTGCAAAGTGGACAGTAACGGATACCACATTACGTATACTGGGAATGGTTCCATGAAAGAACAGAACACGAAAAAACAGAACGTGAAAAAACAGAACAAGAAAAAACAGAACAAGAAAAAACAGAACATGATAAAACAGAACTATGACAAAACAGAATAGGGAACTTGCATAAACAGAACATGAAAAAACAGAACACGTAAAAACAGAACATGCCAAAACAGAACATAGATAAATGAGAACAAATATTAAATATTAGTATGAATTGTTGTTTATTTATTGCTTATGGTCAAGCTACATTGACAGTTCGCTCGTTTGTTTTGGATTTACTTGTATTTGATATCCTTATTTGTATACAATGGAACCTCGATTCTAAGTTTTTCAAGGGACAGTAATAAATGAACGAATAATGCGGGAAACCGATATTGCAGTAAATTATCAAATAATACCAAAAATTGTTTAATTTTCAAAAAATTCTTTATTTATATAACTAAATGCGACGTAAAACTATTTGAACCAAAAAAAAATATTCTACAAAAACGATCAATCGGGATAATAATTAAAGTCCGCTTTAATTTATCAGTCAACTGCTACTTTTATAATCTTCAAATATCTATTAATTTCAGTTTGAAAGTATTACTGTTATGGATAATTGTGTGTTAAAGCTAGTCATGGATTATTACGGAGAAAAATTTCACTAATTAACCTAAAAAAACGCCACGATTTAAAATATTTGTTTGAGAGCTTGATAATCGCGTTTAAATCACACATTTATTTGAAGAACACTGAAAAATTATGCGAAATATGAAACATTTTTCCGTGACACCGTTTTTTGTGTGATTTTAACGCGATTATCAAGCCTTCACAAAATTTATAAAATCATTTTTGGATCTAATACGATATGGAGATTAATAATTAATTGTAAAAAATATCAATACTAGAGTTTTCTAAAGATACCATACTGTCAGACGTCATGTTATCTATTGTCAGACGTGCAATGCCATAGAGTTCGCAAACTTGTTCTGAATTATCAATTTGTTCTGTTTTTTCATTGTTCTGTTTTGTCACGTTCTCTTTTTGCATGTTCTGTTTTATCGCGTTCTGTTTTATCATGTTCTGTTTTAGGATGTTCTGTTTTTTCATGTTCTGTTATTTCATGTTCTGTTTCATCTGGTTACCACTGGGAACGGTAACCGGATGAAACAGAACATGAAATAACAGAACATGAAAAAACAGAACATCCTAAAACAGAACATGATAAAACAGAACGCGATAAAACAGAACATGCAATAAGAGAACGTGACAAAACAGAACAATGAAAAAACAGAACAAATTGATAATTCAGAACAAGTTTGCGAACTCTATGGCATTGCACGTCTGACAATCGATAACATAACGTCTGACAGTATGGTATATTTAGAAAACTCTAGTATTGATATGTTTTACAATTAATTATTAATCTCTATATCGTATTATATATATTATCTATGGTATTAGACCCAAAAATGATTTTATAATTTTTGTGAAGGCTTGATAATCGCGTTAAAATCACACAAAAAACGGTGTCACGGAAAAATATTTCATATTTCGCATAATTTTTCATTGTTCTTCATATAAATGGGTGATTTAAACGCGATTATCAAGCCCTCAAACAAAAATGTTAAACCGTGGTGTTTTTTAATGTTAATTTGTGAAATTTTTCGCCGTAATAATCCATGACTAGCTTTAACACACAATTATCCATTACAATAATACTTTCAGACTGAAATTAATAGATATTTGAAGATTATAAAAGTAACAGTTGACTGATAAATTAAAGCGGGCTTTAATTATTATCCCGATTGATCGTTTTTGTAGAATATTTTTTTTTTGGTTCAAATAGTTTTACGTCGCATTTAGTTATATAAATAAAGAAGTTTTTTGAAAATTAAACATTTTTTTGGTATTATTTGATAATTTCCCGCAATATCGGTTTCCCGCATTATTCGTTCATTTATTACGGTCCCTTGAAAAACGTAGAATCGAGGTTCCACTATACAAATAAGGATATCAAATACAAGTAAATCCAAAACAAACGAGCCAACTGTCAATGTAGCTTGACCATAAGCAATAAATAAACAACAATTCACCAAAATTCTTACTAATATTTAATATTTGTTCTCATTTATCTATGTTCTGTTTTGACATGTTCTTTTTTTACGTGTTCTGTTTTTACGTGTTCTGTATTTTCGTGTTCTGTTTTTTCATGGTCTGTTCTTTCATGGAACCACTGGGAACATCAAGATTCATTTTTTTTTAATAATATAGAATAAATATATACAAATAAATTAATGACATTTAGACCGTTTTCATTTCAGTCTCGTTGACTTTTTTTTATTGCGTCGAATATTTTTGTAGCAATATTAAATTTTCAAGTAATTATGCGATATTTTTTTACAAATTCACACTCATCAATAAAGTATTTAATTTTGTACTTTTTTATTTGGTAAACATATTACGCAAACACTTTTATATTTTTACAGAAATCATCGCGCACTATTTTGCTATTCAAAAACTCTTTATCACTAGTGGCTTTTTCCAAATAATTAGTTGCCACTATTTTTTATTATTATAAAAATGTATTGCCCAATCTGTAGCTATATTAAAAAATATATTAATTCTGGCTACATTACATTAGTGTCAACTTTTCTGACAATTTGTTGTGCTGTCAAATGTCAAAATTAACATGGTTAGGAAATAATCATAATCGTGTATTAAACAGATATCACTTTATTCATTCAATTTATTAAAATGGGTTGTTCAAACACATACTATACGATGGTTGATGACAACATGACCACTGACATTATTAGGTATTAGTCTTAAATTTCAGTGAAAATTTAGGTTATAGTATTAAATGAAATCTTTTTATATCACAATTAGCTATTTTTCAGAATACCACAATCTGGAGAACATACAAATATCCCTACAAAACTGCGTGTAATGCCTTCAGGGCCAGTGAGTCTTGGACAGTTTTCCAAGATAAAAGACGAGATAAATGAAATTGAGACATTGAAACTGAAGGGATTGTCTGATATTGAAATAAAGATATACATCGATTACAAAAAAGGCCAATCATATTTAGAATATGTACATAAAAACATGGAACGCTCAGAACTCAATAAAACACTTGAGAACATCCTTGAACGAATTGGTGATTCTTATGTAGTACCCATAAGAAATAATGATACTATTAACAGGTAATTACAAAATTATTCCACTAACAAAAATAATAAAGATTTTTCGACCACCGTTGATTATATAAACAATATGAATTTACCATGATTCATTGTTAAAATTGATTGATAACTATACATCAAATTCTGGGACTGGTGGAACCGAGCTCCAATTTCCCTTTCATCTGGTGGATTTTGATGTTGCTTTCCGCGCGTAGCGTCATGGATTTACCATTTAGCCATTTACCTAACTCATTACTGTTATTTTTATATTCAATTCCTTCATCCAAACTCATCACTTAACACTTCCTACTGTCTTTATCAATCAATAAATATAATTAATGTTATCTTTTCGCCTCTGCCTGATTTATCAACAACCAGTTAATAACGGCAGAGATATTTTAAAAATCATTATTCATCAGCTGTTTACGTAAAATTACGGAAATTAACCTGAAAACCATTTCTGAGACATGAAAAACTAACATTTTAAAGTAGTTAACATGATTTATACACAACACCCGTTTTAATCAACTGTATTATGCTATAATATTGGAATCAAATCTTTCGTGGCTGAACCTGGACTTACTAATACTTAAAAATCACTATATTGTTGCAGACCAGATGATATGCTTGAAAATGAGTGTTTAAAAAAATATATTTCAACTATACTACCATAGCTTTTTCCTCATTTTAAAGCAAACAAACCACCCAATGGCACGTGAAAGATTCTAGATGTATAACTGTTTATTTCCAACAAACATTTCTAATAACACTAACTAAATTATTCCATTAGAAATGTTAATTAGGACATCCAATCAGTATCTTTTTATGACTGTGAGATTTACACTGTTTACATCCCAAAAATGCCGGATTTGATCACAAAACATAATTTCATGTTGTAACTTCAGTTTAGGTCAACTATTCCTACAATTAGAATAATATATGACTTTTTGGTTATCAGAATTATTTTTTTTCACAAAGAAAAAAAACATAAATAGAATACACCTATAATAATCATTGTTTTTAAATTTTGTTTATTAAGTCCCAAAACCCTGTTATTGGTATTTAGACAATCCCAGCATTACCATATGACCTGGATTACTAAATTGGAAGGCTTACTAACATTTCTTTTTTTATTACTTTCCAGCAATCCTGGTACATCTAGAAATTCTGACAAACAATATTCAATGGATCCAAACTTTCAAATAACTAATTCACCTGAAAAATTTAGTTGCATCACACATGAAAGCCATCCAAAAAATCACCTTGCTGAATTAGAAGATGATTTATTTGGACACCTGGATGCACACACAATACCTTTAAATAAGAAACGAAAATTTACCAGGAGAATGGCTAGAAAATATGCAAAAGACATACCTATACCGGAACCACCGCCTATAGTTGATACAGATTTTGACACGAAAGCAACTATTTCATATAATGATTTTATCAAACTTACTACAGACAATTCTTCAAATTGTATCAGTTTGCCTTCTTTACAAGTGCCTCAAATAAATCCAAATTCAAAATGGGACATTAAAAATGTAACAGATATCAAACCAACCTACAAAAGACATTCAAATATCAATACTAATACCGATTCCTTTAAAAATTTCAAGAGAATTGGCTGTTCTCCAGAAACATTGTACACAATTAAAAATAATAAAATTGTTAGACTTGAACCAAAAAATAATGAAGACAAAGAGATTTCTGGAGGTGGAATTCAAAACAAATTTCATGTTGTGGATATTAAAATACCTATAAATAAAGCCGAAGAACAGCTGCTCGAAGGAACCAAACTAAGCATTGCTGATATTAAAATGCTGCCAAAATTTGAAAAATATGAAACCGGTGATCCCACAAAAGTATTTATATCAATTTAGTTGTTGATTTATTGAGTGTAATTTAAAATTAATGTTCAACTAAAATAACTTAACGGGGCAATAACTTTTTAAAACAATCATAATACGGTGATACTTACATCTGTGAAATGAAATTAATTTTTATATATAAAAATAGCAATATATTCAGTACCGCAAGATTCATCTAATATTTTGATTGCTATTTCAGCATCCAAGCTATTATCAAAACTGTTTAAATGCCAATTGTCATCAACGACCTTCCAAGGGTATACATTAAATGGGATTCAGATTGCTTTGACACATCTGCAGGAAGTGCCCAAGTCAGGCTTATCATCAATTAAAATTCTTGATGTTATAAAAGGCTCGCAGTTTTTTAAATTATTTCATAATTCCCGATAATATTGTTCACTTTACTGTTAGTATCGAAATATTGATATTTTTCAAATTTTTTTGATACCTAAAAATAGAAATTGCATTTTCTAAATATTATAAATTTATTAGAATTTTTAAGATGTTATAATATAATCCTCAATTTTACTACACACGTAATATAACAAAACATTTATGAGGATTTTAAGAATTTCTCAGTCAAAGTATGTGTGTAAAACAGGGCTGTGGAGTCAGGTAAAAAAGAGACAACTTTAAATAAAAAACCAACTCTGAATTGATTTTTTCAAATATTTCCATTTACTAACATATCTGTATACCATCAGATCGCTCTAGTAACTAGAATAGATTCTACTAGATTTCAACAATCAATATGATGAATAAACTAATAATTTTTCAATGTTTCAATTATTTTTCTCCGGTTTTTCCGACTCCACAGCCCTGGTGTAAAGTTGTAATTTGTGAATTATTAAGTATTGCACTCGACTTAGACAATATTTTTATTGCTTTATTATTACTTTCAGTATTGTTTCATAAATTACCCATCTTTTTCAGAAACTCTATATCAAGAATATTTCAACTGCTGTAACTGAAAATGAACTGAGAGATCTCTTTGGTGATTTTAATAACAATGTCAATGTCAAATTAATGATGGGTAGAATGAAAGGACAAGCATTTGCTACTTGTGATTGTGAGTATGATTGATAATTATTTCATTTTGTATTAAAACATTGGCATTAAGATTAATTACCTAGTTAGTCGACGCAGCACTCTTCCAAAATTGTCAATTCAGTAGAAAGCATTGGTATCCTTGTCAATTAATATATTGACATGCTATGCAAATGAAAGTCTGTCTTCCAGAATTAGCCTGAAGCAAATGATTCTTTCAAAAATTGTAGTAGTTACCATATGAATAGTGGGAGGCCTTCACTTATTACGACCGCATTAAGCATAGCTTCAGTTCTGTGGGAGCAAACGACATAAGTGTTTCTCCAAGTTACAAAAGTACTGCAGTCAGACTGAAGAGAGATCGATAAAATATTTTGGATTAACAGGTGCCCAAGGACAGAGCCCATTGTAGTGTTCTGTTTTAATATACAGTAGAAGCTTGATTTTCCGCATTAATAGGAGATGAAGTACGTCAAGCTTCAAATACTTAAATTTGAATCATTCAAATTATGTACACTCCCACAGATTTTGTCACTAACGACCCGGGTTTCGCCCTTCAAATATTTGTTTAATTATTTTCTCATTATTCAAAATTTGGAATCTAAGATAGTTCTCATTGCAATTTAACCACTCGGTGAAATCTTTTTCTTCGTACATTTAGCAAAAAATCAAATTTGTGCTATGATTTCACTTTCTATTGCATTACTGTAACTTATAAATGGTCATTTTCAATTTAACAATCTGGAAAATTGAGGCTTGAATAAGAGGTTCTACTGTATTTGAATTAATAATAATTATTAATATCTGGTTGTCACACCTTTCTTGTATTATCTTGAATGCTCGAATTTTATTACCTTAGGTACAGACACAGCTAGCAGAGCTCTGCAGCAAATAAATGGAACAATCTTAAAAGGGAAACCAATAATCATCCAATTTGGAAAAATGGGCACAAGCTAGAAAACTTTTTTAGAAGTCTCCAATTACAGGAAGAACATATTTCATTTAATATTGGATCAATACAAAATATAATACCACAATGAAAAATAATATATACCTACATCAACCTCAAAGAACTTCATGGGACACATCTAGGGGAAACGTTAGATACCAAGTCCTATAGACACAATTCATCCACATTATAATTACTGGGATCAATTTTTGAGGACCAATAGTAATGATAACTTTAAAAAATAATAGCCATATCACATTCTTCGTAACAATAAAATTTATTGTTTAAAAAAATTGTTACATCATTACTTTCAATAAAAACACACATTCAACACTTTTGTTTTTTGAATTGTTAAACCGTATCTATTAAAATAAAAAATATTCTCCTTAAAAAGTTCATAAAATGTGTCAATCTTAACCATCTAAAATTTTACTAATTCTAACGTCACAGAAATTATATAAAAAAAAAGAGCAAAATCATTTTATGCAGACCATTTCCAGTGAATTTAAAAACAAAAGTAAATCATTTGCTGAATTGCATAAATATGACAGGTTATTTTAAAATTACATTGAGTACAAAATTAGACTCAGACTTTTCAAATCAAATTGCTTTGAAATTATAATATTCAACGCCACCCATATTATACTATGTTTGATAAAACAGCACACCATAACTCGCACGTGGATAATAATGATAATTATCTTAAAGCTGATGCTTTTATTCCGGTTGACTTTTCTCTTGTGTTGCAGCAGTAGTATCCCCCTTGGCATCTAAAATTAAGTCACATTCATCAATGTAATTACACTTTTTAACAGTACATAACTCAATCGAGATAAAAAAATAATTATAACATATCATCGGTAAAAATCACAGAGGAATCCAATGATAAAGAAGTGGGTGATTAATATGTAGTTAAACTTAAAATAAGAAATATTTAAAAACAATCATGATTATGAAATCAATAAGTGCAAAACCAACCTGACGCATCTCCAGTATTGCCAGCTGGCGGTTGATGATGCTGCGGTGGCTGAACTAAAGGCAGCGGTCCAGGTTGTAGAGGAGGTGCAATTCCATGTACACCGTGAACATTCAATCCATGATTACCTAGTGTGATAAATTTGAAAAGATATTGAATAGGCAATAATTTTATTACATGTCGAAATAATCCTTATTTTCATCGCTAGAAATTGTAGCCAGGCAAAATTTTTCTCATATTACCAAACAACTAAAGCTGCATACGCTACTTCAAAACAAAGAAAAGGTAAAATAAATTATTCAATATTGCATTGTCATGACGCCTCTGTGGTTAAATGATATATTTAAATTTAGCAATCAGACTACTGTTGTGGGTTCAAGTAGCGAAATGGTCAATTTTAGATTTTTGTAATCTAAATTTTAGTCTTAGGACATACATAGGTGTTTGTGGTGTCATATCTCAATCAATAATGTAAAATTTCAAAAATATTTGTCCCATTGGCAATATAAGCTGTTTCAATAAAAAAAAAAAAACTACAACAATCGAAAAGGTCATTTTATGTATGGTTTAAATTACAAGTTGGGCTTTACGCCAAGTCTTCGACGTCTTTTGTTATCATGCTCACGAGGTTGAATCATAGTACGGGAGGTTTCATAAATTGATTTATGTATTTGTGTTTGAAGGCATGGATGTCTGTGTTAAAAATTCCTTCCTGCCCATCCAAATAAAAAAAAACAGAGCCCGACAAACTTAAAAACTTCCCAATAACCTTATCCTTTTATCATTACTCTGTTGGTAAATAGAAGGTTTGGAAAATAAGAGCAACTGAGTAACAAACAGTTCTCATATTAAAAAATTTGTTGTTAAAAGCTCCATTAGTCCATATAACGTACATTGGACGTGGTCACAGATTTACGACATCGACTCTAATCACTTATCTAAACATATTATATTTCGGCTTTCATAATGTAAGCAAAGTTTGTTGGCAATCAAGTGTGCTGATGTCATGATGCTAATAGGAAACCCCTAGCAAAAATTTTGTTGTGAAGTAAAAAAATTCACCTAAGATGGGGCCAGGCCCGGGACCCAATGGAGGCTGCCCTTCAGCAGGCGGCATCTGCGGTGGATACCCTTCGTGGCCGTGCGGAGGTTGGGACAAAGGCGGCGGATAGCCAGGCTGAAAGTGGCCTGCGCCATAAGGAGGACCCGCCGGAGGGTGAGAGGGGTGTGGATGAGGAGGTGGAGGATACTGTCCGTAATGGCCATGATGTCCTGAAGGGGGTGGGTAGTGAGGGTAATAGTTATGTCGAGGAGGTGGGGGATATCCGCCGTAGGGCATCATTCCTGGCATACCTAATGGGAAAGATAATTTATTAGTGACTAAAAAGAAATATGAAAAATTACCGGTTCACAGTTTGTTAAATGAAATCGTTATTTAAAAAAAGGTCTACAACAAACAAATTTGAGTTGACTGTCATTTTGTGAGACATTGAAAATTGGTTCAATTTCAATAAATTACGATGTGAAAGTTAATTCAATTCTTACTGTAATTAAAAATTAATCAACTGTATTCTTTTTTTTTCAATCACCTTGAGGATGTGGACCTCCAGGTTGTCCTGGTCCGTGCTGAAGAAGCATACCTGAGATTTAAAAAAAAAACAAAAAGTGAAATAAAATATCTTCTCTTTTAAAATTCAAACATATCAAAGATTTACAAAATGTATTACCAGCTTAACGCCCGCCCGTTTTTTATAGAATTTCACCTGGCGGCAGGGCAATTTTGCGAAAAATTCGCAAACAATTGTATTTTTACTAAATTCACTATAATTTGTAAACCAATTGAGATATCTTTACCAAATTTAATTTTCTAGCTTCCAGATACTTTGCCGCATAAATCAATGCCATTTGAGCAATGGTTCTTCATCTGTATATTGCATATTTATGTTGTGTATTGAAAAAACCTCAATCTACTAAAAGATCTTCTTTTAAAATATGCAAAACCTACTTTTTCACATTGTTTACATGTACATACTATAGAAAATTTATATTTTCAAATAATAATACTATAAATTTACATTACTATAGCAAATTTATATTTGCTATAGTAATGTAACATAAAAGAATATATTTCAAAGGAATATTTTTTAATTTATTTCGTAAACATAAGTTGAGAACCCCTGTCACTAAGTTTGAATAGGTCATAATATTATCAACCACTCGTTTAAAAATTCAAAAATTGTTTTCGGCCGTCATAAAAATGCAGCAACGCACGCCCAAGCAATAAATCACTAAGCAATTCGAAACTGTAAGGGCCCCGCCCCAAAAATGCATCTGGACGACAGGATACCCTGCTAATATTACGTATGTATATCGTCGCTAATCGGGGAAAAAAACCAGACACGATTTATAAATCAAATATTTAAACAGAACGTAAAATAATATTATGAAAAATCACATACGAAAAAAAAAGTCTACCGTCTAGGGGTGTTTTTTCACGAAATAGTTTTGCATAAAAATAATTTATTTTTTGTCAAATAATGCGTCAATATGTATACTACCATCTCTCCTTAACATTCGAAATCAAACTCGATCCTAACCAAGTGATTTTTTAATATAATGGAATGTATGACGTAGGACGCGTATATGCGTCCACGGTCCGCAACCGTTGGATTTCAAAGACTTAAATACGCGTCCACGGTCGTTAAGCTGTTAAGCAGTCATCAACTGTACATTTTTTTTTAATAATAAAACTCACCATGATGCGACATCGCCTGTATGGGATGTGGCTGCATTCCCGGTGGCAAATGCGGACTGGGTGAAACAAGGGGTGGACCTTGCGGAGACAAATTTTCTGCGTCAGGCGGTCCTGAAGGGGGATGTGCAGGAACCGGGACAGAGCTTCCGATCGGAGCACCGACTGCGATCGGTTCCTCTTCCATTTTATCATCATCTTCCTCAAATGGCGAAGGCTTTGCAGATTCTCCCTCATTCGGTTTGTCAGTATTCATTTTATCATCGTTCTTTTCGTTTTCTTTTTCACTCTCGGGTTGAACAGCCGGTTCGATGTCCATTTTTTCTTGATTATGTTTTATTGATAGAGATTCCGATTGTGCTTCTTCGTTTTCTTTTTTCATCTCCGTCTGTTCTTCTTGATTTTCTTCTATTTTAGTTACATTTGTTTTAGAATTATCAACACTTATCGCATGTTGAGGTTCTTTTATGTCTTCTTCTTTCGGTTTATCCATATTTTCTTTGAAAGGCTTATCGATGGCATCCCGACTCGATGCATGACCTTGAGGCTTCTCGAGAGCATTGGTTTCATCTAATTCTTTCTTGACAGGCTGCCCTTCTTGTTCCATCGGCTGAATGAAAAGTTCACAATGTGAGAAAATGTTGTAGTTATTATGACATAAAATTCATTCAAGAGCCATGGGACATTTTAACATATAATTAACAGAATTAGTCTGCACAACTAGGGGTCATTTTCACAAACACTATTCACATGCATTTAAATGTTCTATTATAGGTTAAAACCATCGAAAAACAGTATATTTGTACAAGAGTGAGCGTTCATTTCTTGGAAAAATGAATTCCTATCCCAAATCAGGCTATCCTATCCAATAATCCCTTCATGACCTTTTGATAAAACAAACTACATATAAAATAAGTTTTGCAAGAATGGTTATGAGATGATCATAAAATAATGCCCGTGGTAATTTTTACATACTATAATATACATACATGATCGAGATTACACTTCATTTGATTACCTAACCAAGAATTTAGCAAGGTAATTAAGTAGTATACTTTTGTTGAAACTATTATCCTAACCAGGCTTACGATGAGTTATATTATTTAAAATAAATATATTGATGTGAAATTAAATAATAATACTAAATAACTGGTCATTTAATTTTAGAGATGTTTCATTTTTTCATTTAAATAATAACTAATGGCAATTATTTTAATAATAAATCATTTGTGTAGAGAATTAACTTTCTTTGATGATCATGATCAATGTTGAAGGATTAATTCACCCGTCGTGCATAAAAAAAAGAAAGGCATAAGTGATAATATGGTGTGTGGTGGTTTGCTAAAAGCATGTGTGTGTGATAGAAAAATAAATGAAATAATCAGTCATGTAACAGTATAATGAACATTTTTATAAGGCATAAAAATAATGTAAGCCTCAAATAATAGTAAGCAATAAGTGTATCGGTTTTAACGACTGAACACATGGATTAAAAATATTATGATTGTGTTTGCGTTGCACGGAAAAAGTAAAATAATCATTCGGGAAGTCTAAGTAAAGTTATTTCATTTGTCCTTTACCTGAATGTAGTGAAGCACGAGCATCTGCTATGGGTGCCAGATGCACGCGTGAGAAACACACAAAACAAATTGCACAATCACAATACAAGAACAAACAAATACTAAAAAGGCAAATTGGCTCTTGAAAAATGGAGATGGGACGTTTAGCGTGATTGAAATCATTCTAACACAACAAAAATTCATAATTTGAAATCATTTTCTTACATCTCTTATCCAGCTAAATTATTTTTGACTAAATAGTAAAAAATATATAGACGTTAAGGTTTAAAGGTTTACTTTTTTCACCCAATACATGACAAGGATAGTCCTACACATGTTTTCATATTATATTTCTTTAAATAAAAATGTCATCGATTAACGATAACGACGACGATTTTATTAACTCCAAAATTAATGGAATTATTCCCAAAGCCTATTTAGGTAGATTTTGTTTCACAACGTATTTCAAGTTAATTTCACTATACGTCTTAAAAAGCAACTATCTATGTGACCAATAGCAAACAGTATAAAAAAAATTATGTGCCCAAAATACTTTACCATTAATAAGGTCACCTATTTCATATTCAGAAAACAATAGAATTGCATCATTTTATATATTCACACAGGAAATCATTTTAATATAAAAGAACACCCAAAACTCACACTGCTTTACTGGAAACTTTCATTTAAGACAGTATTATCAGTTGAAAATTTAATTTAAATCGAAGGTCGGTGATTCAAAAAAAGGTTATTATGTCCTCCGACTAGATACGGATCATGTAAATAAAAGTCACCAGCAAAGAAAACAAACAAGGTAAGCTGAAGACCAATTCTCACCTCGTCAGTAGTTCCGGGCGTTTGCGATTGGTCGGGCAGAGTGGGGGCGTTTGGGAGAGGAGCAGACGGCGAGGGAGGAGGTGGTGGCACTGCAGCCGAAGTCAACGGTAGTGTCGGTCCACCTCTGCGCAGGACTTCCATTTGACGTTCCACTAAACGTGCAAATGCCTCTTCATCTACAGCAGGTTTGCAGTGCTAAATACAAACAACAAACACTTTTATGGTATATAGAGAGCATGAAATCAATCGTTATATCATGATATCAACAATAGTTCATTACATAAAAGTTACATAAAATATAATAGTTACATATTACATAAAGCTTCTGTTGAGATAAACTCCATAAGGAATCCATTTGCTCCACATTGGGAGCGGACATGGTAAAAAAAAAAAGAGTTATATCCTTAGTATATATATTATCTTCTCTGTAATTTGATTTGAGTTAATTTGATTATGCTAGATTTTATCAACTATACGAATGTTTAAATATAAGTCACTTGATAATTTGTCTTAATTATAAATTAACTTTTTATATCAATATTACAAAAAAAACTTATGTCTTTTACCTTTTTCAGTTCCTCTTGAAAAACATCACTGGTTTCTTGAAAACGTCTCTTCTTTGCTTCAAACTTCTCTTCAATCTGCTGCAATTCTGTCTCCAATTTTCTTTGATGCATTGTCAATGATTGCACTTGACGCTTCAGGACCTGTGATCAAAAAAGTATTGGAGTATTTTCATCAAAAGAATAGCAACTACTTCAAAGAGAATGTTTTTCTACTTTTTTTTAACACGTTGACTACTATGCATGTAATCCACAAAAACAACACTAACACATCACATAGGGTCAGCATTACAACGAGATTCGTACGGTTAGGTTAATTCGGGTGCTTCAGTGTGCATCAGTGTAAAAGTATGATATTTGAATTTCATAACGCAACATCATGTAAAATTACTTATGTAGAATCCTACAAATATCTTGTTTTCCAGATTTTCAAAATTACTTACCTGCATTCTAGCAGTGGTCACAACAGATCTCACGTCAGGAACAACGCTATCAGAAAATATTTCATTGATGAGACGGTGATTCCTGAGGTAGCGAGCATAAGCTATATGCTTCTGAGACAACCCATCGTCTTGATCTGAAATTCAAATACTAGCCTGATTCAAAAACTATAAGTTCATACTGCTGCATTAATGATTAATGAAATTAATACATGTAAGCCTTCTGCAAAAGCAATTTTTGCTGAAATACTTGATTTATTATGACAAGTGTCAAATATACTATGTGACAAACATAAGTTTACAGGTTAATGCATTTTAATAGTTATATCTGAATTTATCATAATTTGTGGGTATCAGTGCTGGCGCTAGTGCAGGTGGAGTAGACGACCGCCTGCAGCGGTAAATCTGGGAGACAAACAAATGTTTAGCGCTTAAGGATTTTTTTAACTCTAGGGTGGAAAAATACAATCTTGTCTTGGGCGACCAAATGCCTAGTGCCGGCCCTGGTGGGTGTATTATATAATTTCAAGACCAATGAATATTTCTTATGTAGCTATTGTGTAGCAAATGTTGGATTCCATTTTAAGAATGAGTACAAGATAATTCATGAATATTTCATATCTTACATATGATAGCAAAAAACCATTTGGATGTGCTCACATGGCAAAGTTTATGGTACTGAACTCACATTTAACCAGATTCAAATGTTTGCTTAAGCACTTATTTTTAAAAAAGAAGTAAAATTTTATGCTATTATATTCAATATAGCGAGAACATTAAGTCTCGCGGCTCGGAGACTAGAAAATACTTCTCTGCCGATGGGGGTCGTTTAGGAAACCCAGTGGTGTCCTCATTATTGGCCTTATTCTTATGAATTTCAAAAAAAAAATAGTCCAAGGGCTTTAAAATATTTCTCTGCATCATTCCTCATACATTTTTTTTGAAAATCTGTGGTTTATTAATAAATAATCATATTTTAAGTTGCGCGTAAAAAAGACGTCATTTCAGTACAAATATGTATTTGCAACTGACGCGTTCAGCCTAGTTATCTTACGAACGATCGTAAGTAAGCGGGCGCTTACCTCGTTATCGCATATTTATATAAACTACAAAAGGTCCAAAAAACTATGATATAAGAAAACCTTAATTATAAACATTGTATCACCCATATTAAAATAGATATTTAAGAAAATGTGGGTATTGGGGTCGCATTTCTTGAGCTTAGAACCGGAAAAGTTAAATTGATTTTGATTTATCAGTGAATATTAAAGCCAAAATCATGATACGGATGATTAATCAAATAGCAACAGGCACGTATGCTATAGTATCAAATGAAACACTACCTTCTTCATCTTCAGCAGGCTGAATGTCAATTCTCCTGTCTTGGTGTTGGTTCTGTTGAGCCTGTTGGGCTTTGGCTCCACCTCCAGATCGGCCTCCGCCGCCTCCTCCACTTCCCGTTTCTTCCCTCTCTTCTAATCCTCCGACCACTGACAGTTTTTAAATTGTCAGTAAAAATGAAGGAAGGAAATTTACGTGTATAATGAAGTGTGTTATTGTGAGTGATTATGTAAGTTTTAATTAATAATTTTGATATGAATTAGAGTTAAGTTTAAAGAATAATCGAAAATAAGAATAATTAATTAAAAAGTATCATTGATAATAAAGTGATATAAAAGATTTCATTAAATTCCAATTATTTTTAGTGAAAATTTTGTAGATTATATTTGCATATGAAAATATGTATGTGGTGTGGTGTTGTTATAAGGGAGAACGATGGTGGGCACAAGCAGGGGAAAACAAAAAAAAAACCATTAGATAATATAAAAAATAATGATCATGACAGTGTCTGAACTGAATCCATAGATAAAAAAAAACAAAGAAAATACTGAACAAATAAAGCAAAATTAAGGATGAATTAAAATTAATTTAATTTTACTTTTTATTTGAATTTTAAAATTACTTACAATAACTAGAGTCCTCCAAGATCAAAGCATATATTAAATTGATAATTAAATTGAAAAATTGAGGGCATTAATGAGAGAAATTAAGTTTTCGTATCAAGGTTTTAAATAAAATATTGCAAAAGATTTATTGAGGTTAGAATGTCATTCGTAATGCTTAATTATTCATGGTCCATGCATTTATTATTGAGTTATAAATCACACATATATTATCAATGAATAAAAATCTTATTGATATAATATAGTATGAATGTATAAAATGCATGCCAAACTTTGTTACATTACACAGTTGTAAGAATAGACAATAAAATGGAAAACAAAAACATATTGGGCATGAAAAAACATTGCCATTTTGCTCTGTACTACGTAGGCATATAAATGCTTTATAGACATTGACACATTTGACGTTTATATGTATTTGTCATTCAACGTTGTTTGTATAAAAAATTACGACTAATGTAAATACAATATTCAATTACTTAATATTGATGAAATTATTTTGCAAATTTTGATCAAACATCAAACAAATAAGATAAGACAGAATTGTTTCAAATTCCAAAAAATTTGTGGTATTTATGTTAATGTGCGAGTAAATCCAATATGGATATGGCCGAAGACGTTAACATTTATATCATACTCTTCACACACTCAAATCAAAACTTTATGATGCAAAAATAAATGACACAGAAAGTAACATCAATAATATCAATGATTTTTTTTTAATAAAACAATAAAGTTTATATGTAGCATTTATGTTATCAAGTGTAATCGTAACAAAATTTGACATAAAGCAGACTAAATTCAATACTAAAATAAAGTCACAGTTTCACAGAAAATGAGGCATTGATAGACATAATGAAAAGTTTTGTTAGTCAATTTCATTGGGCAGTCTCCAAGATTATTAAATAGCACAATATCCTGAGACTAAAAATACTGTTCAATAATTAAGCGGGATTTTAGCATTTATCCATACAACATGAACATGTTTATTTTTCAATTGAAGTGTTAAAAAAAATTGTGACACATTATCATAGAAGTTGTGGCTTTAATTGAATGAATTAAGAATGTGACTTGGTAGTAAGTTTGATTAATATATGTTAAATAATACACAACCATGAACATATTATATAGGCAGCATGCATGGAAAAGGATGGAATACGCAAAAAAATATACAGTAATCAATCATTACACCAACAAATATACTAATTCTTGCTCATTTAATTGCATAAAAAGTGAAATCCCAGTGTTCATAAAATGATCTTTTAAAAAAAAAAAATAGTTTGATTTTTACCAAATTATTAATAGATGAATCTTTTTAGTGTTCAACAGATATGCAAGAATGACTGTTTCATTAATTAGGAAAATTTGCAGCATTATCTAAAACAGAATAGACAAATTTCAACAAAAATGTTTGAGAAATATTCTTTTAGGATACAAATGTAAGAAATGCAAGAATTGTTAGTTTACTAGTATTTATTAATTCATTTCTATCAATATATATATAAAATGGAAATGAAAGATCACTTTTTATGCAGTAAACTGGGCAGTGCTAAAAATTAAATTAAAAAAGTATGAATACTGAATCATTAATAAGAAGCAGGGCGGGCTGGAGGGGCGCGCGCAACACTTACGCTTACCAGCTGCTTTGTTCTTTGCGGCGATGTACGCGAGATACGCCGGAGAATTGTGATAAGCCTTCAGGCTCTTCTCATAATCCAGCTGGAAAACGTAACGCACCGGGGTCGTTGAAAGGGTGTTCACAGTTGTACATGTGTTTAGTGTTTATTTTGCGCACACCGCTACGCAATGGGATGGTGTGAATTGTGCCGCAGATTGTGATTGGTCATGGACAATTGATGAATAACAATTTCGGAATGTAAACTATCAAAATGTTGCTAGTTAACCATATTATATTAGTCCACATGTAGTCCTATTCTCATATTTATTAGTGTTCAGACACTAATAGGACCCTCTCATAAATGAAATACACCACGGTGAACATAATAATTTTTGTATTTGCTCCATATACTTTTTTTGGGTTAGTAGACTTAAAAATCACGAAATAATTGTGACTATCTTCATGGCTGTTATAAATCAATCTTTCAAACATAAACAATGTTCAATGATGTCAACGACAATTTTATGTAAGTTCACTCATTATATGTATTAGAACAATTCTAATAATACTTCAACCATTTAAAAATAGCAAGTTAATTGTGACTGTTTCAAAATTGCCTCTTTCTAACACATTTTTTGTGTTGTTTTAAATATTAGATGAAGCATGGTGACTGTCAGATAGTGAACTTACATTGATATAACTCTATAAATATAATCAGTCAATATGAAACATAATAAAAGCGTACATTAGGTCTTCAGATATTTAACATTTGGAATATCTAAACACAATTCAAAGTAATAACTTACCTGAAGCTGTTGACTAAGGACATCACTGTCATTTGACAGATTGATTAATGACAGCAGTGAACATACTCGCAATTATTTTAATTTTTTAGTTTTACCAATACAAAAATTATCATGTTCGCCGTAAGGGTTTTCTCAAACGGCTCTATCAGTGTCGGACACTAATAAATCTGAGAATAAGATAGATGGTACCAATGAAAATAATTAATAATTATTATTTGAAAATATTTATGATTGATAAAAACCGATTTAGACATTTGTGTTACAACAACTTGCTCCAAGTTCTGGACCAATCTCAACCCTCAAATGTCAGTGTTATGATTTTCAAATTACGTAAAACTTTTACAGAATGATTATAAAATTTGGAATAGACACCAAATTCAATATGCCAACGTTAAAATGTGTAAAAGTAGTTTCTGATTTATTAAATAAATTGAAAGTCATACACACAGATTCTGAATTATATACAGGACGTATAGTATCATATAATATTTTCACTATATTTATTGCCATCATAAATTTATATTTTATTTCGTAATATTCCTCAATTTATTTCATGAGCATCCACATAGAAATGTTTTATTTATGCGGTCACTCTGGATAAATTCAGAAGAATTACTGGTGTTAATAAAAATGTATTTGTATACTTTAAACCTACAGTGGAAAAAAGCAATGGTGTTCATAAAATGACCCAGAGGAATTGTCCAAGCAAGGAGAGGTTCATATTAGCATTGGGAATATCATCTTCCTACCGGCAAACCTTTGGTGGAATCTATTGGCAGTCTTATGCAACACACACCACTCTATAACTCCGCATCATTTCAAAGCTTCACAATTTGAAATAAAAATTTACAATAAATAGTGTCAGTGGAATAATAAAATAATAGGAAAATAATGTGACGACAACACTATGATCGGAATAAGAAAGCAGTGTAACTATTAAAACTGTCAACAGATCCCTCTGCTAGTGACCACATTGTGGCAGTGCTGTGCTAGTACCTCTGTTCTTGAACGCCATCCATTGAATATAGGCCGGAGTAGCATGGTAAGCCTTCATCAACTCATTATATTGAGCCTAAGATACAGAATATTTTCAGTAATTTTGTTTCTAACATTGTAATTATATATCTGTTATAATTTTTTAAATGATTTTGCAACATAAATGTTTATTTTTTCAATGGTTGGATCCTAAAAATATGTTTAACTGATTCATAGTGGGCTTACTAGTGGGAAGGTCTAATTTTAAAAAAAAAAACTTTAATAATTGTGAACCAAAATATTGCATCATGCTTGCCGACCGATTCTTTTAATTTTTAGTCAATTTGAAGTAAAATATATTAAATTTTTTTAAATCTAAACCTTCGAAAATATTACTAATGTTATTTTTCTGTTAATAAATTAACATATACACCTGAATGTAAAGTTGGGTTTTTTGACCCTTGATTGATATCTATACATCAAATTCTGGGGCTGGTGGAGCCGAGCTCCAATTTCCCTTTCATCTGGTGTATTTTGATGTTGCTTTTCTTTTCTTGATCTTTTGTTGAATTTTTTTTTTTTCTTGACTCATTCAATCGGGGCATTTTTGCGAAATTTTACAAAAAATTAGGTACTTTCAAAAAAAGGGTATAACTTTAAAACTATGACATTTTAAAAATTAATTTGGACACCAGTATTATACAACACTTTGTTACATAATACTTTATATATTTTATTAGTGATACTCGACTCTTGTATTTTTTAATATAGAAAATCGGCTATTTGACATAGAATTATAAATTTCATCGAAAACGTAATAAATAACGAGTCATCCGTAGCCAATGAGTTAACATATACGACACATGTCTATCAGTGGTTTTTGGAAGTTGCATTATTTTTATTATTTATTTCAAATAAACAAAGAATTTTGTAAAAAGGTAAATATTTCCTTCAGACAGTTCGAATTCCTTCCTGGCGTCGACGTCAATAGAGAATGTTAACATTTTTAACTCATTCAAAAACCCTAATTTAACCTTAAATAACACACCCCTCAAAGTTTAATCAAATCTTACTAGCAAAATGTAACAAAGGTGTAGTTGTCTAAACTTTGTCTTAAGTTATTCTTGAGACTATTTTGTTTTATGAGAAAGTCCTACACAATATGTGCAAATACACAAGTTATATCTTGTCTTATAAAGCTATTGTATGACATACAGTAAAACCTTGATTATCCGGACTAAATCAAGATGTTTCGGTCAAGGAAGTCTGGATAACAAAGATTTCGGATGATTAAAAACATCATAATTAGCAGGGCGCATATCACACCTGGGCGCAACCATACATGATCAGGTGAGGTGTGTTCCTTATGCACAGTGGACATAAGGAACGCACGCCACCTAATCGCGAATGCTATTGATAGGGAGAGATGAGTACATTCAGAATGTATATTTTTTTGGATCTTACTGATGGTCTTGTCATTAACACATTTAAAGAATTCCAACTCTCTGCTGTCATGTGGTAACAGTCTTTTTTATTATTTTCTTGTGGAAGCTGATAATGGTTTATTCACTATTTTCATCTGCTAGCAATAATCATCGAAGCATCTGTTTTCGATGTAAGCGTTTGAATTTTCAATTACACCCTGAACTGTTGATTGTATTATGGACAAAACTTTTGGTGAATGAAATTTAAACGTAAACAATGTGCATAGCAGCAAATTCGTAAAAATTGTGCTAACTTTGAACGATTTGGATAATCAAGGTTCTACTGTATATATCTGAATTCAACAAGACATAATGTAAACGAAATATATATTTAACTTCAGAAAAATCAAGAATATTTTGACTTAATTGAATTTTAAAAAAATCAGCTAACACTTACATTCAGTTTTATATGATCGTGTATTTGAAGTTAGCAGTGGTAAAATAACTGTTTACCTTTTCAGCTTCATATTCATCGACGAACTGCGTCTTATCTTGTTCAGGAAGATCTCTCCACATTCCACCGATGATTCGACCAATTTCCCACAGTTTGAGCTCCGGGTTGGCAGCCTTGACTGAGTCCCATACTTTGCGAGAATATCGCATGTACGGCATCAGCGGTTTCTCTGGGGGTTTCGGTGGCTTTGGGGCATTTGCAGCAGACTAAAGAAATTACATTTACGTATTAACCAATAAGGAATGCAAACTAAATTTACCTTTTAGAATATAGTCAATACTTTAATAATTCTTATATACAGATAAAAACAATTCATCTCAATCAATATGAGTAAATGGTAAAACAACAATTATATTGGGTTGATGCAAAAGTTAAGACGTTTTTTTTATATAAAATCAAACATTTTTTTTTGAATTTTTTAATATTTATTATCAATTATATAATTTCCATCAGTTCTTATAGCCTTCTCCCATCTTTCTATTAACTTATTAATACCGTTGGTGTAAAATTTCGTGGACTTAGATGCGAAAAATGTATTAAGAAATGTTTTAACCTGCTCTATTCTATCAAATTTTTATATCATTCATTTTTTTTTGCACTGATCTGAATAAATGATAATCAGAAGAAGCAAGATCTGGAGAATACGGTGGGTACTTGATAAAATCCTAATTCAACTTATTTAGCTTGTGTTGGTTCATCATCGCCACATGTGATCGCGCGTTGTCGTGATGAAACACTACCCCTTTTATGTTTATTAATCCTGATCTATCTATACGGTTGATTGCCTGACTCCCATCATCGACGCGATTTCCCTGGTGGTTAAACGTGGATTGGTGTCAATTATGACTTTTAAATTGTCATCATCAGACTTCAATGGCCGCCCGGTACGTGGTTTATCAATGCATCAGTGAAAAATCCCCAGATCGAAATTTTGTAAACCATCTTTGTGCCTGTCGAACTTTGATGACATCTGCTCCATACACATCGCAAATGTTTTTGGTTGCCACAGTCGCAGTGTCTTTACGGAATTTATAAAGTAAACAATGTCTTAAATGCACTTAATCGACCGCCATTTCGAAAAAATACAAGGGCTCTTCACTATACCCTGGCCAGGCCAAAACTGAATAGAAAGTAGAGGGAAAGTATCCTTTATACAATGGAATCATTTTAAAGCAGATATTATTCATCATTTCTGAGAACAAACTTTTTTTCACTGGAATCATACAAAAACGTCTTAACTTTTGCATCAACCTATTAAAACTGAAGAGGCCAATTCAGAGGTAAAAAAAAAATTCAGCCAACTTTCAAACTGCATTACATGAATATCAAAATTAACAATCATTGTAGCAGGGAGTGGAGTATTACTGGTTGGGCGAAATATAACTCTTAAATAATAAAGAATCATACAAATATAATATTAGGGAAATTTCTTTTAATATTTACACAACTACTCACATTTGCAGATCCTTTCCCAACTTTCTGTGGAGTGAATCCCGGGTGAGAATGGGGCGTCGTAACAAAAGGACTTCCCTTGTCTTCCTTGGAGCTCCCTCGAGATTCCTGAGATCCCCCTCCTCCGCTTGCCCGCAGTCTCTCTGTTTGACGTTGCCAAGCAACCATTGGACCGTTTAGACCGCCTTCACGTGCCAATTCAGTGAAGTCGGTGCAAAACGGAAAAGGACAGAAGGATTCACAAGACAAGGATGGCGGTTGTAATGACAATGTCATTATGGAGGGTAATGTGAAGGGAAAGAAACAAAAAACAGAACAGAAGAAAAGCAGCCAAATATATTCCATATTAATCAAAATTGTTATCTAAATACAGCCGAT
This sequence comes from Himalopsyche anomala, assembly GCA_031772345.1. Classification (NCBI taxonomy): domain Eukaryota; kingdom Metazoa; phylum Arthropoda; class Insecta; order Trichoptera; family Rhyacophilidae; genus Himalopsyche; species Himalopsyche anomala. The sequence goes on from CM062829.1 coordinate 16,029,534, forward strand.
GCATAAGATTTTTTAAAGCAAGGCATCATTCTATAACTTCAAACAAGCTGTAGAAAAAATAGATAGTTTTGAGACAGGTAAGTTTTCCTCGGACATTCAGACAAGAAACGTGTATTTGACTGAAATTATATTAAAACAAGGTATCATACAAAAATTAGTGCTTCCAGAAATGTCTCACAATTTCTATTTTCGCATTAATACAATCACCCATATATCAAAAAATTATAAATTCCATAAGCATAGAAATAAAATTTAAAATAACAAAATTAGATGAGACTTGCATGGAATCCACGATGATTGTATTATCCAAGAGTTTAAGCTTTAATAGCATAAAGCAGCGGTCGGCAAACTTTTTGGGCTCACGGACCACTAAATTCACAATTTTAATCCTGCGGAGCACTAACTGGACTTTTGTGTTTAATATTACATATTGAAATCAAATGCGTCTAAAAATGCACCAAATTCATAAATTAATGCCAGACCTCTGCGGACCACACTTTGCCGACTGCTGGCATTAAGTATTCAATATCCATACAAATTTTAAAAGCTGACAATATGTATGAACATATTTTGTTTGAAAAAACTGATGTTTAAGTTCTGGAACAGAGCCCCGTTTTAATTTGAGGAATACAATAATATGTTTAATAACATGTTGTCAAAGTAAATTGAAAAATAATTTATTTTACACATCCTTTATCTGGTGTCCTCAGTTGCGGTCAAAAAGATTTCAATGTTAGTTCTCTGGGCACTACTATTTCTCTCTTAATTTATAATATACCACATATTCCACTAATTGATCACATTGCACACCCGATTCTTATGAAACATAAGTGATAAAATCAGTGGTGTAGGAAGGGGTCTTGCCGCCCCCAATTTCCTCTAACTTTTTTTTAAATCACTTCTACTATTTTTTATCTATGAACTAGGAGTTTTTACTACTGGTGGCTTATTTTTTTTTTATGTATAAGCATAATTTTTCAAAAAATTTGGATTTATTTTTTAGTCCCCCAAAAATGTGCCACCCGGGGCGGTCCGCCTTTGCCGTACCCCCCTTGCTACGCCACTGGATAAAATTGATATTTTCTGTTCTAAATGTCATGTAAAAACATTAAATTGCATTAAGACGTTCATTTCAATGTTAGTTACCCTACATCAATGATCGGCAACCTTTTGGGACTGGGTAAAAAAAAAAAAAATTGGTTAGTGGGTAAAATTTAAGCATATTTTTTTACCATTTATTCTTTTAAAAAATCATTTTTAGAAAATAATATGTATAGTTATATACAATAAATAATATTTTGGCACGATACATATATGTAAATACAAAAACACACATATAATATTGCTGTTGGTGGCTTCCTTGGTCTTATAAAATAAGTAATTTGATAATAAAATATTATCATAATTTCTTGGCGAGTAACTCAAAATGTCAAAGTGGGTAATTCAATTACCCGCGGGTAGTAGGTTGCCGACCACTGCCCTAAGTTGCACTACTTTTAACTCATTCAAAATATTTTCAATTCAATAAGATAACTTTTCAGTTTTAGTAACATTTTATCCACATTAAAAATTGAATATCATAAACCTTCATACTTGATATTGATGAAAATGTAAAAATAAAAGAAAAACAAATTACAAGTGGAATACATGGTATATAGGTAAGACTTTCACATTTTAAATGCTAATAGCTGTCCAATTATTTAATATTAATCTTAGCTTTTCTTTTTATTCGGCAGAACTGTCAGATTATTAAAAAAAAAGATTTTTATCCATTCCAAATTATTAAAGTAACGGAGATAAAGCAATTAAATTAATCTGACAACTCTACCTGTAAGTGAATTGATTAGGTTAAGCTGCAATTTATTCCAGCATTACTAAATTACTATCTACACTATAAGCATAATCTCTAGCCATCACTAACAAAATATGGAGTTTTCAGACACAATTAATGTAGCAGTGTGCTGTATAATTGTAGAACAAAAAGTATCATAATAGTAAGTAATTTTACAAAGACTGTTAAGTAAATTTTTCAATTTATTGATTGATTTGAGATTTACTTGGTAGAACTCCATTATAATAGCAACGTATTTAGTTCTACAGTTTTTTATGTTTATTAGTTAATAGCTATTTCGGCTTTCACCATCGTCAAAACTATGATTTAACTTACATTTTTCTCAGCTATATATACTGGCTATATGATGCATTGTGTATCTCTTCGGAGCCAGTATATATAGCTGAGAAAAATGTAAGTTTAATCATAGGTCTGACAATGGCAAAAGCCGAAATAGCTATCAACTAATAAATATAAAAAACTGTAAAACTAAATACGTTGCTATTTTTACCCTATTAAATTTTTCAACCCTTTTTGAAAGTGGGTTGCTATTTGCATACATTTGCATACATTTCTACCTAAACTAAAAAATGTGTCTAAATTGACAAGTACTTTTATGTCTGCAATGATTGCTAATGCTGTTAAGTGTAGAATTGTCAAATCAAATTAGGAATTGCTTAAAATTCAACATTTAAAAACAAAATTTGTCTGCACTAGCCATAAAAAAACCCATTGCAAAAACAATGGGTATAACCATATTAATAATCAGATTCACATGACAAAATGTAAAATGTGTATAATTCTAGATTACCTTTTAATAAATTGTAAGTCATAGGAGAACTGGCAGTCATCATGTCTGAACAAACATATCATGGAACAAAAAAAAAGAAACAAACTGAAAATTCAAAAGATTGGATGTGAGCTGAGTTTTATGCAGTTTTATTAAGTATTAATTGTAGCTTACAAATCTGTATACAATGAAAAACTGGATTAAGGACCATCTCATAAATAGTCTGTACAAGATATTCATTTTGACTCAGTCTTAAATGAAAATTTTGGTAAATAGCCAATTTTAAAGTAATGCAGATAAGATAGCTTCCTAAACACGTTTGCTTCCCATTTAATATATTATATTATATGGGATCAAGAGTTGGATCCCACACTCCCATCTTGTATATATTATACAGGATCGAGAGTTTGACCCCACACTCCCACCTCATATATACACGCATCACCAGATATCCAGCATAAAAATGAGTTTTCAAATGGTTATGTATAATATTTTTATTTTATGACTTTAAAATTATATTTCAATGCGATCACAACCTAATTATTTATTGAAATTTCGGATGTGGAAAAATCACATTTGGTAGCTGGGCAGAAAATATCAGGTGCACCATATTTAATTTCATAAAAATATCAATGCGCCATGACTTGTATCTCTATTGTTCTATATCTCATGTTTCTCAGTTGCGTGTTCTAAAAACATAAAGGTTATCAAACATGCAATCAGTTATCTGATGAAGTATATCTCCAGTGATCTGTATAACTCTGACATTCACCCAGAACTTTTAATGTGGCTGAAAAACGTGAAACAGTTTCTACCAACCATAATATGGTGGCTCCCTGTTTTGCCGAATATTAAGGAAATTTTGAGATTCAACAGTAAAAATCACTAATCCAAATCAAAGTATTGCTGAAACAATCCTTAAAATAAATAAGTATTTAGAATGCCTAAAGCAAAAAAGAACAGGCAACTAACAAATGCAGAAATGCTTAGATATAAAAGTTATATTAGTTTAAGCTTCATTCTACATATTTGGCATTACATGCGGCAAAAGTATTTGGCAGTTAAATAGAGATGGGAACTAAGAAAATACTTTTGAAAGGAATGGTATATTAGCGTACAGAGGGTAGTTAAAAATAATTCTTTTGGTTTCACACTATTTTTCAGTATAATTAAAAAAAAAATTACATGACAATGTCATTACAATGGTGGGATAACTAAATTTAATATTACTATGAAATATTACATTAACAGCAATTTATTGTGACTAACCATCAGACCATAAACACCTGTTAAATAGAGGATTTCAGTATCAATAAAAGGTTTTTCTTTACTGCTTTTTCCCACAGTTTAACCCATTTAGCTCTACAACACATGAACTTCTCTCAGTTTCATAGAATCAATCAGTGCAAACTTTTATGTATCGTTGTATTTTTTTAAATATTTATTGTGAATAAATTTATCACTTGAAATGAGACGAGAGAAAAGCAAAAAAAAAATATTATTTGTAAAGCTTTCAAAGCTTTTAAAAGTCATGGTTTAAAAAGTATATCTCTCAAAAAATATAATTTATATTTAGCATAATATTCTTAAAAAATTAGCAATCTACTTTAGTTGATTTATTGCTGCCTGCAAATTTTTAATTGAAAAAATCATCATATTTTTATATTTAAATATACAAACGTGTAGCGTTTTGCGGACTCGGCATCGCCATGGCTATCTGTTTATAGTTACTAGGTAGTGCCATGTTCAGTAACTGTCACTCTGCAATTCAGGAAACTAAAAATATACAAAAAAAAAAACAACCAAAATACTGTTAAAATTTTTTTGCCTCAATAAACCTTAAAAATAAGAGTAAAACCTGACATTCAGCAAATATGATAATTACCATGGCAATATATTTACACAAAGACAGACAACCTTTGGAAGTTTTCAAAGGTTATTAAACAACATTTGCTAATATATATGTATAGCAGTGGTGGTCAGTCCATGAATGCTGTGGATGCTGCAAATACTCTATAATCTTAATGTGAATGACAAAACTTCAATCATTTATTCTTGACACTAATCAGAAATCAAAACGTTTTTTAGATTTGTATAATTAATTCAAAACAATAGTTCGTAAACAATTTCTGTTCTTTTCATGTCCGTGTTGGCGGCACTGACACGACAGTCATTTTAGATTTAACGTAAAATACTTCACAACGTTGTTCTTAAAGATAACCAGAATTTCGGACAGCTAGACAGCATACGGAAATATTTCACGTATTGAGGATGGAATATACACGCATTCGTTTGTGGTTCACCAAGACAACTTTGTGGATCCAAAACTCCAATACTAAAAACGTTGAGAATATTTGGATGCGAGCGAAACGAAAGCTGAAACACCAATTCGGCACAAGTAGGGCTTTAATCGCGTCCTATTTAGCTGAATTCTTGTTTAGGAATTCGTTTCGCTCCCCAGGCAGCAGTATTTTTGGAACAGTTATTAGACAACTGTAATCTTAGGTATGTACAATATTTGCAAATAATAATTATTGAGTGAGTTTAGAATAATTTTCATTATGTACACTTCCACAAAAATCTTGGTCGAACACGACCCGGGTTTCGCCTCTCAGCATCTCCCGGTACTACTCAGTGCGCGAATGCACTCAAACTGAAATGCGAATGCATTCGCGCACTGAGTAGTACCAGTAGATGCCGAGAGGCAAAAGCCGGGTCGTATTCGACCAAGATTTTTGTGGAAGTGTACACATAATGAAAATAATTCTAAATTAACGTTGAATTTCCATCAAGCAACTTCAGTCGAAATTTTAAATTAGTGAGTGAGTTATGATTTTGTATTGGCAGCACTAACACGGCAGCCATATTAGATTAAACGTCAGACAGTTTCAGACTCTAGTGTAAATGTTTACCCAAAGTTATATAGGCTTGTCTTACGAGAATGAGATGATTTCGTGCATCTCGCATCCTTCATTCTTGGAAGTCATTATTTTTTTTTTGATAGTTTGCAGTGAATGAAAAAAATTCCACATTTCTCTGCGGATCAACGAAATTCTCTCGCAGACCACCACCATGTCAACCACTGCTGTATAAGACTTAGCTGTTGAATACGCTATATAAAGGTTATACAAAGGTTTCAAATCAACACAACATAAGGCTCAAGTTGAAACCGCATTGACATTATTAGCAAATAAGAAAGACAATTTGAATGTTGTTAGATTTAGCATAAAATTTAAATACATAAACATTGGTCAAAAAAGGATCGCTCGATAGGAGGGGTTTTCTCCTTCACGTAGAGATATAGGTGTTTTAAATTGTTTTTATAGGTAAATTTCGTAATCTTTGAAGATAATATTTGATTCATTGTGAATTTGTAATTTGAAAATATGCGAATAGATGCCGAAAAACTGACAAAATTCAAAAAAAGTACTTATCGCTTACTGAATATGACTTTAATCGGCTACAATATTGATCGCAATTCAAGATAAATATAGTGGGAACTTACAAAGGAAAGAATTGCTATTACTTATTAATCATTCCTTTTAACTGGTGATGGCAATCACAGCGATCAAATTAATTTAAAGTGTCAAACGATACCCCTCAGCAGAAACTATATTATCTATGACCAGAAGCCAAGCGGTGACTGTATTATATTATCTATGGTGGCTGTCTAGTATAATGTCTACGGGTGGCTGGTTATAAATCATGGACACTTTATTGTCTATGAATATGTTTAATCTTTTGTATAGGGGTCTACAACTAAAGCGCTGTCGTCCAGGATTAGGTGACGTTTGTTCCTTATGTCTGATGTGCATAGAGAACTGACGTCGACTGACTTGTAATATTATTATGGCATGACAATAATAGACAAAAATAAGAAACTTATACTATAAAGTAAAAGAAAGAAACGGAGGTTTTTGATAAAGCGTATGCAGATAACGCTTATTCTTATCATTAATAAATGAATTGATCATCAAAATATGAAGCGTTCACAATAACGATGAAGTTCTCGATTTTGATCGCTATTCTTTGACATACATTGATTAATTGGGATGGGGAAATTCATAGCCTCCTTACTTTACCCTATGCAGGTGGTAATGGGAAATTTTGATCGTCTTATGTAAATTTTGTCTACATGATAATGTTTGTATCTTAATGTACTCAGCTCTGCTCACTTCATTTTTTTTTTTTATAATGGTTGAGATTAAAATTGACATGAGTTCCAGAAAAGATCCTAAACAACAAAAAATAAGACGAAATAAAATTTATGTATGTACATGGAGAAATAAAATACGTAGAAGGAAACGAACTGTGGCTGTTTACATTGTCACTATTTTTAAAAGTAATAAAATAATAAGTGGAACAGTATTATTGCTTTAAAATAATATGGTTACGTTCATAATTAAATTCATAATTCATTATTAAATACGTTACACGTAAAAAAATCTATATATTAATAGTCGTTAATGTCCGTCCGTCTGTAAAATGTCCCCGATTTTCCCTCCCCCTCCTCCGCCCCAGCCACGCTGTCAACATTTTTTTATTCATACTAAAGAGATACTTTTTTCGTTTGTATATTATGGTCGCGATTTCGCCTTTTCGATGACGTCAAGAAAGACGGTACACCTACCCCCATCCTGCCCCGCTGTCGTCATTAATTCATTTCTTCATTTTTCTCTGACGTCATGAGTGAATTTTTGAAATCATGACATTTTTATTTTATTATGTGTAAAAACAATTAATTTTCAAAAAATATTCTCTCAAGCTGTGGGATTCGATACCATGCCCCAATTTTCATGCGCGACGTTCGGACACCAAACGCACTGCTCCACAAGTCCAAGTGATGGTAACGAAAAAAAAACTCTATTTAAAGTTTTAGTTAACTAATAATGACATCTGTGGGTGAAATCTTGCACTAAACGATTTTGAACCGTTCTGCAGCGTTTTGAGAGGCTATATAAGGCTGCTCAATTATATATAATAATTTAATATATAATAATTTAATTAACTATTTATTTATATATATACGAAAAATGGTTGTTAGCAAGCTTAAACATTATTCCAAATATTAAATAATTTACGAGGTCTATTTCTGCTAATACGAAAAATAATTGTTAGCAAACTTAAACATTGTTCCAAAAATTAAGTAATTTACAAGGACTATTTTTGCTACTATGAAAAATGGTTGTTAGCAAACTTAAACATTATTCCAAAAATTAAATAATTTACGAGGTCTATTTCTGCTAATAGGAAATTAATTGTTAGCAAACTTAAACATTATTCCAAAAATAAAGTAATTTACAAGGACTATTGTTGCTACTATGAAAAATGGTTGTAAGCAAACTTAAACATTATTCCAAAAATTAAATAATTTACGAGGTCTATTTCTGTTAATAGGAAAAATAATTGTTAGCAAACTTAAACATTATTCCAAAAATTAAATAATTTACGAGGTCTATTTCTGCTAATAGGAAAAATAATTGTTAGCAAACTTAAACATTATTCCAAAAATTAAGTAATTTACAAGGACTATTGTTGCTACTATGAAAAATGGTTGTTAGCAAACTTAAACATTATTCCAAAAATTAAATAATTTACGAGGTCTATTTCTGCTAATACGAAAAATAATTGTTAGCAAACTTAAACATTATTCCAAAAATTAAGTAATTTACAAGGACTATTTTTGCTACTATGAAAAATAATTGTTAGCAAACTTAAAAATTATACCAAAAATAAAATAATTTACGAAATTTCTGCTTCTAAGAAAAATGGTTGTTAGCAAACTTAAACATTGTTCCAAAAATTAAGTAATTTACAAGGACTATTTTTGCTACTATGAAAAATGGTTGTTAGCAAACTTAAACATTATTCCAAAAATTAAATAATTTACGAGGTCTATTTCTGCTAATAGGAAATTAATTGTTAGCAAACTTAAACATTATTCCAAAAATTAAGTAATTTACAAGGACTATTTTTGCTACTATGAAAAATAATTGTTAGCAAACTTAAAAATTATACCAAAAATAAAATAATTTACGAAATTTCTGCTTCTAAGAAAAATGGTTGTTAGCAAACTTAAACATTGTTCCAAAAATTAAGTAATTTACAAGGACTATTTTTGCTACTATGAAAAATGGTTGTTAGCAAACTTAAACATTATTCCAAAAATTAAATAATTTACGAGGTCTATTTCTGCTAATAGGAAATTAATTGTTAGCAAACTTAAACATTATTCCAAAAATTAAGTAATTTACAAGGACTATTTTTGCTACTATGAAAAATGGTTGTTAGCAAACTTAAACATTATTCCAAAAATTAAATAATTTACGAGGTCTATTTCTGCTAATAGGAAATTAATTGTTAGCAAACTTAAACATTATTCCAAAAATTAAGTAATTTACAAGGACTATTTTTCCTACTATGAAAAATAATTGTTAGCAAACTTAAAAATTATACCAAAAATAAAATAATTTACGAAATTTCTACTTCTAAGAAAAATGGTTGTTAGCAAACTTAAACATTGTTCCAAAAATTAAGTAATTTACAAGGACTATTTTTGCTACTATGAAAAATGGTTGTTAGCAAACTTAAACATTATTCCAAAAATTCAATAATTTACGAGGTCTATTTCTGCTAATAGGAAAAATAATTGTTAGCAAACTTAAACATTATTCCAAAAATTGAGTAATTTACAAGGACTATTTTTGCTACTATGAAAAATGGTTGTTAGCAAACTTAAACATTATTTCAAAAATTCAATAATTTACGAGGTCTATTTCTGCTAATAGGAAAAATAATTGTTAGCAAACTTAAACATTATTCCAAAAATTAAGTAATTTACAAGGACTATTTTTGCTACTATGAAAAATGGTTGTTAGCAAACTTAAACATTATTCCAAAAATTCAATAATTTACGAGGTCTATTTCTGCTAATAGGAAATTAATTGTTAGCAAACTTAAACATTATTCCAAAAATTAAGTAATTTACAAGGACTATTTTTGCTTCTATGAAAAATGGTTGTTAGCAAACTTAAACATTATTCCAAAAATTCAATAATTTACGAGGTCTATTTCTGCTAATAGGAAATTAATTGTTAGCAAACTTAAACATTATTCCAAAAATTAAGTAATTTACAAGGACTATTTTTGCTTCTATGAAAAATGGTTGTTAGCAAACTTAAACATTATTCCAAAAATTCAATAATTTACGAGGTCTATTTCTGCTAATAGGAAATTAATTGTTAGCAAACTTAAACATTATTCCAAAAATTAAGTAATTTACAAGGACTATTTTTGCTTCTATGAAAAATGGTTGTTAGCAAACTTAAATATTATTTCAAAAATTAAGTTATTTACAAGGACTTTTTTTGTTACTACGAAAAATAGTTAACAAACTTAAACATTATTCCAAAAATTCAATAACTTACGAAATTTCTGCTATTACGAAAAATAGTTGTTGGCAAACTAGAACATGATTCCAAAAATAAATAATTTACAATTTAAATACTGCAGGGCAGGGCTGTCGATATACGCCCCCAGATATATTTCTTTTACTATCAGAATTTCTGGATTATTCAATAAATAGGTTAGTAATTTATTTTTGACGCCTGTAAATTTTCTGACTACTTAAAAATGCAACAAAAATCCCCCCGTTGAGGTCAACGGGCTTACAGCTAGTTGCATATAATTTGTCTTATCTGCAAAAAATACGGAAAAGTATTTTTTTTTTTAACTATCAAGGATTAATATAAATATATTATCTGAAAAATCATACATAAATAAGTCATATTAAAATAAATAGTTAGAAAATTGTTTTTTGTTTCCTTATTTTTTAAACATTTAGCTACGTAAGACAAATAAAAGGCCTGTATTTAATAGGTCTGTAAAAAAATAACAAAACACAATATTTTTAGAGAAATTATATTTATAAATAAAAAAAATTGATTCACCTGGAGTATCAGCAAAAAAAATTATAAGTGATTTAAAAAAAAAAGTGGACAAATTATTGAGGGGGGGGGGCAAATTCAAGAAACGCCCTGGGCGGCGGAACCCCTTCCTACGCCACTGTGTACATATAAGTAAATACTATAATATTAAAACGAAAAATTTTAGTGGCTCTTTAAAAACTGGGAATTTTTGTAAATTGTAACTTTTGGCTCTTCTGATTTAATAGGTTGCCGACCCTTATAGGCGAAGTATCTGGAAGGTAAGAATTAAATTTGGTAAAGATATCTCAATTTAAGATTTCGACTAAAGGTGCTTGGTGGAATTTCAATATTAAATTTGAATCATTCAAATTATGTACACTCCCACAGATTTTGTCACTAACGACCCGGGTTTCGCCTTCGGCATCTTCAGGCGTTTAAGTGCACGGATGAAAGGAAGGCGAAACCCGGGCCGTTAGTGACAAAATCTGTGGGAGTGTACATAATTTGAACGATTCAAATTTAATATGTCAATTTGTTTACTAATTATAGTGAATTTAGTAAAATTACAATTTTTCGCAATTTTTCGCAATTTTATTTCGCCAGGTGAAATTTTATAAAAAAAACGTGCAGTCGTTAAGCTGTTAATATACAATATAATATAAGTAATAGAAATAAATAAAAAAACTTTTTGCAAATTCATCAATTATGTTGGCGGTGTCAATTCAGTTTAAAATTTCTTGCTATACATACAAAATGTCCAAACTATTTAATCTTTCTTCTCCCATAGTATTTCTCAATTATTGTTTTACATACTTTAAAACATAAAACGATCTTTCACCTGACGCATTAGATAAGGGAATTGTTAAAAAAAAATCAATAGTATTTCTACATTTGGAAATGTGTAAGACATTTCTTTGGCAGCTCAATAGATGTCTGTTGTTCTTTTAGAAATATAAAAAAATGACAAAATTCATCTTCAAATGTACAAACATCAATGTTCCTCTTTGTAAAAATCCATTAATTTTTTTATCACGTTACTTTTCTATATTTTATGATAATCACGAAAATACTCCATAAGAATTTCTATACCTACTAGATCATAGGTTCCCAACCTTTTTCGGGTGGCGACCCCTTTTTATAAAAGCCATGTGATGGGGGTCCCCCGAGGAATTTGAAATCCTCGATTTGCCATACTTTTTCCTCGGATTGTCTCCGAAACTCTTTTTGTTGTTCAAATCCAAAATGGAAAAAAGTTGGCGACCCCCCAGGACACCTGTCACGACCCCCAGGTTGGGAACCCGTGTACTAGATAATGTAAATCTGTTGAAGGTAAAATATCATGGGTCTTAAAATAATGTCAAAACAAAACTCCAATATCAGAATTAATAAGAAAAAATGTTCCTCAATTCATTTAATCATATATCAAGGTGCATTTAATCAAACATTAATGTGCAGACTGTGTGTAAAGAAAAACTGTATATTGATAGATTTAATTAGCATTGCACTCGGTAAAATTCCATTGTAATAGCTCCACAAGAATTTTATTAGTTGATTATTACCTATTCAAGCTTCACACCATAGTCAGATCTATATAGAATCTCATTGAGCATTTAAAACAGGCAATCTATAAAATGTGATTACTCTTTAAATTATTAATAATTACTTAATAACTCAAATTTTGGATTTAAAATGTCCTAAAATTGTTGAAAAATTGGTGCCAAATGAAAATTGGGTTGTATTAAAAATATACTAGCTGTAAGCCCGTTGACCTCAACGGGGGGATTTTTGTTGCATTTTTAAGTAGTCAGAAAATTACAAACCTATTTATTGAATAAGCCAGAGATTCTTAAAATAAAATAAATATATCGGGGCGTATATCGACAGCCCTGCCCTGTAGTATTTAAATTGTAAATTATTTAATTTTTGGAATAATGTTAAGTTTGCTAACAATTATTTTTCCTATTAGCAGAAATAGACCTCGTAAATTACCTAATTTTTGGAATAATGTTTATGTTTGCTAACAACTATTTTTCGAAGTAGCAGAAATTTCGTAAATTATTATATCTTTGGAATAATGTTCAAGTTTGCTAACAATCATTTTTCATAGTAGCATAAATCGATCTCGGCGCATATATCGACAGCCCTGCAGTTTTTAAATTGTAAATTATTAAATTTTTGGAATAATGTTCAAGGTTGCTAACAATCATTTTTCGTAGTATATATATTTTATTCAACTAATTTTCAAGTATGCTAACAAAAATATTTCGTAGAAAAAGAATAAGACCCGAGGACATCAGTACGCACACATTTGTGAATTGTGAATTGTTAATTGTGATTTGTGAAAAGTGATTATTTTATCGACTATTAATATATAGATTTTGGAATTTTTAGAATAATCTAATATTCTAATTTTTAGAATAATTTAATATCTATTGAACTTTTTTTTCACTTCAATGGAATGTGAGAAAAAAGTCGGAAAATAAATGGGCAAAGAATTAAATTATATTTATATAAAAAATGCAATTTTCACATGCAAAATATTATAAATTAATTGGACATTTTATCAAAACAAAATTATCAAAATTTTGACTTATTCTCCAAATAGAACTTGTTTTTTAGAATATATATAATGATTTTTACTGATGTTATTTTACTAATCATACTGAAACTATGCTTTCGCCAACAACTAACTATACCACGTATGTATCTAGATTAAAAACAAATCTTGAAATAATTGCGTCTTATATTTATTTTTTGAAAAACTTACTTGGCTAGTCAATCGGATTTTGTTATTTTGATAGCATTTATTTTCATACGATCAAGATGTAATGTGATTTAAAAAGAAAGTTTTCAAAAAAAAAAAATGTTATAAACCAAAAAAAACGCTCAGGACATCCTCAGACAGACTTACTTTCAGTAAGTAAAAGTAAGTCTGTCTGAGGATGCCTCTGAAAGAGGCGAAACACGTGTCACAGTTTGTAGCACAATACGTGGAATAATCTAAGTTATTTTTTATTTTATATTCAAATGAACTTCCAAAAAGTTACCGACGAATCCATCGAAAGCATAAACAATGTATTTTAGAGAAAAAATGATTGAAATTATGCAATAAAAAGGGTGGGTTCAGTTCACTTTTTCCCATCATCCTAACTTGGCTCACTTTGCCGTATTTTAATCTCGTTGTTAAAAAATTTACCTTGTCATTCATTATTTGACAATATTCCATTTTTGAATCTTTTATACAAACAATCGAAGTCAGTAGGAATCGCAAATATCGTTCCATTTTCAAATTTTTATTTTAAATACACTATTTTTATCGCCTTGATATTTATGACGTTAGCTCAGTTGATAGAGAGCTCGACTGGTAATCCAGAGTTCTGTGTTCGATCCACGGTCGCGGCGTTTTTTTGTATGAAATTTTTTCAGCTATTTGATTTGTTTCGTCAAATAATAAACAGTGTATTTGGAAAATATGTCTTTAGTATGAATAAAAAAAATAATTAATGGCGACAGCGGAGCAGGATTGGGGGGGGGGAGGAGGACCGTCTTTCTTGACGTCATCGAAAAGGCGAAATCGCGACCATATACAAACGAAAAAAGTATGTATTTGGTATGAATAAAAAAATGGTGACAGCGGGGCTGGGGCGGAGGAGGGGGAGGGAAAATCGCGGACAATCATTCAGACGGACGGACATTATCGAGTATTAATATATAGATTTTTTAATTTAAAACACATTTATAAATTTCTTCAAAAAATAATTACAGTCAATACAATTAAAATGAATACACACAACCTTATCGCTGATTTGTTCATTGATCCTGCAATCTGAGAAAAAAGGTTCAAATGGTTTCAAGATCATTCATTGTTTTGATTTATTTATCTATGTCCACTCTAAATAAAGAGCATATGGTCTCTTCATGGAGGTACCTCAACAGAAGTTTTTTCTAAGATAACAGTTTGTTACTCAGTTGCTCAACCTCTCATTTTCAAAGAGAAAAGTAAAAGAAGAAAGATAAGTATAGGACCAACGTTCCATTTAAGTCGAAGGGTTAGCTGCGCGGATATTTCAAAGGCTGCGCAGATCAATCAAATATTGATTGAACAATTGTCTTGTAGTGCGCACGGGCTTCCCAACTGCTGCGCGGTTGCACACGCGCACAGCTTAGAGGGAATATTGGATAGGACTACTGGCTTACTAATGGCACTCGCTACACCCGGTTACTTTAGGGTTGGAAGGGTGGAAGGGAATTTTTAGACATCACAAGCACCCATGCCTTTGACCAGATATTGATAAATCGATTGAAATAATGCTGAGGACCTGACAAAATGAAATTAAATAAAAAAGAACAAGGTAAATCTTGAAAATGGGTGACTCTCATGTACTTATTTAAATTGTAAGTTCCTAACTATGTTTCCAATTTGAACAAACGTGTTACTTGGTATAATTATTTATTTAAGTGACTTATAAATGAATCATGTATTTCGAAAACATTACGATTCACACTTTTATAATTGTTAGATTAGAATTACTGCACGGATTTCAATGATCTTTGATTTATTAAATTTGTGTTTGCCTAGAATAGCAGAATAAGCATTAAAACATCGGAAAAATATCACGGAAAAGAAATTATAAAGAAAATTAATATCTTCATACAGAACAAGATTTTCAAATGACGAACAGCTTCAAATAATGAAATAAGCTGGGTTCAGGTAGATGACACTAGATGGCACTGTATTTATATGATTGACTTTTAAATAATTTTAAATTTAGAGTATAATCGATGATATGAAATGAAAACGAAAGAAAATCGGATAATATTGAAATGAGGTTATGTTTATAATTAGGTATGATACATTTTTTGACAACTATATAACGATGTTTGCACGAATGTTGGTCTTCACTTCGACGCTACATCGAAGACATTTTAACGTCGAAAGCAAGGCGATGCAGTTCCTGATCACCCCAATGACTACTGATGCTCTTGGTCGCATTTAAGAAATTCTTTCTGAATCTCCAGATACGCACATAATTTTCTATCATTATTTTGACATGCTTCCCATCGAATGCAAGTGAACTGTGGAACAAGGTACAAGGATGACATGTCAGAAGACATTTACATCAAATTCGTGTCATTTCAGGGAATCTCGATCTCGAGATGAATGAAGAGATACATAACCAGGCTTTGCTTTAGATCGAAGACATGTGTTACCTCATGTGCGGCAGTTTGTTAGTCAAGTTAGGAATGCCAACACCAGATCGTGGAATGAACGTCGCTTTCAATCGAGAATTGGATCGTGAACGTGAATATGGTCGAGATGCATTGGACCAATCAGTTCAAACGAATATACCACTGTTGAACCCACAATAGAAGGAAGTGTACGATACGTTAATGAATGCAATTGATAATGGAAATGGTGGCTTATTTTGCCTCGATGCGCCCGGTGGAACTGGGAAGATATTCTGCATGTCATTGATTATGGCCACTGTTTGTGCGAGATCCGAAATTGTTGTAGCAGTTTCTTCTTCTGGAATAGCGGCTATGTTGATAAAAACATGCCGAACAGCTCATTCAGCGTTGAAATTTCCGTGAAACCTCCAAACGACTGAAAAACTGACATGCAATATTGCGAAACACTCAGCAATGGCCGAAGTTTTGGAAGCGAGTAAAATCATCAACTGGGATGAATGCACAATGGCGCACAAACGTGCATTGGAAGCGCTCAACCGAACTATGAAAGATCTGCGCAGTGACTCAAGATGTTTTGCAGGCGCAATGATTCTATTATCTACACACTAACACTACCAGTCATTCCAAGATTGACCGTTGCCGATGAAATAAACGCTTGCCTCTGCTGACGACAAACATGCGAGTTGCATTGCTAAACGATCCATCTGCCGAAGATTTCTCCAAGCAATTGCTGACTACCGGTATCGGCCGTGTTCCTGTCGACGAATCGAACGGATTGATTTCGTTTATGCCGATTTTTTTCAATTTCGTCTCAACGAAAGACGGCTTCATCAACAAAATGTTCCCGAACATCTAATCACAAAAATCACAATTGGTTGATTGAACGAGCAACTCTTGCAGCAAAGAACAAAGATGTGGATCATTAAACTTCAAAATCAAATCGTTGATCTACTGCATTCCTTTAAATCTATTGACTGTGCCACGTGAATTGCATCATTTCAATGATATTAAAATACTTTTCATTTTGAATTTTGAACATTTATTGAACTTAATTCATTTTGAGTATTCATTCAAACTGAATTTAACTCATCCAATAAATTAACACAATATTTATTGATTCTGAGGCGGTAGGAAGTTCGTCGGGCCAGCTAGTATAATATATTATATGGTAGGTATCATCTCTTGTATTGAAACAAAAAGGTTATCTTTTGTTATATATTTTGAATAAATACACTTTTTCTATTGTGGACTTGTTACGTATTCAAAATACATGAGATGAAGGACAAATTTATAGAACTTTCTACTGAAATAAAATACATCATTAGGTAAAAAAAATATATATTTATTAAATGTGGGTGATATAGAGAGTCATATACATCTGATTACTTCTAAGATTTACATATAATACTTAATATGAATGTATTTCTGCATCTTCAACATCATTTGTTGGCCATTTTAGTGGCCAAGTGATGGTAAAAAGGTATATGTATTATATGTATGACTTTTCGTATATTATCTAAAATATTTCTTCTTATTTATTAGTACTAGCCCAAGATATGCACATTCTGCGGGCAATACTGGAGGTAGAATCCCTCTTCTCAAATAATATGTGTGGTTGATAAATCTTCCTATAAAATTTGAACATTGCAACACGATGAAAAAATAACAACGTATTTTAGCTCTACAATTTTTTTTGATTGTTGGTTGATAGCTATTTCGGCTTGACGCCCTCATCATAACTACGTCTAAATGTGCGTTTACTTATCTATATATAGTGGCGTAGTAAAGGTATACAATACATGAACATTGCACATATCCTGACTAAGAAGAATGGTATATAAACTATATAAAATATCTCTGTTCTCAAATAACGTTTTTTCCTAAAGATTCTACAGAATGGGGAAAGCTTTTTTTTAAAAAAATGAGGCCACCAGTTCTTAAGCTCAATGTCTAAATTTTTTACTCATTGTACAGTAAAAATTCAATATTGCCTTCTTTATAAAATTTTCATAGTATTCAGAGGTATATATATACTCGATCTTCAAGTTTTATAATACATTTCACAATACTAAAGTCTCCATCACAAGGAAGAAACAAATGCCCCTAATTAAAAAATAATAATAAATTTTATTTTGCTGATGTTAAGGTCATCAAAAATCCCACAACATTCTATTCTGGCCAGCACAACTGTCAGAAAACATATAGAGTTCTTTAATTTGCTCAGGAATATTAATATCAATGTTATGTTTTAAAGATGAACATGTTTCGTAGGGGCCCTTTTTCTGCTACACCTTCAAGAAAGGAATAAAACACTGCTTTTCCAGTTTCTAAATTATGGATGCAAAATTAGTTTACCCACGGTAATAAAAGATTTCATGTACCGGTATATGAGGAAGCGGAAGATTTTGCATGCTGTCAATACATATTCCATGAATATTCCTGGCAATGTTGATTAGTATCATACAATATGTCACTCTTTATTATCTGCGTTAATTCTTCACATTTGGAGCACACATCCACTTGTGGCCTTTATAATGAAAAAAAAACTTCCTAAAAAAGTGATATTTAAAACGTTATTGTAAGTAAACACATTTTTAAGAGAAATATAACTCTATATACATGAAAATTTGAATCATTCAAATTATGTACACTCCCACAGATTTTGAACGATTCAAATTTAATATTGAAATTCCACCAAGCACCTTCAGTCGAAATCTTAAATTATATCTATATACATGTATTAAATTTTCAAAAATATTCATAATTGTGAGATCATGTCGCCATAAACATTCAAAAAAGATCATAGATGGCGATATTTAAAGAAAAAATATAAAAGTATTTTATTTCTTTGAAGTGGCGTGGATAAAATGAAAAAGACCATTTTATTTGATATTTTGAAGTTGTTTAAAATATGTGTATAGGGTTTATTTATTGATTTGGCATTTACTTGGTAGAACTCCATAATAATAGGGTAAAAATAGCAATGTATTTAGTTCTACAGTTTTTTATATTTCATGCGTTGATAGCTATTTCGGCTTTCGCCATCGTCAGAACTATGCTTAAACCTATATTTTTCTCAGCTATATATACTGGTTTTGAAGAGATACACAATTATTATACAACATTACCATCCATGCAAAATCCCTCCACTCATGGAATCATAAACTGGCAGCATATAATTCCATGATACATGGATTAGAAAGCAGTCTGCATTTCTCATAAATTGCTCTGTCATAGTTTGCTTGTCATTCATCATTCAAAACGTAAATATTAAAATTGTGTATTGGCTAAATCCCTTGGTATATAAATATTAATGCAGTTGACAAGTTCGTAAATAATATGATATCCCATTTTACTCGATATTGATTCAGATTAATTTGTTGAAGTTTTATATTTTATTTGGCTGCTCTACGACATATGAGAAAAAACGAGTGATTGACAACTCTACGGGTATTATAAGAAGAAGACCCTAATTTAATGCTTGACACTCAGGAACTTTGTGTAAGCAAAAAATAGCGCAAATTCCCCACTTTTATACCCCATGTGTAAGTAAATATAATCATAAAACCGTTTCCAACAAACAAAAATAAATATAATTCTTAAAACTATACACCATTCAAATCTGTAGACATTTCCAAGGGTTAATCCTTTTCGCCAGCAATAGCTTTAAACTTAATGATACATTTATTTCTAATATGAAAAAAAAATGAATTACTTCTTCACATATACTGAACCCTCCTTGAGAAACATTACTTTAGTATTTGGCATCATATATTGATTATTTTTATATTTTGTATGCATGTTTTTTCTTAATTTTTTACAAAATTGACCGGGGCAGATAGTAATGTTACACCTGTAATAAGCGAATCGTAGAGTGATTTAATTGAACAATTAAAATGATTCACTTCTTCGCATATACTGAACTCTGTTTGGAAAACATTTTTTCTGTATTTGACATTGTATTATGCTGATTTTGATATTTTATAGATCACTCAGGTGAAAAATTTATGAACTTTCATTTATTATTTAATTAGTGTAAGAGCACATATTTGATACATAAATGACGGATAGATAAATTTAACATACAGTGGAACCTCTCATAACGAGCACTTCTTATAACGAGTAATTCGCATAAGGAGTATAACAGATTGTGAAAAAATACTCCCTTAACAAGCAACATTTCGCATGAGTGACACAGAAAGAAGAAGTCCCATCTTCACGTCACTCACCTGTGAGTGTCCACTCTAATACCGTGGGACTGAAGGTGGATAACAACGATATTGATGAGCTTGTAGAAGAGCACAGTCAAGAGCTGACCACCGAAGAGCTTATGGAGTTACATTGTTTTTCACAGCAAGAAGTTATGGAGGAGAGTTTGTTAGTGGGGGAGGAGGAAATAACAGATCAACAATCTTCTGGCGCAAATAAGAGAAATGCTAAAAGCATGTGAAACTGCTGAATCATACATTGAGAAGCATCACCCTAATAAGGAGGTGGCTATGCATTTTACAAATTTATTCCATGACAATGCTGTGTCACATTTTCACCAAATTTAGAAGCGTCGGCAAAAACGAATGTCTCTAGACAGCTTTCTAGTAAAAAAGAATTAATTATTTGTCATAATTTCAAACTAATAAACTAGTCGATTTTTTTATTGTTTTTTGCAAATCGAAATCGCATTCCAGGTTGTTACGCTTACAATTTATAAGTATGTAATTTTATTTTCATAAACGTTTAACCCTTTGAACTCATATGTCGAGGTAACATCGACATTGGTTTTTTACCGGCAACTCCCGCGTCGAGGCTACATCGACATTTTTTACGCTCGCCGTTATTCCGGCGAATTGTTGGCGGTGGGTCGCCGCAGGAACCGGTTTGAGAGAGGAAACATACATTTCTCATTTTATGACTAATGCAATTTATTTGCAACTCAGAATTACGTAATAAAACACTTGCCAAGGGTCACATGTTTGGTGGGTGCAGGTATAAAACACCGCTGAATACAATAGTTTGCGTTTCGCATTGTTCCGGTCAACATTGCGTGTGTTTTATCAATTTTTAAGAAACTTATATGGTACTGGCCATTTTATATATAATAATCCCAACAAGCATAAAGACTGCACGGTATGTTCTAACCGTAAAATTCCCGGAGGAAGGCATGAAACCACTTACTTTTGTGATACGTGCGAAAGAAAACCTGGCCTTCACCCGGGAGATTGTTTCAAAAAATACCATACTTTATCAAAATTTAAAGATTAATTTGTAGCCTAAATATATAATAAACATAAACAAATTCTTAAAACCATTTTTTATTTAATTATTATATGTATATTTTTAGCTATAACACATTTAATAAAAAAAAATCGCTAAAAAGGCTTGGAGTTGCTGGAACACTTTTGAAAAAAATTAATGAGTTCAAAGGGTTAAAATATAAAAAAATATTTTATTTTCGGCATGGAACGCATTATTATATTTTACATTGTTTTATATGGGAAAAATTGTTTCGCATAACGAGTAAGACACTGGAACGAATTAGTCTCGTTATGAGAGGTTCCACTGTACCTTAAAAATTTCATTGCAATTTTTTTCGAAATCATCCCGGATTCGTAGTAAAGTCCCACTTGTAATTAGCGGACTGTTAAGTGTTGATATATGGGCAATTGACATTTCTCCATAAATATATTGTACATGATTTTAATAATTAAATTTGCACTAAAATATTTTTTTCTTTACATCACCGTAGTGCACTGCTTACTTATCAAATGAATCTGTGATTTTTTTAATTAAAAAGCAGTCTTCGTTACTTGTGCATCTGCTACGAGATACAAACATACGTTTTCTCATATAATTAGGTATTTTTTTTAATTTATAAACAATTCACACAACAATTTGTTGAACCAGTCTATTCAAAATACCAAACAAGTTAATGAAGACTACTTCACTTACTTTAATTCGGTAATCCTCCAAATGTACATGATATATTACATTCATACATCTGGTCGTGGGAAAATCATTCCCGGATCGTTTCCGCTTCACATCACTTATATCCTTGTAAAAATATATCTTATTCATTTTTGGACTCCATTTCTTACAGTGACTTGTTGATAATATATTGATTTTCTTCCGAAATATTGTGAAAACATTTATTTCGACATCTGAAATAAGAACATGGGTAATTGAGTGTTAAAGCTAGTCATGGATTATTTCGGCGAAAAACTTCACAAACTAAGCTAAAAACAGCATGTAATAATCCATGACTAGCTTTAACACACAATTACCAGAACATAGTATAGTTATAATAAATACAATTTGATACATAGCACTCGTTTAACATTATAAACGATTACAAAGCATGAGTAAAATACAAAATACGCAACTTCGCCCACGGATTTGGATGGAATTCCTTTGTTTACATGGTTTATACGCTCCAATCCTTTAAAATCAGATTTTTATAGAAAAACAAGATTTATACTACAGTTTAGTACTCCTTTCATTCATCGTTTTGGATGTAAAAATAATATTTTTGTCATTTTTTACGCAGCCACCACAGTTTATCGTTACAACTGTCACTGCACGCCATTTTGAATCTGCTGTCATTTGCGGAATATTTTTGAAAACACGATTCAAATATGCAAATAAAAAAATAAAATAAATATTATAATTAAAACAGCAAAAACTAAACGTCTTACATTAAAGTTTTTCTTACATGCCTATTCGTCTTATATAAATAACGCCTTATCGTTAACTTATACGAAACATAATCATCTATGATACAAGGAATCTATCATAATCGATAAGACTAGACCCTACAGACTAACCGCCACATGGCGAGGAACCACGTTCCGATTTGTATGAATTTGGAAGTTGTATTTATGTTACACTTCGTTTTTTTTTGCAAACTCGTGGCAATATCATACGACGTAGCATCTAGTGGAAAATGATGGCAAACGGCTACGTGCGGCTACGGCAGACACTACAAATTTCATAGTTCACGTTTTGTCCGCAAACAAACGCCACAAAAGTCAAGGTCATATAATCTCTCGAAACGCTCGAAACCGAGCCGGCATTCAAAAAGAAAATGAGAAATTAGTCCATCTTTCATTTCACTTTGTAAAATTAACTTTCAACTATTTTAAGATTGAAATGGTGGAGGGGAATTTATAGACATCACCAAAATGCATGTCTTGGAACAGAAAACGAACGAAAAATCGATTTAAAAATGCTGCCTCTATTAGGATTCGAACCCGTGAAGTCCGGCATGGAAGTCGACGACGTTAACCACTGCGCCATGGAATTTACATCGGAGACAATTGACATTAATTATCTTCCATAGCGAAAATTTGTTTGATATTTATTGGATTTGTTGACGGTGCTTAAATTACATCGGAAATGCGGTCAAAACGTGATGGAAACTAAAATTTACAATAAATAATAAAAGGTTGGTATGTTCTTTTCTAAATGATAGCCTGTGTATGTATTATATAATAGTTATTAATTTGCAAAATATAAAATGCTATGCTTTCAGAGCACTAGTCCTCCCTGTACGTGTTTCAATTTATGACAGTGTTGGTAATCGAAGTTTTATTTAATGAATTATATTGCGCCATGAAGACGTTCAGTCGTTATAATAATACCACCCGATTGATAGATGCATTATTTGACAGGACTAAATGGAACCTTTTATTTATTAGATGTTGCTCTGCTACTTTATGATAAATTATTGTGAAGCATATTTATCTTAATATTTTAATAACACTATTTGTATAGCTTTATTAATATGATTTGTAGTTCATTTTTACTTCAGCAAGAATGCCAGTATCTCTGTTAAGAACTCCGATTGCTTCTTCCACAGCCATAACTGTCTTCACTTACATTGTACATTTCTTATGAGTTATATTTTTGTCGACAACAATGACAACAGTTGGTTAGTTAATAGTGGTGGTAATAGATAAATTTTTCGCTGAAATGGCATGACTTCTAAGAATTGTTTTATCATTCCAGAAAGCCTGTTATATTCAATACCAGTGACCAGTGCCTCGTCAGCCAACCAGAGGTCAACCCAACCCGGTGAATTCAAGTAAGTAATTGTGGGGTTATAATGCAAAACATATTATTATAAACTTTTCAGTAGAGGCAAAAAACTATAGCGAACAACACAAGCATAATATTACGATTGAATCAATTAAAAATCATACAATAAATTATTTTGAAATCATTGACCTACTTCATAAACTTGGCATATGGTAAAAAGTATTTTGAATTCGTCATTTTAATGTATTTTTTTTTCAAAACGCACTATTTCCTGGAACTATGTGTACTATGTGTACAGAAAATAAACTTATTTTTTTTCAAACAATATAAGAAAATATATTTAGGAAAACAAGTACAAAAGAAATTATTTTTCAACAAAATAAGAAAAATAATATTATTTTATCCTTAGCAAAGAGACGATTTGCAACCAATGCGTCTGTGTAAGTATTTTTTTCGACTCAGCTCTAGCTGCGTGACTTATAATTTGGGTAAACATCAAGTTTCATTGAAGAATTCACAAATCAATTGCAATTCATCCCTGAACATTCAATTACAAGTCATCCCTAAATGTTCGGAGAAATATGTATGATGAATTATAACAATATGGCTGTCAAATTTCTCAAGTAAGCCGAAAAACAAATCTCATTTCCGCATACGTCCGATTGATTTTGATTCGGTCGTTAGTTTGGTCCGCTTCCTGATTTGGTTTCCTGTCAGGAATAAACAAACATATTATCCTTTCTTTTACTGTCTTCAGAGCAGATCACAATGCTTAAAATGTACAGTCAAATTTGCCAACATTTGACAGCTCAATACAAATAGTGCGTTTTGCAAAAAAAATTGTTGCTCCGCTCAAATTTCTATTGGAAATAGTGCACTTTGCCGTAACATGGAAATAGAGCGTTTTGCAAAAAAAGGTAGACGATTTCTCGTTGGAAATAGTATGTTTTGCAGAAAAATACGATTTTCAAGTTGAAAAACGACAGTGTTCTAAACATTTTATCGTAAAACTAATAATACCAGTCAATTCATTAGGTTTGAATTACCCTATCTGCATACCTAACTCAATATCGCTCATTTTGGAAATAGTACGTTTCGCATTATAGCACCACAATTACTTCTTAGCATTTCAAACAAATCTTCAAAAACTTATCTACCACATAAGCAGATGCAAGATACAGAGCTTGGCTCATAAATTACAATTCAACATATTATTCACAAATAGATTTTTTTATGAAATAGCATGACTTCTAAGAATTGTTTTATTATTCCAGATATCTTCTCACCTTGGTCGTTTTTGCGATTACCACCAGCGACCAGTCCTGTGGAGACATTCAACACAGTCAATTCTACTAAGTAATTCCTTCTATCCCTAATCTCTTTGAAAAAGTGAAGTTGAGAAACTACAAATAGTTCTCGTATGAAAACCTCCTTCGAAATGAAATCCATAAGGAATCTTAATTCTTCTCTTCGGCAGTGTAAATATTAGTTAAAGCGAAAAGTAATCGCCGTGATTTTAGTGCGCGTTTTTAAATAAGTTTGCGCTTGGTTCCCATTGGGTAAGTACATCAAGATTGGTATTATTTTAAAGCTCATTTTATCCCGTTTTGGTTTCAATGCATTTTTTTTGGAACATTCGCTTCGAAACAAAATTTTAATTCTAAAATCCTTGTCCGAAATCATCTAGATGTCTTTTTTTATTTCATAGGAGCCTGAATTTTACAAAAGATGCATTGAAAAGGTGCCTGAATTGTGGAGAGACATTGTAAATATTGAGGAAAATTATTTAAAAAAATAAAAAATATGTAGTTTTTTTGTAAATATTGTTTCCATTGTACTAAAAACACGGCGATTACTTTTCGCTTTAGCTAATCGATTTTGAAAAAAGATGTTAATGAAAACTGCATAAAAAGATATGAACTCCTAAATATTTTTCATAAAATTATTTCACATGCACTTGGACTACAATTTTGAATACATAAGTTTTTATTTATTGAAATATTCTTCAATGATTTCAAAATTCATCTCA